>OX387194.1:9348547-9901047 GCA_947561395.2 Buxus sempervirens | reverse complement strand
CTCACTTTTTGGGGTTTTGGCATATCCTTTCCAATCGGAGAGGATGGTGAGCCAAACCTGTGCCCCATTTATTTTTTGAGGTTCTTCAACCTCTTGTAAATGATTTTGATTTGTCTTGCACGGATTCCACACACTTGATCACTGTTTTAAATTGATTTTACTCAAAAAGAGGCTTAACTTGACAGCAACTGTACCCCAACTTCGGACACTCGTAACTTCATCGTCCGGATGAATTTTGGAGTGATTCCAGAGCCATGGGAAATGTGATGCTGTCTAGTTTATGCCTGTAAAATTTCATTAATTTCTATCAAGCGGATGTTTGACACGTCTCTGTCGAAGTTGATAGGTCAGTTCAGGTCTGAATACGAAACCTGTCACTTCGACTGAGCGCCATGTGTTCGTTTTAAGTCCGATTCGAGTGATTCTTGTTTCTGAGTTTTGCTTTGGGAGTCTAGTCTAGTTTCAAATCCAGTTAGTTTCATAATTTTTTGATTGAATTTGTGTCATGGGTAGCAGATTTACTCAGAACTGCTCAACAGCACTTTTCCGGGTTAATCTGTGATCCTCGGGGCCTGTTCGGGAAGTCACCCATGGCACATCCGAATGAATTTTTGTATGAGGCTAGTTTCATTTGGAATATGGCTATACATACGTCATTCACACCAAATTTCATGGATCTATATGGAGCCGATTTTTCTAGATAATTTTCCAAACTTGCCCACTTTCCACTTTTTACTATCTCCAGCAGCAATTTTAAAAGAGGCATAACTCCTAGGAATTCAACCGGATTTAATTGAAATTTTGCATGAGTTTCTTATTTACCATAATCTTTCAAATGGATTTGGTTTGGTTCAATTTAAATTGAATTTAAATGATTTCAAGACAAATGGCATGATATTTTACCGAATTTTCCGGATTTGACTCAACTTGGGTTTTATGCAATTTTTACTTTGATTTCCATCTATTGTTAATATTCCAGAAATGATATTGACATAAAAGAGGATCTGGAATCCATTTGGATTTCTCATGTGAAGATATCACACATTTGATGAATCCTTTTTCAAGGTTTTTAATGACTTTAGCAAGCTTTCTTACTTTTTTTTTAGCATGAACAATACTTGGCAACCACCTTGTGTGGGTGAATGGGTGTGCCTAATACCTTTCCCCGTTCCTAATATAATCCCCTTACCCATCTCTGGATTTGATTTTCAAGTAGAGTTATTTTTACTCTAGAATTGGCCTTTTAGCTCTTTTTGATTATTTTTGAATCTTTTGGTGTCCATTCACACCCAAAATTCTGAATGGTGGCGACTCTCCCACTTTTTACGTTGAGCCCGTGTGTTGACACAGGGGGAATCATCCCGGTTATTTTTCCCATTTCTCACAACTGGCGACTCCGCTGGGGACCTGTGGATTTAAGCCATTTTGTGTATTTTGTTCATGCTTTTCTTTACTTTTGAATGCTTGCTATTTTGATTTTTATTTTTCTTGCATGTTTGATGTGTCTTAGATCTGATTTAAATAGAGGCATGTATGTATTGTGTGGTTATGGCTAAAATCATGTTTGAGTGCCTTATGTTGTCACATATGTTTACTTATTACATTGTTAAGAGAGCATGCTTGGTTTTGGGGATATATGAATATGTTTTGATCATGAGCATAAGATCTGGAAATTCAGTGTAGTTTTTTTGGTTCTCAAGCATGTCTTCCATGATCAATTATTGCTTGTACCATATGATTACTTGTTGTTTTGTTTTTTATGGCATGCCTTAAATTTGGGGTATGGGATGACATGATTTGAGCATGAAAACAATGCGCAGAAATTCTGAAATGCTTGGTGGGAATTTTTGAGATTTTCAAGCATATTTTACCTAGCTAAAAAGCTTCTTGTACCATATTGTTAGGTGTTGTATTTTTAGGCTTAGATTTGGGCATAAAACAATGTCACTTGAGCACAAAAAAATGAAGAATACAAATTCTGAAAATTCAGTAGCTATTTTGGGGGTTTTCAAGCATGTTCCCCCCAACAAAACTCTTCTTATACCATGTCAAGTAGGTGCTGTTTTTTTAGGCCTTTGATTTGGGGTATAAATAATACACTTTAAGCATAAAATTGAGAACCCAGAAACCTAGAATTCAGTAGAGGTTGGGAAGGGTTTCAAGCAGGTTTTCCCCAGTTAAAAGCTTCTTGTACAAAATGCCTAGTTGCTGAATTTTTAGGCTTCAATTCGGGTAGAAATAGTGCACTTTTTAGCATGAAAAAAAGAGCATAAAATCTGGAAATTTATGGGATGTTTTGAGGCTTTACAAGCATGCTTCTCATGGTTTAATTGTTGTTTGTACAATATGATAACATGCTTTTATGCTACTTTTTGGGTATGTAATAATTGTGTGCATATTGAGTGGCTTTTACTACTTTGCTTGCTTGTGTTTTGCTTTCATTTCATATATGCCTTGGCTTGAAATTGTATGCATGGCTACGAAAAAGAATGGCAAGGGGCTGGGACGTTGTGAATGTACCTCAATTTTAAATGCATTTGAGCACTTTAAACTATTTGCACAACCTACCCATTACCTATAGGAAGTTGAACCCGAATGTGGGTAGTTTGGTGCACCGAGGTCAATTACTTCAGAAAGCGAAAGTGAAAACATTCACCTTAGAATTTGAGTCAATGATGAGATGACAATGGGATCTGTGATTCGCTTCCGGGCATCACTAGACTTGAGTTTTAAGTTGCCAATTAAGCCAAAACCCAAAAACCATACGCTTGAAGGTGGAGAAACACGTTTTCAGCTAAAAGTACACAATTGCGTTTGGGGAATTGGGTATAAATGTGGGAAGGCCATTTGCATATTCACAGGCCAAGGTATAATATGAATATCATATTGAAGGTAATACAAAGTGGCAAGGTAAAGCCATATTCTTTTTTATCATCTTCATGTAAATTAAAAGCCATGGTGTCTATATGCTTGGGATGAAATTTTTCCCAAAAATTTATATAGCCTAAGGTTGGTATAACCTATAGGATGAGTTTCCAACTCAATTTAATAGTCATCCTACCCAAAGTCCATGTAGGAGGCAACCAAGTGTACAAAATCCAAGAATTGGTGTATAACTTTGGCGGGTACAAGTACCCTCATGAATTTATGAATTTTGCAAGTATAGTGTTAAAGCCCAATTTGAGACTGGATTTAAAGGCCAAGTCAAGGTGAACATTAAGTGGAAATGAAAATAACATGATCTGGTGAAAAAATGAGTCAAAAAGAGCCATTTCGACCTTAATCGACAACTCAGGTCGGATAAGAAGAGTCTTATTTGTATCCGGCATACTTTAGCGGTTACAAAGACCTATGCATATATCCGACCATTCATATCGGATACAATAAGCCATAGCCTTATCCGACATTTTATGCCGAATACATGCAGAAAATGTTCAAATTGGATTTTCATCCCAAATTTTCAGAATAAAATGCCTAAAACATTGTGGATAGTCCTTAGGCACCCCAAAGAGAATATAAAAATGTTTCAAAAAATAAAATAAAATAAAATAAAATTGTTTTTTTAGGATTTAACCTAATTTTGAAAAGCAAAGAGGAAACCAAGGTGTCATATTTTTTGATACCAATTTAATTCAAACATGTTTCAATCAAGCTCTTGAACTTGAAAACTGAGAAAATTCAACAAAAAAAAAAGGGGGCCTTTGGTTGGACATTTTTTCCAATCAAATCAAAATCTTATGTCTAGAATATTCCAAGAAACCTTTGGTTGGTTATTTTTATCAATCAAATCAAAACAAAAATATATATATTCCAACAAAAAAAAACAAAAAAATATATAAAAAAAACAAATAAATCTGGACTTGTGTTCACCTAACCTACTTGTCTACAGTTATAGGGGTGTGACCCAAGTTAAATGGAAGTTGACATGTTTCTTTGATTTTCCTTCTCCAGGTACATTTACTTGCAATCATTGCTCCCATGACCAGATCCAAAGCCCGCACCATGAATATTAAAGAGAACCAAGCTCAAGCCACCGTACCCGCTCAAGACTTTGCTCAGCTGCAAGAGCAAGTGGCTGGTCTAGCCAAGATGCTAGGAGACTTACTGGCGGCTCAGGCCCAACAGGCCCAGGCCCAAAACCAAGCATCAACATCCCATCAAGCACCGCCACCTCAAGCCTACATTCCACCCCCTGCTCAACCCATGCCTGAACCCATCTCTGAGCCAGTCCCTGAACCTATCTTGATCAGGGAAAACACCGTGGAATCTGAAAAGGAGATGGAAAAGGAAAAAGCTAAGGAAGAAATGGAAAGAAAACTTCTGCACAAGATAGAAAGAATCCAGGAAGAACTGAAGGAGGTAAAGGAGGGAAACAACTACGGAGGTATCACCTTCGATGACTTATGTATGTACCCGGATGTATGTCTACCAGCCAAGTTCAAGTGCCCGGACTTCGACAAATACGATGGCACGGGCTACCCTATGAGCCACTTGAAACTATACTGCATGGCCCTATGCTAGTTTGGCTGGGATGACTGCATACTGATCCAACTCTTTTAGAGGAGTTTGACAGGGTCAGCCTTGAGGTGGTTTGCCACGGTGGACCATGGAAGGATCAGAAGGTGGAAGGACCTAGCCGATGCCTTCTTAGACCAGTACAAATTTAATTCAGAGATCGTGCCAGACCGGTACGACATGATGAGGATGATCAAGGGGAAAGATGAGTCTGTACGGCAGTATGCCAAGAGGTGGAGAGAGGCCGCCTCCCAGGTCAGGCCGCCTATGCTGCAACTTGAAATGATCTCAACATTTGTGGGCACGCTGGGGCAGCCCTTTTACAACCACCTAGTGGGGCAGATCACCACCAATTTTGCAGCCCTGGTACAGGTGGCAGACCGGATCGAGGAGGGGGTCAGGTCAGGAAGGCTCATTGACTACTCTACTTTAACCGGGCAGTCTGATTCCTCCGCTTCCTTGGCACAGAAGAAGGGGGTTGGATTCAAAAAGACCGGGGTCAGAAAAGAAGGAGAAGTGAACCTGGTCCAGGCTCCTTCCGCCAAGAAACCGCTCCATGTGAACATCTCTGCACCCCCAACAGGCCCAGCACTGGTATCAGACCCCACTCAACGTCAACTTCTCCCCCTCTGTGCTTGCAAACCCAAGGAGAACTTTCACCAAGGAAAAGAGGGAGGCCTGGTTAGCAGCAAGAAGGAACAGAGTTTTCACGCCTCTCCTAGTATCTCTTTCCCAACTGCTGCCAACCCTGCTGAAAGGGGAATATGTGACCTTGAAGGAGCCAAGCCCGAATGCCACAAAGGGGAGGAATTTCGATCCGACAGTCACTTGTGACCTCCACATGGGTGCACCAGGGCACTCTACAAATGCTTGCTGGATTCTGAAGCACGTAGTCCAGGATCTGTTGGATCAGAAGGCCTTAGTTTTCAACACTACTGCACCCCGCCCCATCGGGGAATGATATTGGGCAAAACCCTCTGCCTTACCGTAATGGGGTAGGCCCATCCAACTCTATCACTGCCATATCCACCATAAGAAAGGCCTTTGACCCATCTCAACTTATAGCTCCCGTAGGGACCACGGTCAAGGTCCATTTTTTCCAAGATAAAGAAGAAGAGGAGGTCAATATGGTCTCCCAGAAAAATGATAATACTGCTGAGGACATTAGCTCCTCTCTGAACTGGGTCTCTTCTCTTATGGCCCAAATAAATATTGCAAGGCCTCCTCTAGTCTTTGTGCGCACCTGATTTCGGTCGCACGATGAGGCACACGCAAAATGATGCATGCCTCGGGATTTGTTTGGAGTCGCCACTGCCTGATGGGGTGCAGGCAGACACTTGGGTGCCTAAGTTTTTCTATTAAAGCTTGGTCTGCGGCTTAGAGATTCTAAGTAAGTTCTCGGTTGCGGTCTGGGGAAGTCCGTAGACACCCCAGTCCACCCCGTCAAGTGACGGGTCCCATAAGTTTCCCTGGTTTGAGTCAATTCAGTTGGTCTCTCACTCATCCGATTCTTAATCCAGCATTCAATTTTGGTTTAAGTTTGGCGGGACCGCCCAAGTGTTGTGGGTCCCTTTACTTGATTTTATCTTTTTAGTTAAAGTGATGTGAGTCGGATTGGGCGGGCCCCGTTGGAAGGCCCGCGGATTCCTTGGTGGGCTTGGTTGAGCCCACGTGTCCCTTGGTGGGCTTCGGTCTAGACTGAGAGGCCCTTCGGGCTTGGTTCAAATGGATGGATTTTACTTTAATGTTGAATTTAAAGTGATTTTCATGCAAAGGTAGGCCGGGTTGGTTTGTGGGCCCTTGAGTGGGCCACACAGCTGGTTGCCAATTGATTTTGTGTTATCTTGATTAATTATACCAAAGCGGGCCAGGCCTTGGGCTTGGGGCCCTTTACCTGGGCTTGGGCTTGAGAGCCCAAGGCGTCTTGAGTTAGGGTTTAGAAACCCTAACCTTGGTTGGGTTCAATGGGCTTAATGGGCCCGATAGGCCCTGCTCCTGGTCTCGGCCAAACCAAGCCTAGATCTAAGCAACATGCTTCCCAAGTGGACTTTGGTGGGCCTCCAATGGTGTGGCCCACTCTTTTAGTGAGATTATCTTGATTTAACAAAAGGTGGTTTTGTTGGGCTTGGTGGGCCCCATTGGAAGGCCCACTGGGGATCAAATTGGACTGGGTGTCCAGGGCCCATCTTGGGTTTCCGAGTCACTCGGAAACCCTT
Source organism: Buxus sempervirens (assembly GCA_947561395.2). Taxonomy (NCBI): domain Eukaryota; kingdom Viridiplantae; phylum Streptophyta; class Magnoliopsida; order Buxales; family Buxaceae; genus Buxus; species Buxus sempervirens. The sequence goes on along the minus strand of OX387194.1, from coordinate 9,894,316 downwards.
TTGGTTCATTTAGTTCGATTGGAGAAGTAAGAAAATGTACAAGATCAATCAAAATGAGAAAAACTGAATTTCGGCAGTGTGGCCAGCCTAAGATGCCGGCTACACATAGAGACCAGTGTATCCGGCATTCTTCGCCGGTTACGAACAGGTCTCTGTTGATCCGACCTGAGTTGCCGGATCAACCTACAGAAACTATTTTTTTGGATTTTTGCTATGGGCTTAGATTCTTAGGCCTCTTGGGGTGTTCCAATGATCGTGTAGGCCCCTATTTGAGCCCACAGTGGTTCAGAAGAGGCCCTTTGGCCTACTTTTTGGGGTTTTCAGGATCAAACACAAGGGAATGAGTGGGGGGTTCCCTTCACTTGTCTCAACAAGCAAACAGGGACTAAGTGTCCCTATCTTGGCCTCCTCTTCATTCTAAAAAAAAACAGTAACCATATTGGCAAGAAAATAAAATACGAAAAAGCTTGAAAAACCAACTTCATGCTAAAGTGGGTGTGTGTACTTGCTACAACCAACATGAGATGAACACCATGTCAAGCATGCCAAAACAGCAAATGGGAAGTGCTCATATGACTGCAAAATAGGGACATGCATATGTTCTAAATGGTGGTGAGTATGTGCATGTGCCTATGCATTGCATACGATATACAAGCAAAATAATAACTAAGGAGAGTGGAGGAATGGGGGGGGGGGGGGGGGGGCGCATGGTGTGGGGTTCCTTACGCATGCATACATATGCTTCATGGAACTTGTAACATGCTGCAATCAAGCCCAAAAAAATGGCAAAAAGACCCGATATCATGAACGTAAAATAAACAAATGAAAGAAAGGACGGAGGGGTTTATACAAGGGGTACATGGGAACGAAAAGGAAAGGAACAAACTCCCCCATTGAATGAAATAAACCAGTAGCAAGATAATGATATAAGACTACTAAGATCATGTATGAGGTAACCCTCCTCCTCCCATGAAGCCGACCACATATCTTACCCTTACCATGGGATTTTCCTTATGCAAAATGGAGAAGAACAATAGAGTAAAGAAACATCAACATGCAAGGAAAAGCAAAGAACAACATGTCAAAAAATGGAGCACACTCCAACATGCCTAGAACATGCCCATTCCAACTTATGATGTACAAAATTCCAGTGGAAGCTTTACCTTGGGGTCAAATGACCCTTGTGTGGTGTAGGGACTCCTTGAAGCAAGGCAAGGGGCTGGAGCTCCTTCTTTTAACACCAAAAGCACCAAATCTTGTTCTCCTCCAAGGTTCAAGTGAGGGAGAAGAGACTAGGGAGGGGTTAGATGGTTCCTAGGTGGTGTTTGGGTGATATGGGGGCAAGGAGAGGTGGAGGAGAGGGGAGAAGAAAGGAGGAAGTGACAGAGGTGAGAGAGATAGCAAAGACAAAATGAGCCGACCTCTTCAAAATGGGCTAAGGTGGCCTTTTATATTCCTTGACTAAAATGCAATTACTTTTGCACTCCATGACCAAAACCTTCCTCTTTTCATTTCATGCCCTCTTTTTAAAAAAAACCAATGATTGCTTTAATTCTTATCCTCTAAGCAAAGTAATCTTAGCCTCCAAGTAATGGTTGAACGAATTCTCCACATGGGAGAATTTGTTCAATCTTATTATTATTTTTTTCTATTTTTTTTATTTATTTAATTCATTAGATATTTTGCTTTTATTATTATTTTATTAAGATTTTTGTTTTGGGTTTTGGATGCACATGCATCTTTTAATTTTTATTTTCTTTTTCTTTTATTTTAAATACTTTAATTAGATTTTTAGCAAAAATATTATTTTTTAATTCAAAACTTTTTATTTTGTTGCTCTTTCTTCACTGTTTGCCACGTGTGCAGATTTTCAGAAACTTTAACTGCCCACAACTCACTCGTCTGATATCCGATTTTAGCAAATTTAGTGGCATTGGGATCAGTGCAAGATTCCCTATCCACTAAACTTCAGTTAGCAGCAAATTCGAGTTTTTTAGCAGAAGTGCAAAGTCGCATCCCAGAGCCAACTTTGCTTATATTTCCTTATCCGGGACTCAGATTCCAGCAAACTCAGTTGCGTTGGAATCGTGTCGAGATGCTCTTTCTGCTGGTATCAAATAGGGTAGGTGATCTGGGGTTTAGCAGAAAGTCAATTATGCTTTTCTCAGATTTGACCAGTCCATAACTTCTTCATTTAGACTTTGATTTGAGCAAACTCTGTTCCATTAGAATCGTATCGGAATCCTCTTTCCAATGGTGGGAAGCATGTTGACTGATTTGCACCAAATAGAGAATTCAACTTTTTGACTTTCTCAAGTTTGACTTTTCAATTAAAATTTCATTTTCTGCATTTTGGGAGGTGCAAAAATGAGGTGCTTACAGTCTTCAATTTCAGTCTACCTACTTGTTCACCATCCAAGACATCAAAAGCTCCACTGGTCATCAACCTTGACCCCACCATTGCCTCCATCACCTCTTCAATTCCATCAGCCACATCTGGGTCCAAACTCTAACCCATCGTTGTAAACATTCCAGCTTCCTACAGTGTCCCTAGACCGGCCCATACATCCCGGTACAAACTCCATCAGTTGGTGGTCAATGTCCCCAAATTAGCCTACTCTGAGGCAGCTGTACCATGGAATTACAGTGAGGGGGTCACGGTTACGGTTCCAGTGATCAGGAACTAGAACCAGGAGGAGGTGAACCTCATGATGAGGTCGAGGAAATGTGTGGAAGGAGTAGAGAAAGAAAAAGAAACAGAGGTGGAGAGAGAGAAAAAAGAAACAGAAGAAAAAAGAAAATTAAAAGGAAAAACAAAAGTGGGAGAAGACACCCCCAGGGTGCAGAAAATGAGACAGCAGACCTCATAAAAATTATAAAAAAGAGTGAATTTAATCTTATAGATCAGCTGAAAAGCACAGGGACGCATTGTTAAGGGTACTACAGAGTGCACATGTATCCCAGACTATCGATCCGGACCAACTAGGCAAAATGGTTGGTCAAATCTTGTCACATAATGTGATAAGTTTCTCCGAAGGTGAGATAAGCCCAGGTAGGAGCTATCATGTTGACCCTTTGCATATCACAGTGCTCTGTAAGGGCAGCATGGTGGCACGGGTTTTAATTGACAACGGGTCGGCGTTAAACGTCTGCCTGTTAATCACTTTTGTCAAGCTTGGTTTGGATCAGTCAAAGATCAAGCAAAATGGAAGGATAGTGAGGGCTTTTGACAGCTCTAAGACACACTCTCTAGGGGAGATTGAACTGTTGGTCACAAATGGACCGAATATCTTCAACATCACATTTGAAGTGATGGATATTCCAGCAGCATTCAACCTGCTCCTGGGGAGGCTGTGGATACACTCGGCTAGGGCAATACCATCCACGCTCCACCAAATGGTGAAATACATAAGAGGGCAAAGGGTGATAACAGTCCTAGCCGAGAACTTGGTGCTTCCCATTGTGTCACCTGATGTACCCTTGATAAATGTTGATTTGACTGTTGACAAGATTGTATTTCACTCATTTCAGTTTGAGACGGTCAATTTCATACCTGGGAAGTGTGAGAAAGGGGAAAGAAAAGGGACAACTGCAGAGAAGATGGTGAAGAAAGTGATGGAAAAATACCACTTTCACCCGGGGAAAGACCTGTGAATAAATTTGCAGGGGATGTTGGAACCAATCAGGGCAAAAAAGCTGGTCCCTAAAGTAGGGTTGGGTTTTAAACCCAGAGGCTGGAGAAGGCAGAAACATGAAGAAGGAGAGAAAAGAAGCAAAGAAAAATTCCCTCATTTAAGGGAAAGTTTCGCAAAACCCTCTTACATTATCCAACTGTCTCCTTCCATGGACCAATCCAAACCCTCGTACCGAAATGTCAATCCTTACCAAAGGCCCTTTGTCCTAACCTTGCAACCCTATAACCCATCTCCTATACTAGAAATAGCGGATGGGCCTGGGCCACAGCCCAAGCAGCAGGTGGATTTCTCTGAAGATGTTGGGGCTTTCTTCGCCATGACTGAAGGCGAAAAGACAGTTGGTGACAAGGAGATGCCGTTCATTGACTGAGCAGCAGTGAAAATTCCAGATGAGGTCATATCTGGACTGGGCCTCGTAGCAGAAAAGGGCAGTACCCACCCGGTGATGATGGCATCGGATTCTGGGCGTGAGGAGCAGGATTTCCCTATTTCCCCTACTCCTGAAAAACATTTTTTGAATAATTGGGAGGAAACTCCCCTTACCTTTGAAGCAGCGTTTGTTTGGCAAACTGACGCGGCTTCCAAAAAAAAACTCCAATAGTGGAATGCCATTTCCCTGAAGGTCCTAATGAGCCTTCGTCTTCAGGGGAATAATATTTAGAAGGCTTACAAAAAACCCAAAAAGAATTTTCTATTTTTTCTAGAAAATTTAATTTTTTCAAAAAGGTCCAAACTACTGATGAACCATATAATCAGACCGAATTGGACCAGGTTGAATATGACTTCGACCTTGAGCTCAACTTTGGTCTCATGGGGATCGAAGAAGAGACCAAGGTCGAAGAAGAAGACGTTCCAAAAGAAATTGAATATCAATTGGAACGTCATGAAAAGGGGGTCCAACCTAATATTGAGGAAACCATTTCAATAAATCTTGGGACCGAAGATGACCCAAAAATAGTGAAAATTGGGGCATGCCTATCTAATGTGCAGCGTGGTGAAATGACATAGTTTTTTGTAGACTATAAGGATGTGTTTGCTTGGTCATATCGGGACATGCCGGGGTTGTATACTGACATGGTGGTGCACAAGTTGCCAATTTTGCCAGGGGTTAAGCCAAGCAAGTAGAAGCTGAGAAGATTGAAACCTGAATGGACTCTGAAGGTCAAGGATGAAGTGGTCAAGCAATTCCAAGTAGGATTTTTGGCAGTCTCTACGTATCCCTAGTGGCTCGCAAACATAGTGTTGGTACCAAAGAAGGACGGGAAAGTCAGAATGTGCGTGGACTACAGAGATCTGAATAAGGCAAGCCCAAAGGATGATTTTCCGCTTCCACATATCGACATTCTAGTTGATAATACTGCGGTACATAGCCTATTCTCTTTCATGGATAGTTTCTCTGGATACAATCAGATCAAGATGGCTAAGGAAGATCAAGAGAAAATAGCGTTCATCACACCTTGGGGCACATTCCACTATACAGTCATCCCATTTGGGCTTAAGAACGCTGGGGCAACGTACTAACGGGCCATGAAAGCACTATTCCATGACATGATCCATAAGGAGATAGAGGTCTACGTGGACGATATGATCGCCAAATTATGCAAAGAAGAGGACCACTTGATTAATCTGAAGAAAGTGTTTGATCGTCTCAGGAAGTACAGTCTACGGTTTAACCCGACCAAATGCATCTTTAGGGCTACATCAGGAAAGCTGCTGAGATTTATAGTGAGCAGACAAGGAATTGAAATTGACCTGGCTAAAGCCAAGACCATAATTGAAATGCCATCACCCAGAACAGAGAAGGAGGTCAGGGGCTTTCTTGGAAGAATTCAATATATAAGCCGGTTCATAGCACAACTCACTGCTATCTGTGAACCAATTTTCAAACTTCTGAGGAAGGATAACCCGACGGTCTAGAATGAGGATTGCCAGCAGGCATTTGACATAATAAAGAAGTATTTGCTGAACCCACCTGTGCTAGTGCCACCAACTCCAGGAAGACCACTGATCCTGTACTTGTCAGTGTTGGAAACATCAATGGGATGTGTCTTGGGGCAGCATGATGAGACTGGTAGAAAAGAAAGGGCAATTTACTATCTGAGTAAAAAATTCACAGAATATGAAGCCAAGTACTCACCATTGGAAAAAACCTGTTGTGCTTTAGTGTGGGCAACTCAGAGGCTAAGGCATTACTTCCTTAGTCACTCCACATTATTGATATCCCGGATGGACCCTTTGAAGTATTTATTTGAGAAACCGGCACTAACTGGTAGAACGGCGAAGTGGCAGTTACTACTATCCGAGTTTGACCTCACATACATCACTCAGAAGGGGATCAAGGGTCAAGCCATAGCTGATCACCTGGCTGCACATCCTTTGCCAGAATACCAACTTTTGAAGACCAACTTTCCGGATGAGGCAATCCTGTTTACTGAAGAGGAGGAAAGTGAAAGCTCTTGGCAGATGCTCTTCGACGGGGTCGCAACATGAATGGAAATGGAATAGGGGCAGTCTTGGTCAAACCAGATGGTTCACACATCCTGATCGCAATGAAATTGAGATTCCAGTGCACCAATAATATTGCAGAGTATGAAGCATGTATAATTGGATTGCAAGCCGCCATAGATCATGAAGTAGAGGAACTTGACTTATACGGAGATTCGAGTCTTATCATCTTCCAAACAACTGATGAATGGAAAACCAAGGATCACAAATTGATCCCTTAGCACCAGTATTTGGAAGAAATAAGCACAAAATTTACTCGAATTTCCTTTAACTATATGCCAAGGGCCAAGAATTAGTTTGCAGACGCTTTAGCAACGTTGGCTTCAATGGTTAGCATGCCAGAAGGGGTAAACATCAAACCACTGGAAATTGAGGTCAGCGATGAACCGGCTTATTGTCTCGTTCTAGAAGGAGCACCCGAAGAAGAAGCACCATGGTTTCAAGATATCAAAAATTTCTTGAACGATCGGAGGTTGCCAGAAAATGCCACCTCTACTGAGAAAAGGACAATACAGAGATTAGCTGGTTAGTTTCTGCTAAGCGGTGGACATTTGTACAAGAGATCACATAATGACATTCTACTCAGATGTGTTGCTAAGGCAGAATTACAAAGGTTAATCGAGACTGTACATGGAGGAGTTTGTGGAACCCATATAAACGGACACATGCTTGCAAAGAAGATCCTGCGGTTGGGATACTATTGGTTGACCATAGAGCATGATTGCTGTATACATGTCAGGAGGTGTCACCAATGTCAGATATATGCAGATAACAAGCATGCACCCCCAAGTGAGTTGCACAACATGACATCCCCATGGCCCTTTTCCATGTGGGGCATAGATGTCATCGACATGATTTCCCCTAAGGCATCGAACGGGCACAGATTCATCCTGGTAGCGATTAATTATTTCACTAAGTGGGTGGAAGTAGCTTCATATGCAAATATCACAAGCAACCATGTTATCAAATTTTTGAAGCACAATATCATTTGTCGCTATGGACTGCCAAGTGCCATAGTATCAGACAACGCTTCAAATATCAAGAACAATGACATGAAGAAGATGTGTGAGCAGTTTCAGATCACCCACCACAAGTCAGCTCCATACAGGCCAATGATGAATGGGGCAGTAGAAGCAGCAAACAAGAATATAAAGAAAATCATTCAGAAAATGGTAGTGAGTTACAAGGATTGGCACGAAATGCTGCCGCTTGCTCTACATGCCTACAGAACCTCAATCCGGACTTCGACTGGGGCAACCCCGTATTCCCTAGTCTATGGAATGGAAGCAATCTTGCCAGTGGAAGTAGAAATCCCATCACTCAGAGTGCTCATGGATGCGGAATTGGAAGAAGCTGAATGGATACAGTCAAGAAGTGATCAACTCAACCTAATAGAATAGAAGCGTTTGAAAGCGCTTTGTCATGGCCAGTTGTACCAGAGGAGAATGGCCCGGGCCTACAATAAGAAAGTGAAGCCCAGAACTTTCAAGAAGGAAACTTCGTGCTAAAGAAAATTTGTTTCGATTTGTGTCTTGTGCATTTGATTGACTCATAGCTGCTCAGTAGCAGATTTCAAAGTCAATCTGTGATCCTCCAGGCATGTTGGAGAGGTCAAACAAGTCCAAAATGGATGGAGTTTTGTGTGAGGCCTATTTCATTTGAAATATGGCACCTCATACTTCATTTATGCAATTTTTCAAAGATTTATATGGAGCCAATCTCCACGAATAGAGTTTCAAAGTTGGTTACTCGCCGCTTTTGTAGATTTACAGCAGTAGATTTGATGGAGTATTTCTCTCTCGTTTTAAATTGGATTGAGTTGAATTTTTTACTGAGTCTTCTACTTCATATTGGCTCTCTGTTTGCTTTGGTTTCATTTGATTTGAGTTTAAATCAAAGGATTTATGATTGATCAAAGTTTTCAAGCTAATGTGGCTTCATCTCTTATTGATTTTTCCAGATTTGTTTTGATTTGATTTTCTTCAATATTTACTTTGATTTTCACTTAATCATGAAGTCCTAGAGGTGATATATCCATAGAGAGAGTCTAAATCTTATCGGACTACTCATATGGAGGAATCACATATCTGTGATTCTTTTCAAGCCTTTTTGAGTGATCTTTGTTAACAAGCAATTTTCAAGCATGAACAGCATATGGCAACCATCTTGTATGGATGAGTAGGGGTGCCTAACACCTTCCCCTACTCATAACCTAATCCTCTTACCCAATCTCTGGATAAGACCATGAATTAGAGCTACTTTGGCTCTATTTTTTTACATTTTTATGATCCCTTTGGTGTCCATTCACAACTTAACTTGAATGGTGGTGACTCCAACCTTTTTGTAAACCCCGTGTGATGATTAGGAAGTCATCTAGGTGATTTTCCATGTCTCACAAACTTGATGTTTTGTCCTTTTTTCTGGTTTTTAATTCTTTATAAATCGAGCATTGCAATAGCCATTTGAGTGTTTTTGTTATAATTTTTTTTCTATAAATTCTTCTTCAAAGTTTTACTGGTTTAGATGTTCAATAGACTAACGAGCATCTTTACATTACATCTTACAATGATATTACAGATTTTCTGGCTTCCAATTGTCTTATTAGGCTCGTTCAAGCATCCGTTTCTAAAAATCCAGATTATATCTCACAAGGACGTTCGACAAACTGGCGAGTAATATATTGGAATTTGGAACTCTTGTTTCATCATATATATGGTATACGTAATGCTTAGGGTGCATGCATAAGTAAAATGGCAATATGGCCACTTCAATAATTTATAAACCAAATATCAGCCAAATGCATTATTCTGCAATTGACATTCCTTACTTTATGGTTATTAGTTGTTAACAAGAGAAAAAAATAAAAAAGTGGCCTTTCTTGATGGTTAGTCTTTCTTGATGCTTAGGGTTCAGATGCTCACCTTTCAACACCAGCTGGGATGGAAGCATTGGTGATATTAATAAGGCATCATTATTTAATCCTTGTCTCTTTCCACTCTAATAATTTTTCTCATTGCTGAACTGTTCTGTTTCTTTTTGTGTGTATTAATAATGTGAAGAAGGGAACGATGAGGATTTGAATGAGGTTGGATTCATTTTATCTTTTGATCATGTCATTTGACTGTTGGTCATGGTGATAGTGCATTTAAGTCATTTCTTTGGCATGTATTTAATGGAAATACAGCATCATGATCTTATCCAATGGATTCAAATGAAGATTATCTCCTCTATTTTAGGATCTCAAACCTCTGTATCTATTCTGTTGTAACTAGAATAGTTATTTGAATCTTGTATATGGCTGTATATATAAAACACCTGAATCAGTGAATAAACCAACAATTTCAAAAGTCTTTATGGTATCAGAGCACAAAAAACTCTAACGAGTCTGATCCTAGTTCTCCCATGGCTTCACAATAAAACCAGGCATGAATCATGATTTCTACCTCCCAGCCCACCATGAATGAAACGTAGATTATCTCTATCAATGCTGCGTCTCAACTTACCCTCAAACTCACCCCAACCAACTACCCATCCTGGCGTGTTCAGTTGGTGTCCCTTCTTAGTGGTTACAACTTATTGGGATACGTTGATGGCTCCCACAAGTCTCTACCAAAGCACATCGGCACCCGCTCTTCAGCAACGACATCTATTTCTCCCGAGTATACATTGTGGTACCGACAGGACCAGCTTTTACTCCATGCTTCGCCTCAGTCTTTGAACAAGTAATCCCTCTGATTGCTACTTCAGAGACATTCCATACAGCTTGGTTGAAACTATCTCGTCTCTATGCGAATCGCTCTCGAACCCGAGTTATGCAACTAAAGGAAGACCTAACCCTCATCCAATGATGGTCATGCACTGTCACCGAATTTCTGCATGCAGTAAAGGTGATTGTAGATGAACTTGTAGTAATTGATCATCCCCTTTCGGAGGATGACATTACTCTTTATGTCCTTAATGGACTTGGTTTGGAGTTTCGTGATATTGCGGCTCCTATTCGGGCTAGGGAAACCCTACTCAGTTTGGAAGAACTCCATGACATGCTTGTTGGTCATGAAAGCTATATTCATCGCTTGGAGAATAATACAGCCACTCTTGTAGCCACGACAAACACTGCTCAACGTAACACTTGGAATTCTTACAAGAACGGAGGCAAGTGGTCTAACCGAAATAATTCTGGCTTTTACAAATCCTCACCTATGCAGCAAAAGGGGCATCGGTCTAATATCATTTGTCAGCTATGTAACAAGAAAGGCCATTCAGCAAAGAGCTGTCGTGGGCATTCCAAGAATGAAGTCTCTGCCAATTGTGCTTCACCATCTGAGAGACATGGAGGAAAAATCAATCCAGTGACTTTTTCGGTCATCACACGGGATTCGTAGAAAAAATGGGAGATTAGCCACCATTCTTTTTAGGTGTGAATGGACACCAAAAATCATCAAATAGGCAAAAAGGCAAATCTAGAGTAAAAATAACCCTACTTGAAAATAAAATCCAGAGATGGATTAGGGGATTAGATTATGAATGGGGGAAGGTGTTAGGCACCCCGATTCACCCACACAAGGTGGTTGCCAAGTATTATTCATGCTCAAAAATAAGAAAGCTTGCTAAAATAATCAAAAACCTTAAAAAAAGATTAAACAAATGTATAATATTTCCACATGAGAAATCCAATGAATTCCAGATCCTATTTTATGTCAGTATCACTTTTGGGGACATCAACATTAAATGGAAATCAAAGCAAAACTTGAACAAAACCAAGTTGAGACAAATCCGGAAGATTCGGTAAAAGATAAAGCCATTTGTCTTGAAATCATTCAAATAAAATTCAAATTGAATCAAACCAAATCCATTTGAAAGATTATGATAAATAGAAGACTCATGCAAATTTTCAATCAAATCCGGTTAAAACCCTAGGAGTTATGCTCCTTTGAAATCTGCTGTTGGAAATCGGTAAAAGTAACAAGTGGGAAACTTTGGAAATTCATTTGGAAAAATTGGCTACATATAAATCCGCGAAATTTGGCATGAATGAATTATGTAGGGCCATCTTTCAAATGAAACTAGCCTCATACAAAACTTCATCCGGATGTGCCCTGGGTGACCCCCCGAACAGGCCCCGAAGATCACAGATTAGCCCAGAAATGTGCTGTTGAGCAGTTCTGAGTAAATCAGTTGCCATGACACAAATGAAATCAAAAAATTGTAAAACCAATTGGATTTGAAAGTAGACTCCCAAAGGAAAACATAGAAACAAAAATCACTCAAGTTGGACTTAAAACGAACACATGGTGCTCATTCAAAGTGACAGGTTCAGCAATCTGGCTTGAACTGACCTATCAATTTCGACTGAATGGTGTCAAAATTCCACTCCATAAAAATGGCTGAAATTTTACAAACATGAACTATACAGTCTCACCTTTCACATGTCTTTGGAATCACTCCAAAGTTCATCCGGATGATGAAGTTATGACTGTCCGAAGTTAGGGTATAGGTGCTGTCCAGTTTTGCCATTTTTAAGTAAAATTAACCCAAAATGGTGATCAAGTGTGTGTAATCCATGTAATCTAAATCAAAATCATTTACAAAAGTGTTGAAAAACCTCTAGGAGGAAATAGGGCACAAGTTTGGCTCACCATTCTCTTCGATTGGAGAGAACATGCCAAGAACCCTAAAATGGAACAAAAAGGCCCAAAACCGAGAGGTTAGACCATGAGGTCTTCAATACTCAAAGAAAACTTTCTTTAAATCATTTTTGAAAATCATTGAGAGATGTCCCGGAAATGCTTGGGGCTATTGTAGACACCCCAAATTGCACAAACAATCATAAAAAATCATCATCTCCTTAAAAGCCAGCACAAAAATTGGAGAAAATGAAATTTTACCTGTATCCGGCAACTCAGACCGGATACAAGTACTTGCCTTTGTATCCGGTCTAAAGTGCGGGATAAAAGGAAAAGTTAGTGTATCCGGTATCATATACTGGATACATTAAATCTCTAGTGTATCCGGCCTGAGATGCCGGATACATTAGTTTTTGCTCAAAATTAGGGTTTTTCGAGAGAAATCATTTTTTACCATCATGTCCTTCATTAAATGAGGGGAAATCTCGGAAATAGCCTTAGGGTTAAGGTTGGGGGGTTCTAGACATTAAGTTGTGTCTACCAACAACCCTAGCCTTTGCCTATAAATAGGAGGCTCCTCCTCAAGCAAAAAGCCAAGAAGTTGGAGATCCAAGAGCTCCGAGTGAAGAAGGGAGCCGCTGCCGGATTGCTTCCAGAACCCCAGGTAAGCCTCAACCCTCCTTTATTTTCTGTATTTACTTTCATAGATCTAGATCTCTTCTTCTACCTTTCTGTAGAATAAAGCCTTTTTATGTGTGTGGAAATCCTTCCCCGGCTCAAAGTATCTCGAGACTCCCCCTAGCCGTAAAACGTGGAGGCGGGATCTAGGAGAAACGAGACTGGGGATTGACCCTAGTGCTAGAACCTATGTAGCATAAAGCCTTTTGAATGATTGAAAACCGTTCTATATTCAAAGTACCCTTGATTATCTTGAAGAACCGTGTTTAACGGGGAGAGAGAACAAAGGGAAACGATAATGGAACGGAACCCTAGGCTGATTTAGAACTTTATTTTGATGAATATGTATGCATGCCATGTTGTTCTATTGATCTTGTATGGTTTTTCACTCTTGCACATACATTGCACTATTTTGGCGGGATAGGCTCACATTTGAGGATTTATTACATTTATTGTGATAAATCTCTAATAAATGGCCTCAATCAATTCTGAAATATCTTTGAATGAGTTTTAAAGGTTTTGAGTTCATCTTGCACGAATTGCACCCACTTTGGCACATTTTGTATTGGCTTTACTCGAAATAGGGTTTACTTAACAGCAACTGTACCCTGACTTCGGACACTCATAACTTCATCATCCGGATGAATTTTGGAGTGATTCCAGAACCATGGGAAAGGTGAGGCTGTCTAGTTTATACCCACCAAAAATCATGAATTTCTATCAAGCAGATTTTTGACACCTCTCTGTCGAAGTTGATTGGTCAGTTCAGGTTTAAATACAGAACTTGTCACTTCGACGGAGCGCCATGTGTTCGTTTTAAATCCGATTTGAGTTGTTTTTGTTTCTGAGCACTTCTTTATGAGTTTATTTTTAAATCCAGTTGGTTTCATAATTTTTTGATTTAAATTGTGTCGTAGAGAGCAGATTCACTCAGAACTGCTCAACAGCACTTTTCTGGGTCAATCTGTGATCCTCGGGGCCTGTTCGGGAAGTCACCCAAGGCACATCCGAATGAGTTTTTATATGAGGCTAGTTTCTGTTAAAATATGGCCATACAGACTTCATTGACACCAATTTTCACGGATTTCTATGGAGTAGATTTTTCTAGGTGATTTTCCAAAGATGCTCACTTGTCACTTTTAATCATCCCCAGCAGCAACATTAAAGGAGCATAACTCAAACTTGAAATTTTGCATGAATTTCTTATTTACCATGATCTTTCAAATGGGTTTGATTTGATTCAATTTAAAATTGATTTTGAATAATTTCAAGACAAATGGTATTGCTTTTTACCAAATTTCCCGGATTTGCCTCAACTTGGTTTTGTGCAACTTTTGCTATGATTTCCATCTTTTTGTGATATTCCAGAAGTGATATTAACATAAAAGAAGATCTGGAATTCATTTGGATTTTCATATGAAGATATCATATATTTGTTCTTTTTTCAAGGATTTAAATGATTTTCTAGCAAGCTTTCTATTTTCTTTTAGCATGAATAAGCACTTGGCAACCACCTTGTGTGGGTGAATGGGGGTGCCTAACACCTTCCCCCGTTCATAATCTAATCCCCTTACCCATCTCTGGATTTGATTTTCAAGTAGGGTTATTTTTACTCTAGAATTTGCCTTTTAGCATTTTTTATCTCTTTTTACTTGTTTTAATTCTTTTGGTGTCCATTCACACCCTAAACAATTGGATGGTGGCGACTCCCACTCTTTTACGTCGAGCCCCGCGTGTTGACGGAGGGATGATCATCTCCGGGTATTTTTTCCCATGTCTCACAGCTATTTATTTTAGATCTATCACAATGAATACGATAGATCCAAAATACAAGCCGATTCTGACAAAACGAGTGCAATATGTGCATGTGTACAAATTAACTCTTCAATCACATAAATAATAACCTATTATAGCATTCATATTAATCAAATGGGGTTCTAAAAACCTAGGGTTCCGTTCCATTCTCGTTTCCCTTAGTTCTCTCTCCCCGTTTTACGGTTTCGAGATAGTCTTGGGGTACTTTGAGTATGAAATGGTTTTCATTGAATCAAAAGGCCAATCAAGAGGGTTCTATAACTAAGGATCAATTCCCAGTCTCGTTTCCCCTAGTTCCCTCTTCACGTTTTACAGCTAGAGGGAGTCTCGAGGTACTTTGAGTAGGGAAATGGGTTGCATACACAATCAATAGGCCATTATTCTACAAAAAGGTAGAAGAAAGATCTAACCCTAGAATGTAAAACAGAAAATAAAAGAAGTCCCAGGCTTACCTGGGTTTCTGGGAGCAATGCGGCAGCGGTTCCCTTCTTCACTTGGAGCTCTCCAATCTCCAGCTTCTAGCTCTCAAAAATTCTTGGCCATTTGCTTGAGGAGAGGCCTCCTATTTATAGGCAAAGGCTAGGGTTAGGGGGAACGCTAATGGTAGATACAAGGAATTGTCTAGAATCCCCCACACTTAACCCTAAGGCTATTTCCGAGATTTTCACTCCTTAAATGAAGAATATGATGGTAAAAAGTGAAAACTTTCGAAAAACCCTAATTTTGAGCAAAAACCTTGTATCCGACAACTCAGGTCGGATACAAGTGAACATTTTTGTATCCGACACATGTCGTCGAATACAATGATACTTCCTTGTATCCGACGACTTCTGTCGGATATAAAAAAGCTTGCTTGTATCCGATGACTTGTGTCGGATACAATAAAAAATGTTTAAATCTGAATTTTTGTGCTAGTTACAAAGGAAAGAGTGATTTTTGCCGATTATTCATCATTTTCACGGTGCAATTTGGGGTGTCTACACCATCTACAACCAATGACAAGCAATAGCTTGTTGACTTTGCTGCTTCACATAATAATACTTTTGATTTGAGCGATCTCTCCATTCACTCATAATATGATGGAATGGATGAGGTTGTCATCAGTAAGGTTCAGGTTTGCATATAACACATGTGGGCTCTAAAACACTACCTACTCATTCTCATTCCTTTCACTTATTCAATATTTCATGTGTTCCTTCAATTCACAAAACCTTGATATCTATGCACAGCTTTACCAAAGAAAATAATGTCTTTATTGAATTTCATCCTAATTTCTTTGTTGTGAAGGATCGGAGCACGAGGGTGACACTCCTTTGAGGTAATTGTCAAAATGGTATCTATCCACTACCGGAATTACAACCACCAGATCTAACTCGAGCAGTGGCACATGTTAGTGAACGAACATCTTCTCATGGGTGGCATCAACGACTTGGACATCCGTCCAATCAAGTCATTTCCCAAGTTATTACTCGTTTTTCTCTTCCTGTTGCAACATCTCGAATCATTTCCAATTCATTATGTGCTTCATGTTCTTCTCATAAAAGTCACCGTTTGCCTTTTACTTATACATCTTTGAAAAGTTCTCATGTGTTAGAATACATTTATGCAGATGTGTGGGGACCGTCAAAATTTAGTTCTATTGATCGGCATCGTTATTATGTTATTTTTGTTGACCATTTCACAAAATATTGTTGGCTCTTTCCCTTAATTAGTAAATTTGATGTTTTTCCAATTTTTCGTCATCTAAAGACTCTTCTGGAAAAACAGTTTAGTATGCCTATCAAAAATTTCTATTCTGATAATGGAGGTGAATTTGTCAAAATGAAGTCATTTCTTCTGGAAAATGGCATTAGTTGGTACACTACTACCCCTCACACTCCACAACAAAATGGCACTAGTGAGAGACATCATCGTCACATTGTTGAAACTGGTCTCACTCTTCTTCATCAAGCATCGTTACCAATGAGTTTTTGGACTTATGCCTTCCAAACAACCATATATCTCATTAATTGCATGCCCACCAAGGTACTCAAAAATATATCTCCTTTTGAATCATTGTTTGGTCGGCCACCTAATTATCACAAATTAAAGGTATTTGGTTGTCAATGCTACCCTTGGTTAAAACCTTACACCTCCAGTAAATTTGAACCCAAATCTCGTCCATGTGTATTTCTTGGTTACTCTACATCCCAAAGTGCATATAAATGCCTAGATCTTGAATACTCCAAATTATATATCTCAAGGCATGTCATTTTTGATGAAAAGTTGTTTCCCTTTGCTGTGGTCAATTTTGATACTCCATCAAGTTCACTAACAAGTAATGCTGCAATACATTTTGGGGTCCCACCAATTCCACCAGTTGATATTCAACATTCTGACATGTTTTCTCTTGCAGGAGATAACCCCAATGCTTTAGTTCCATCACAAGCTCCTCTATCAATCTCTGTATCTGGAACAATGACATCACCTTCACCTACCCCAAATCCACCTTCACCTACCCTAAATTCCCAAATCACTTCTGATCAACAAGCTCCATCACATACACACCCCATGACTACCCGCTCTATGATCAACATTAGAAAACCCAAGCAACTTTACTTAGTTACCAAACACCCACTCCCACCTCCTTTAGTGCCTATATGTGTTACCCAAGCACTCAAGGACCCTCATTGGCATCATGCTATGTCAACTGAGTTCAATGCTTTGCTTCGTCATGGAACCTAGGAGTTGGTTCCCAAAAGTACCTCCCAAAACTTAGTGGGTTGTAATTGGGTCTTCCATATCAAGTGGCATGCTAATGGATCTATTGAATGCTACAAGGCTTGGCTTGTAGCAAAAGGCTTCCACCAACGTCTAGGAGTGGACTATACGGAGACCTTCAGTCCTGTTGTTAAACCAGTTACTGTTCGAACTATTTTATCGATTGCAGTGTCTAAAGGATAGAGTTTGAGGCAACTAGATGTTAATAATGCCTTCCTGCATGGCACACTTACAGAAGCAGTATACATGGTGCAACCACCTGGTTTTGTTGACACTTCTTTTCCTTCTCATGTCTATAGATTGAAGAAGTCTATCTATGTATGGGCTTAAACAAGCCTCACGAGCATGGTATCAGGCACTTAGTTCGTGTCTTTTACGCTTTGGATTTGTGAATTCAAAGTCAGACACTTCCCTCTTTATCTACAACAAGGGTGATCTCATTATTTATTTTCTTATATATGTGGACGATTTAATTCTTACAAGCAATAATCAGAAGTTCATTGGCAAAGTAATAGATGAGTTGGGTCTTCAATTCTCTCTCAAGGATCTCGGTCCACTTCACTATTTTTTGGGTGTAGAGGTTATTCCTATTCGTGATGGTTTGTTTCTCTCGTAACATAAATATGTGCGGGATCTTCTTGCTCGGACACAAATGACAAGTGCTAAGTCCGTAACTACTCCTATGGCCACGAAAGATAAATTGGTACTTGATGACGGATCTGGAGCTTTTGATTGCACCGAATATCGCAAAGTCATCGGGGCACTTCAATATCTTTCATTCACATGTCCAGATGTTGCCTTTGCAATTAATAAATTGGCACAATTCATGCATCGACCCAGCCAACTTCATTGGACTGTTACAAAGAGGGTGCTTCGTTATCTTAAAAACACCATTAATCATGGTATTCTCATTCGGCACTCTACACAGCTCTCTCTCAAAGGTTACTCTGATGCTGACTGGGCCAGCAATCATGATAGATAATCTACTTCTGCATATCTTATTTTTCTTGGAGATTCCCCTATTTCATGGAGTACTCGAAGGCAAAGAGCTGTTGCTTGATCATTTGCGGAATCTGAATATAGAGCACTTGCTACAGCTACATCAGAACTGGTCTGGATCCACTCCCTTCTTCATGAACTTGATTTCTCTCTTCCTTCGGCTCCTACTCTATACTGTGATAACATTGGAGCAACTCAATTAAGTCTCAATCCAGTTATGCACTCAAGAATGAAACACGTTGCAATTGATTTACACTTTGTTCATGACCTGGTTGCAAAGGGTCTTCTTCAAGTTTCTCATGTTAGCACAATTGATCAACTAGCTGACTTGCTAACCAAAGCACTAAGCAGACAGAGATTCAATCAGTTAAGATCCAAGATCGGTGTTTCTGATGGCACACACGTCTTGCGGGGGCATAATGGAAATACAGCATCATGATCTTATCCAGTGGATTCAAATGAAGATTATTTCCTCTATTTTAGTATCTCAAACCTCTGTATCAATTCTGCTGTAACTAGAATAGTTATTTGAATCTTGTATATCACTGTATATATACAACACCTGAATCAGTGAATAAACCAACAATTTCAAAAGTCTTTAGTATTCACCTCAGTTTTGTTGTTGGTGTTCACACTTGCAGTTGCTTGAGCCTTCCTTTACTTGGCCAAGGCGCAAATCGATAAGAGGCATAGAAAGATAGCAAGAATATGTTTTTTGTTAGGATATAACCGTTTCCCACTTTCTAACGGCTGATATTGACAATAATGGCTTTCTGAGGTATGTGATTGTCATTTTTCATCTTTTCAAATGGAAATATTAGATGGATTGCGCTAACTATAGGCGATATTCTTGGTAGCTGTCTTAATATCTGACAAGGAAAATTAACAACTACTAGTGATTTCACCAGTTGCAATTGCTAACATATTTGCTATTATGTTCTTTTGTGCTTGTGATTTAAAGCAAAATCATCTAGAGCACCTGAGGCAGTTAATTCCCTTAATAGAAGTAAAGAAATCGTTTATAGAACTAGACCACTGAAAGGAGCTTGTTGGTATCAAGGGACTGGGTTGAAATATAAGAAGAAAGTTTTATTTAATGTTTCAAGGTTGAAAGCGGTTGAAGTAGTGGAATACCAGTTCATGATTAGAACATATACGCAGGATATCAATGAAAATATTGGTTTTGCCAACCCTACCAGTTGGGATAAGGCATTTCTTGTTGTTGTTGTTGTCATTTCAAAGTATCAATAGAATTTTGGATATAAGAAGAAGCCATAGGATGAGAGCCTGTTCAACAAAACAATTTTAACTTTAGAATAGATAATGGAAGAGATATTAGTTTAAGCTTTAAATTTTCGAAACAGAGGATAGACAATGAATCATTAATGGCAATTCTAAATCTACACAATAATTTTGATTTCGGATATTCTCTCTTTTACACTAATTAGATTCGGATTATGGCAAATCCTTTAACATAGAATTAAGTTGGCAAGATCTCAGTGTGTCTTATTTTCTTATTTTCATTTTATGGGTGGGTTAGGGTCCACCAAACCCGCTCCAAACTTCCACAGTTGTCCCGAGTGCCATGTCTTGGCACAGCACGGCATGGCCCAAGCATTGTAGCTTTGTCATGTTGGGGCAATCTCCACAAGCCATTGGCACATTTAGGCATGCATAGCCCAGCTATCCTACCATATCGACACGGCATGTTTGCCAACACAGTTCGCCATGTTGGCATGTGTTGGCAACTCGTATATGGCCATGAATAATTTTTTTTTTTTTTTGGGGTGAAAATGACAGTAACTTTTGTATAAATATAAAGATGTGAATAAAATTTATTTTTTATTTATTTTTTCATAAAATTGTTTTTTAATAAATAAAAAAAATTTGAAGTGGCCAAGACGGGTTTGGGCATGCCACGACTGATAAGGCCCTTGCTGTAACAGCCCTTTCGGATTTTGGGCATGGCTAGTATGAGCCAATCATGCCTGGACTAGCGCGCGTCAAAGGGATTGGGTTGAATTTGAGAAGAAAGTTTTCTTTCATCTGTGAACTAATGGCATACCAGTTCATGAGTAGAACATATACACAGTATATATATCAATGGAAATGTTGGTTTTGCCAACCCTACCAGTTGGGATAATGCATTTCTTATTGTTCTTCTTGTTGTTGTCGTCGTGTTGTTTTCGAGTATCAATAGAATTTGAGCTGTAGGAAGAAGCCATATGATTAAAACCTGTCCAACAAAAAAATTTAAACTTCAGAAGAGGTAATGGTAGAGCTCAAGTTCTTGGGTTTTTCCTTGTAGTTTAAGCTGCAAATCCTCAAAACAGAGGATAGACAACGGAGAACCGATAATGCATTTTATAAACATAATCAATATTTTTGATTTCTGAATCTAATAATCTGACTCCCAGCAACATTGTCTTGCTATTAATATTGCTTCTCAATCTGACCTACTCCCTACCATAAAGAGTCTGGGTTCCGCCAAACCCCAGAAGGGTCAATGTGATGTCAATTCATGAACAACAAAAAGCACAGAAGTAGGGAGTATTCAAATTTCCTATCTTAGCACTTCAAAATGGATTCAGAAACGAGCCTCAGGAAAGGAATGGAGAAAACAAAACGTTCTTCTACTGGGAAAATTAATTGTTACTCTAAAAGCCCCAGGACATAAAAAAATTTTATTAGCTAAGAACTTAACATTTAGGATTGCAACATTGTGTTACGTGCCTAACTGTTTCACTTGTCATGATTGAAAGGCTAAAAACAAATTAATGACATTACTGGATTGTATTATATATTTTCCCTTGCTTTTCTATTTTAGCTTGATTATAATCCACATGTTACAAAAATTTGCCTCATAATCGATGCTAAATCCCAATCAGATTCTTTGATCTTATCAATGTTGCAGCATTGGCTAACTAAATGAAGTCCACTAACATCTCTAACAATGCGTTTAAATTTGGGACGTCCATGGCCAAGGACTAAACATTTAGTTGCACTAGTAAATTATACTCGTCTTTTTAAAAGGACTCAAAGAAAGCTACCAGACCAAAATATTTATTGGACCGGCACCCTGAAGTCTTGAGTTGAAGCCGAAGGAACTAAAGATCTGAGCTGTCATTTTGAGTATCTTGCTGTCAATTGCATCCTTAGAGAGGCCAACAAATTGGCTAATTTTGCTTTAGATGCTTTTTCTTGTTGTTGGGTTAAGAACCCACCAAAATTTTTGTCCCCTGTTGTTTTTACATTTCCTTTTGTTTTTACAAAAAGAAAAAAGAAAATGTACTACTTTCAAATTAATTAATTTAAGGTTTGGGCTTGGGCTTCAAAAGGTGGCTAGAGCTGGGCCAAGCACAGCCCGGCCCGTTGACACCTCAATTTCCCCTGACGTAGCACCGTCACATCTACGTACACCACCAGCTGCTACACGAGATTGAGACTTTCGGTAGGGGCCATCAAAATTTACTTTAATGAAAGGGTTGACTGGATTCTTCCATTGAACTTCCGAAGAGACTCGGGTATTTTTGAGATTCCACAGATGCATACAGGTCTCGTGAATTGAGATTCTTTCTCCACTGAACAAAGCTTTGTTGCGACATCTCCAAATTCTCCATTGAACAAACTTGGTGAAAGGATTTTTTCTCCATGAGGAAGAATATTTTTTCTCCATGAGGAAGAATATGATGGGTTGCTTTCTCTTCCAAAGTCTATTAATACGACACTGACTCAATATTCGTTAGTCAAAGTCTTGCGAAAAAAGTTAACAATCATCGCTGGCATCTCTTTCACATTGGAAAATTTTCCAAACTAGGCCCCACCCTCTTTCATCTGCACCGGAAATTTCTTACTAGACCATTAGATGATGGCGACTGAGAAGACTTGACTTTAATCAAAATATTTGAATCAAAACGCTTATATATGACCCAAAACTGATAAATCTTACTAAAAAGAAAAAGTTTATAAAGGAATGGGTATCATAAAATAATTTGAGGTGCAACTTAATTCAATTTGGTCTGAGTTGACATCAACCAACCAAGCCATGGCTCTTTACTATCAAAATCAAAACTGAATGGTACCATTGGGAACCCTTATTTGGGGTTTGAAATCGTCTTTGATTGCAGCAGTCATTGTTGCTTGATTCATATGTTCACACATGTAACATCTAACAGTTGCAGCTTTCTCCCTTTCGAGAATATATAAAACAAAAATTTTTGATAAAAAAAATCAAACCGTGAGATGCTGCACATCTCACAGTCACTGCATGAATAGTAGCGTTGCAATAGATGATATCTTCCCATTATTTGGTGTTTTGTGAAGTGCCTACCTCGATAAACATTAGCTGTGAGATGCTCTACGAGGAAGCATCCATGCAATCTGCAATTCAGGAAATAATTGCAGACTATTTCAACAGTATACAGAATTCATATCTTCACATGTAATTCAGAATTTTTTTAATATTTGAAAAGCTAAAAAAAAAAAAAGGCAAAAGGAAAAATGGGTCGGGGTGGTTACTCATAGTTTTTAAAGATAACCAAAATTTAATAAACTAATTCTTGATAATTGGATAGTAATGACACTTTTCCAAAATAATTAAAAATGAGTGTGTTCATTTTTAATTTGTTTGTATCTTTTGATACTAGCATTCTGCTGTCATTAAATAGGTGAACTCTCATCGCTTAATACATTGTATCTTGGTTATAATGATTTGCAACTTTGAGGTTTTGGACCTGTACTATAATCCTCTCAGTAATGGGTTTCTTCAAAACATAGGAGCCATGCCCTCTCTAAGGGTCTTGTCCATGGGTAGTACTGGCCTAAATGGCACCCTACCTGTTCAAGGTAAAATAATTGCTCTGAAATTATATAGCATGGCTGCCTCTCATCAAACTTAATTACTAGTCCTTCCTCTATCTAAGTCTTTGATAAATTAATTATTTTGCAGGTTTATGCAATCTGAAGAATCTCCAAGAGTTGATTCTCAATCAAAATAGCTTTGAAGGGAATTTACCATCCTGCTTAAGAAACTTGACATCTCTTCGAGTTTTGGATCTCTCTAGCAACCAATTTAGTAGGAACATTGCTTCTTCTCCACTCACCAGTTTCGCCTTCTTATAATCACTTACAAATCCCTGTCTCATTCAGCTCATTTGAAAACTTTTCAAAACTAGAGCTACTTGCAGATAATGAATTTGTGGAGAAAATTGAATCAAACCCTGTTTCTCCAAATTGAACATCTCCAAATTGCAGATAATGAATTTTTGAGATTACCAGATCCGTATTTATTGAGAGTTAATCGGATAGTTATCTAATAGAATTAGAGCTAAAAAGCAGCATTCCTTGTAAAGCTAAAATTACTGTTCTAAGCTTTATAAAACAAAAATTACTTAGGAATGATTCTTATAGGTTTCATGGTTTTTTTAGCAATTGGTTTTTAATTTCAAATGACTGATTTTTAAAAACTAGCTATACATTATTATTATACAACAAGCAAGTGGCACATGAACGTAGACAAATGTAAAATAGAATATGACAAATTTTAGTGTCCATGGTTTAAAAAATAATAGAGTATTTCGTGAAAAGTAGAAAGGCAAAAAAAAAAGAGAAAAAGAAAAATGTATTTACCATATAGATATAAATTACAATATGGGTACTCTAAGGATGTTTTGAGAAAAACCAGTATGTTGTTTAGCATATTTTCTGAAGGCCATGCACCTCTCATTATATATAGCTAGTGGAAAGGCACGTGCAAATGCTTGTTAATTTATAAATTTTTTGTATTTTAAATTGTATTATATAATTTATATTAAATATATAATACAATTTAAAGTAAACTTTGTGTCCCACATTGGATGCACTCGTATCTCACTACAATGCCCTTGTTTCTCAGGTATAATGCGCTCATGTCCCACATTGGATGCACTTATATCTCACGCACAGTGCGCTTGTGTCCATGTACAATGCGCTCGCATCTCACGTACAATGCGTTCATATACCATGTACAATGCACTTGTGACCCCATGTAGGATGCACTTGTATCCAACATATCATGTGCTTGTGTCCCATGTATAATTCGCTAATATCCCACGTACAATGCATTCATGTCCCACTTATAATGCACATGCGTCCTGATGGTAGCTCCTTCCCTCTGGGTGGCTTCACACATGTATCAATATTTAATGACTTAGCACCATGCTCATATGAAATACCAAGGCATTTTAATCCTGTGTATAGGTCGGTCCCATCGGTCCTTTCATGGGCTTAAACTCAAGACGTGGTGCTTACTCTGATACCTTATGTTACGTGCCTAATCGTTGCTCCAAAAGTGCGCCCCAGTATATATAAAAACTTCTTTAGATAAGAACTTAACATTTAGGATTGCAACATTGTGATATGTGCTTAACCGTTTCACTTGTCATGATTGAAAGGATACAAACAAATTAATGACATTACTCGATTACATTATATATTTTCCCTTGCTATCTATACTATATATAATGAGAATAGGTCCCTTTGGAAGCATGCCAATCTTAATGTGCCCCTTTTCTAAAAAAAAAACCCTATAAATCATTGTTAAGATTCTTTAATAAAAGGGTATAAAAGTCAATATTGCCTAATTCTCTTAAAACTTAAGCGGTTATACAACTGTTCCGTCCTTTATTTTTCTACACACATGCAGTATTGCACGTGCAGTTTGCTAGTATATATAATGTGAAGAAATTCATTGAAGAACATGCCAAGCACGTAAATTTTTTTTGTTTTTCAAAAGAATCTTATAGTACCTAATTAAAAACAATTTCTATGGGGCACGTAACTTGATTTTTTCTGTTTTCTTAACTTTCAAATGATACCCTTAAAAAATTCTTGCAAAAAAAAAATCAGAAATCAACTGAATCTCGACCAAAATTTGCAAATAAATAAATAAAATAAAAAATTCTAATCGTAAATCCTTCTACAATCAATTTACAGCAAATTTAGAGCAAAATTAGGCTGAAAGAATTGTTCTAGAAAAAATATTTTTGAAGGGGTTTTTATGCGCAAGAGCTCATCAGCACTTGTGGCGGAATCTTATGGTTTAATTTAGAAGAGTGGAGATGGAAAGTGATTCAACCATTACTTCCTAGGCACTGTTGGATTATGTTCCGCATATCCAGACCTTAGGTCAAGGGTTCAAAGGATGGTAGGGTAAGGAAGAGAAGATGGAAAGTGATTCAAGAAAAATATTGTTAAATTCATGAAGGAATTAACAAACGACTGATATCCCATGGACTATATAGCTGACATCATCACCAAAATTGGCTAATTTTCCTTTAGATGCTTTTGTTGTTGTTGGGTTAAGAACCCACCAAAATTTTCGTCCTCTGTTCTCAACCATGACTATATTGTTGGAACTTGGAACTCATATAAGTGTTATTTTGAAGATTTGAATAACATTCGCTTTTGCTTTTGCCCTAAAAAAAAGTACTACTATAGAATTATTTTATTTAAGGGTTGGGCTTGGGCTTCAAAGGTAGGGCCATTAGCCGTCTTGAGTGGGCTAGGGCTGTGCCAAGCACAGCCTGACCCATTGACAACCCCAATTTCCCTAGATGTAGCTGTGTTGCCTCTTTGCATGTGAGGGAGAAATATCATTAGTTGCTAAAAATCAATACTCGTCAAGTCTTGCTAAAAATCATCGCTACCATTTATTGCATATTGAAACTTTTTACAAACTACGCCCCACCGAAGACTTGACTCTAGTCAAAATATCTGAATCAAAAAGCTTATATATGACCCAAAACCGATTAATCTTATTAAAAAGGAAAAAGTAGAGGTGGAAGCTAGAAATCCTTGAAGCTAAAGTTTATGGAGTGGAGTCATTCGTGGGTGTGGGTCTTGTTGGTGTTGCTGGTTCAGTTTCATGTTTACGGTTGTGTTGGGTGTTTAGATGAAGAGAGAATTGCTTTGTTGGAACTCAAGGCTTCATTAAATTACCCAAATGGCTCTTCTCTTCCATCATGGGGTGATGGAGAAGAAAGTGATTGTTGTGCATGGGAACGCATCATTTGTGGTGGCAATATGACAAGACGAGTGACCCATCTCACCCTCAATGCAACAAGCACTTGGTCAATCCAAGGGTTGATCGGAAATTGGTATCTGAATGCCTCTTTGTTTCTTCCATTTCAAGAACTCAAAAACCTTGATTTGTCTCAGAATTCAATAGCCGGTTGTGTCGAGAACCAAGGTCTGCATCTCCCCAACCAACACCCCTTGTTTATTTCTATATAAATCTACTCTGTTGTAAAATTTTATAAAAAGAAGTGCAGGTTTTGAAAGATTATGGAGATTGAAGAAGCTAGAGGTCCTGAATTTGAATGATAATTACTTGAACGAAAGCATCTTTTCTTCTCTGAGCTCACTCCCCTCGCTTAAAACCCTAGAGCTAAGAGTAAACAAACTAAACGGATCGTTCCATATACAAGGTAATTACAGTCGTATGTTTATCTCTCTCAAATATTGATCTAATTTGGGACAACACCTGAATGTTTTGCTTGCTTCCTCTTTCTACTATCTCAATGAAATAGAACTGGCTGCCTTGAGGAACTTGGAGGTGCTAGATTTGGGTGAAAATCAGCTGGAAGACTTCATAATAACAACAGGTATAATGGAAAATATATAAAAAGATTTTTTAGATTTTTTATAATTCTACTCTTTTTCCTATATATATTTTGTTGGGATTTAGTAAGTTGAATTTGATGCTATACATATTTGAGTGCTTGTTAGAAATTAAGTTGATCTGACAAGAAATGCTTTTGGTTTTGAATTTTTTTTTCTAGGTCTTCAAACCATGAACAAGCTGCAGGTCTCATCCCTTAAGATGCTGTATCTAGATTATAATCAGCTACAAGGCTCAGTCCCTCTGCAAGGTATGCGTCTATTGTGATGCTAAAAAACAGTATTAAATTATATTTTATGATTTTTTTCTATTTAATTTAAGTTTTTTCTTTTCTTTAACAATATTTCATTTTTTGCAGGGTTTGGTAACTTGAGAAACTTGGAGGTTTTGGATCTAAGCTATAATTTCCTCAATAATACATTTCTTCAAGACATAGGGGTCATGCCTTCTCTTAGGGTCTTATCCATGGGCAACAATGGACTCAATGGCACCCTACCTGTACAAGGTAAGTAGTCTCTCTGAATTTTAGATCATTGTTGCCTTTCCTCAACTTAAATAATCCTCTCAAAGTGTTCAATACATGAATTATTTTTCAGGTTTGTGCAAACTGAAGAACATCCAAGAATTAATCCTCAATGAAAATAACTTTGAAGGAAACATACCACCATGCTTGAGAAACTTAACAGCCCTGAAAGTTTTGGATCTCTCTAACAATCTTTTTGTTGGAAACATTGCTTCTTCTCCCCTCGCCGGGCTTTTCTCACTCGAATACCTTTCGTTGTCTTCTAATCACTTCCAAATCCCTTTCTCCGCCTTTAGCTTTTTTGCAAACTTTTCAAAACTGAAGGTACTAAAGCTTAATAATGATGAATTTATGGAGGAAACTGAAACAAATTTTTCTCCTCCAAAATTTCAATTAAATATCCTTCGGTTATCAAATTGTTCCTTGGATAAAGTTGCTGGAGCCATTCAAACCTTCCTTCTCTACCAATCTCACTTAAGAGTAGTTGATCTCTCCAACAACAACTTGAAGGGCAAGCTTCCAACTTGGTTGTTAGAGAACAATACAAGGTTGGAAGTACTCAATTTGATGAATAACTTCTTCACCGGGCCTTTTAGCCTTCCATCCAGACCACACCTAGACACATCTGCACTTGATATCTCTAATAATTCCATCCATGGTCAAATTCCACTAAATATTGGTGTTTCTTTTCCAAATTTGAAGTTCTTAAACATGTCTAGAAATGCTTTAGAAGGTAGCATTCCTTCTACTTTGAGTGATATGACACAACTAAGCGTTTTAGACTTGGCCAACAATCACTTATCTGGAGAAATACCCATGCAATTGGTCATGGCCAGTTCCTCTTTGATGTACTTTAGACTCTCAAACAACAACTTGGATGGCCAAATGTTCCCACCAATGTCTAACATGACAAGTTTGCGTTTTCTCTATTTGGACAACAACCAATTCATGGGAAACATTCCAGATAGCGTGTCTAATAGCTCCAATTTACGGATACTGGATGTCAGCAAGAATAACATATCAGGTAGGCTACCCAAATGGATAGGAAATCTGTCATCTTTGTTTGCAGTTGTCGTGGCCTACAATCATCTTGAAGGAACCATTCCTGTGGAATTCTGCAAACTCAACTCCCTAGAATTTCTAGACCTTTCTGAGAACAACATCTCTGGATCTTTGCCTTCTTGCTTGAGCTCACTAAATCTCGAGCATGTTCAATTGCAAGGGAATGGTCTCACAGGACCACTAATGCATGCTTTTTTGAACAGCTCTATATTGGTGACATTAGATGTTAGTAATAACTATTTAACAGGTAGATTTCCGAATTGCATTGGTGAACTTCCAAGTTTACAAATTCTTCTACTGAAAAGAAATCATCTCGAGGGCAATATTCCGATCCAACTATGCCAATTAACCAGTGTGAGCATAATTGATCTTTCTTTCAATAATCTTTCTGGTCCTCTTCCTTCTTGTTTATTTAACATAACCTTCATAGCAAGGGACGATGAATATTCCCAATTTGGCATGAATTTTCGGTCTGGATTTTCACTAGAATCGGCCCCACGATATCTTTCTCAAACTTCTGAAATGGTCAATCATGTTTTTCTCCCATATGATGATTTGATTCATCTGGAATTTGATATGCAAGTGCAAGCAAAGTTTACAATAAAGAGGAGGTCTTACTCTTTTAAGGGTCAGCGTCTTAACTTTGTGTCAGCTATCGATCTTTCCTCAAACCGATTAACGGGAGAAATCCCTCATGAAATTGGCAACTTGAGTCAAATTCATTCGCTTAACCTCTCCCACAATTGTTTACATGGACCCATCCCTTGGACCTTTGTGAACATCAAGCAGCTAGAAAGCTTGGATCTTTCCTACAATAACTTGAATGGTACAATCCCTGCACAACTGATTGAGCTACACTCTTTGGCAGTCTTCACTGTTGCCTATAATAACTTATCAGGTAAGATGCTTGATAGAAGCGCACAATTTGGAACATTTGAACAAAGCAGCTACGAGGGCAACCCATTTCTTTGCGGACTACCACTGGAGAACAAGTGTGACAAAACTGGGGCACCTTCACCGACAATCCTGATAAGTTCCGATGAAGGAAGAGAAGATAATGGTTACATTGACAGGTCGAGCTTTTTCTTGACCTTTTCAATAGCATATGTGACGGTCTTGTTAGGGCTGATTGGGGTCCTCCTTGTCAATCCCTATTGGAGAGAGGTTTGGTTCAATCTTATTGATGTGGCTATAACCATCTGCTACCATTATGTTGAATATATTCTGTGTAAGTTTTTAATCCACTTTAATTAAAAATGTAAGAGTTTTGTGATTTACCCTTTCATATTCAGTTTGCAATAATAAATAGAAACTAAATAACCATCTCTCACATCTTTATGCTGCTTTAGAGGTTATGAGTTTTCACAAATGCCTGCTATAAAAAGGTAAAAGAAAAATTAAGTCTGGTTGTTTCAGTTGTATTTATTTATTATTATTATTTTTTTTGGTTGTAAGAGTCATATTTATTCATGTTTTGGTAAGTCTCAAAATTTCCTCTTCCTCTAGTCTCACAAGACAAAAGTAGGGTTAATTTTAAGAATCTTCTTGAAATTGTAACCTCAAAACCTCATTGACCAAAGACGAATAGCTGCCACCTTTAAGGTTTTATAAGTTTATAAAGGGATGGGTATCATAAAATAAGTTTAGGTGCAACTTGATTCATTTTGGTATGAGTTGACGTCAACCAAAACCAAGCCATGGTTTTTTAGTATCAAATCAAAACTGAATTGGACCATTGAGAACCATTATTTGGGGTTTGAAATCGTCTTTGATTGTAGCGGTCACTACTGCTTGATTCAGATGTTGACACATGTAATATCTAACGGTTGCAGCTTTTTCCTTTTAAAAATAAAAAATAAAACAAGTTTTTTGATAAAAAAAAAAAAATCCAACCGTGAGATGCTGCACATTCGCTTAACCTCTCCCCCAATTGTTTGCATGGACCTGTCCCTTGGACCTTTATTAACATGCAGCAACTAGAGAGCTTGGATTTTTCCTGTAACAACTTGAATGGGACAATCCCTTCGCAACTGAATGAGCTGAAATCTTTGGGAGTCTTTAGTATTGCCTACAATAACTTATCAGGTAATATGCCTGATAGACACGCACAATTTGGAACATTTGAACAAAACAGCTATGAGAGCAACTCATTTCTTTGTGGACTGTCATTGGAGCACAATTTGCAACATTTGAACAAAGCAGCTATGAGGGCAACCCATTTCTTTGTGGACTGCCATTGGAGAACAAGTGTGACAAAACTGGGGCACCTTCACCAACAGTCCTGATAAGTTCCGATGAAGGAAGAGAAGATAATGGTTACATTGACAGATCGAGCTTTTTCTTGACCTTTTCAATAGCATACGTGACAATCTTGTTAGTGCTGATTTTGGTCCTCCTTGTCAATCCCTATTGGAGAGAGGTTTGGATCAATCTCATTGATGTGGCTATAACCATTTGCTACCATTATGTTGAATATATTCTGTGAAAGTTTTCATTCCACGTTAATTAAAAATGTAAGACTTTCGTGATTTACCCTTTCATATTTTGTTTGCAATAATCAATAGAAAACTAAATAACCATCTCTCATGTCTTTATGCTGCTTTAGAGGTTATGATTTTTCACAAATGTCCTCTATAAAAAGGTAAAAGAAAAAGTAAGTCTGGTTGTTTCAGTTGTATTTATTATTATTATTATTATTATTATTATTATTATTTTGGTTGTAAGAGTTGTATTTATTCATGCTTTGGTAAGTCTCAAAATTTCTTCTTTCTGTAGTCTCACAAGACAAAATCAAGGTTAATTTTAAGAATCTTCTTGAAATTGTAACCCCAAAACCTCATTGACCAAAGACGAATAGCTGCCACCTTTAAGTTTTTATAAGTTTATAAAGGGATGGGTATCATAAAATAAATTGAGGTGCAACTTGATTCATTTTGGTATGAGTCGACGTCAACCAAAACCAAGCCTTGGTTCTTTATTATCAAATCAAAATTGAATTGTACCATTGAAAACCATTATTTGGGGTTTGAAAGCGTCTTTGATTGTAGCGGTCACTACTACTTGATTCAGATGTTGACACATGTAACATCTAACAGTTGTAGCTTTTTCCTTGTTTAAAAAAATAAATCAAATTTTTTGATAAAAAAAATCCAACCAGGAGGTGCTACACATTCGCTTAACCTCTCCCCCAATTGTTTACATGGACCTATCCCTTGGACCTTCATGAACATGCAGCAGCTAGAGAGCTTGGATTTTTCATGTAACAACTTTAATGGGAAAATCACTTCACAACAGAATGAGCTGAAATCTTTGGGAGTCTTCAGTATTGCCTACAATAACTTATCAGGTAATATGCCTGCTAGAAACGCACAATTTGGAACATTTGAACAAAACAGCTATGAGAGCAACTCATTTCTTTGTGGACTGTCATTGCAGCATAATTGCAGTGAAACTGGCAAACCTTCATTGACAATCCCAATAACTCCCAGTGGAAGCAGAGAAGAAAGCAATTACATGGATACATTCAGCTTCTTCTTGAGCTTTGAAATTTTCAACGTGATGGTGCTATTCGTACTTATTGTGGTCCTCTATATAAATCCTTACTGGAGATGGGTTTGGTTTCATCTTATCGATATGGCTATAGCTAGTAGCTACCATTATATTTTATGTACTCTTTTTAAGCTTTCCTTCCATGTAAACTAAAATACGTTGTTTAATGTTTATTGTTCAATAAGAACTCTTTGAGAGTATGCTAATTACCCTAATCTATATAATGCTTAGCTTGGTTGTTCATTAAATCCGTGCAAATCTTACCATCATCTCTACAGTGTATGTATAGTAGACCGTTATATACCGCTTCCTTGTTTTTCCTTTTTCTCCTACGTTTAGCTAGTACTAAACGATAACCTACCCCTATTGGATTGGTACGGTAGGTGTTAGCCTTTATATTATAGATTATAGAATTCATAAAAATCTATTTTAAAAATATAATATAATAATATATATATTACATTTATTGTGATTTGGAGAATGTTTTCAAAATTGTGAAAAGAAGAATGGAAAAAGAAGTTCAATACTAGAGAATAAGTGGGGGAAGAACTTCATTACTGGGGGCAATTTTGTATTCATTCCAAGGGAAGAAATGCCTTAAAAATTACAATTTCAGTTAATCCATTTGATCATATGGTATTTGAGTATTTTATTCATTTTCTTTCTAAAACTAACACCAAGCCTTCGTTTCGTCCCATTCATAAGTCCTCTTTGATTAAGAAATTTTGAATTAAGGCAGCTTTGACTACATAGTTTCTGGTGATAAAGGATATAAAAAAAAAAAAGAGGAAAAAATGAAGGAAATGTAGTGAAAACCCGGAAGGGCTCTACATGGCAAATAATCAGCTATCTACAAGAAGGAAATCGTCAAAGAGGAAAGCCCAAAATTGGCATAGATCCAAGTGAAGTCTTCCTGTTGGTGGTTATTTTGAGATACATCCACTCTTCAAGTGATTGAGAAAATTCTCTTTTCAAGACTGAAGCAACATAATCAGAACTATGATATGAATCATCCGTGAACAAGTTGATGGCCATCAGAATTGCCATTAGGAAATTATTGCTAAAATTGAAGTCATAAATTCCCATATCATGGATACAATGGAGAAACAATCGCTCTTCAATTGGATGAAGGAAAATGTCTTTCTAGACTGGGGCAAAATAGTCAGATTGAAAGAGTCGTCATATCTGGAGCATCAATTGACAAGCCGATGGTCATGGGAATGATTCTAAAGGTTCCGAAGGCTTATTTTGGTCTTTCTTCATTTTCTGAAATAATCTTCTCATTATTCAACTTGATTTTAATTCTTTTGGACTATATGCTAATAAGTTATTGGATCATTTTTCAAAAAAAAATATAAAAACACAAAAAAGCAAAAAAAAAAATTTCTGGCCCATGATGAGCATCTGTCTTTTCATAAAACATTGGTTTTGCAAGCATTAGAGAATTCTGAGGCCACTAGTATAAAACCTATTTTCTTATTTTTGTATTTGCATTCTTTTATTAGGGTTTCTTTTTGGCAAAGGTAAAAAAAAAAAAGGAAAGAAAGAAAGAGAGAAAAAGAAAAAAAGAAAAAAAGAAAAAAGAAAAAAAAAGAGAAAAAGGAAAAAAGAGGATCATCTTTGCTGAGGGGCAAATACTTCTTCAAGCAACCAAAACTGGGGCATGCTCAGCATCTTTCCCTCTGGGTTTTCATTGGAATGAATTACAACATCTGGAAGAAGCAGTCAAGCCTTAGTCATTGGATGAAAAAAAAAATGGAAGCTTCGAAGCAGTTGCATGTTTTCTCCGTCAAACAAGGGTTCCCAATTCTTCAATCATGAAGAAGGATTTTACTGGGGCTGTAAGAAGGAATGAAGAAGAGATCATGGGTAGTAAGGGCATGAGATTAGATCATCAGATTATGATTCTCAAATCCATCAATCAAGAAGAGGGCATTCACTTGGGCAATTAAAAAGCATGAAGACAGGTTATGGGCATTAAGGGCACATACATCGTTATTGAGAGAGCAAGAAGATAAAGAAGCAAAAGCAAGTTGCAGAATATTCAAGCACAGGCTCGGGCATCAAATGGCACCCAGGTATATCAAATAAGAAAATCAATCAGGAAAATTCAATAAAATATTTCCTTCCTTATTCCTTATTGTTGAGTTGAAAAGTGAAAAACATCAAAAGCAATTTAGTTTGCAGAGGTCAATTTTAAATCAACCTTCTTTTCAAAATTTGCTTGTCTCAGATTTCTTTTCATAGCCACGAGAGTTCCAAGAAATCTGAGATAAGGAAGAGACACCACCCCATCAGACTTCAAGCAGGGGTTTCATTGGCTATCTTCGAATCCATGTTTTTTATCATTTCTTTGACTAAAGCAAGTTCAATTAAGGAGATGTCTTTCAAATGTGCAATTTTGAGTCGTGTCTGTTCTTTGCTGTTCATTATGCTGCAACTACAGGCCATCCAGAAAAATTCATTTTTCATGATTTTCCCCATATTTTTCAGAAGATTAACGTCTATATTGATTGTAAATTGCAAGGATTGCCACTTTATCCACTTTTGTTTTAAAATTTGTTTCAAATCTCACTTCATAGCCATGAGTGCTCAGTGAGACTAGAGAGGACGATTTGCCCCTTAAGGTTAGGGACTTTTCAGCAAATCCTCCACACAAATACTTTTTCCAAAATTACTCTTTTAATCCTTGCAAATCAAATCTCAAAAAGTGCAATTTTTGGGGTCTTTTTGCTCTTGGCTGGTAATTGGTTCCAATTTCTAGCAAAGAGGGGGCAGTTGTAGACACCACAAATTGCACTACAAAATGAGAAAATAATTGAAAATATGTAATTGGGATGTGAAACAGGTCAAAAATGCATAAAATTTAATCAAGCATGTAGTGCCTGCAATTTCTCTATGGGCTGGTCACGCCCGCAATATATTTACGGGCATGCAATGCCCGTATTAACTCTACGGGCATCACGCGCCTGTAATGTATATACAGGCACAGGGGTTTTTGTGCGAATTTATCCTTTCTCGATTTATGAGCCTTATCTGCACCCAAATCTCTCTCTGAGAGATTCAAATCCTCTTATTTATCAATTCGAATTCTCTTATTTATCCTATTTGGCAATGGATTGGCATTATCCCTGATTTCAATTCAATCTGGAAGATCTTGGTATATCCCTTTGGACCAACCATACCCCTGGGCTTGCCTATAAATAGAGGGCAGATCATCAAGCAAATGGCCATTAATTTGAAGTCTGAAGAGCTCCAAGTGAAGAAAGGAATCCTTGCTGCTCTGCTTGCTCAATCCAGGTAAGTCCCTTTTCCCTTTTATTTTCTGTCTTCAATTCTAGAAATAATCTAATCTTCTCCATTGCTATAGAATAAGGTCTTTTTATACTTGTATTACCAAACCTGCCTCTAAGTACCTCAAGAATACTCTCTAGCCGTAAAAGGTGAAGAGAGAGCTAGGGGAAAGGGGAACAGGTGGATCTCTAGAATAGCACCCCATAATCTGTTGTTCTTATTTTCTGTAGAATAAGGCCTCTTTTGGTGTTTGTATCTCCAAACCTGTCTCTAAGTACCTCAAGAATCCTTTCTAGCCGTAAAACGTGAAGAGAGAGCTAGGGGAAAAGAGAACAGGTGAATCCGTAAGGTAGACCCCCATGTGCTCTAATCTGTGTGATGTGGCTGTTTTTACTATCATGTGAATTTTTGATGGTTTTATTTTGAATCTGGATTAATCCTATGAGTTCATGTTGTTTATAGCATGAGATCTCCACTTTTTTCTATAATTTGGATTTTTCACATCTTTGCACCTACAACACTATTTTCTTAATTTTTGGTGATTTTGGGTAGGATTCTGGATCTATCATGATCAATATGGTAGATCTAAGACCAAAAGCCTGAAAGTAACCTATAGGGTTTCATGATGAGATTTTAAAATTGTTTTTAATCTTGGAGAAAGGATCCTATGGTCTAAACTCTCCCTTTTGATGTTTTTTCATCAACATGGGTTGAGTGGGGGTTCTATTTCTCCACTATTGAGAGATCCAGATCAGATCTGTACTCCAAGATAACTTTATTTTTCAATGATTTAATCAAAAGATTTCAATCTAGTTTTTCAACCTTTTAATGGTTTAGTCTAAAACTAGTTTTTCAGATTTCTCTTTAAATTGGTTTTATCAGATTTTTTTATCTCAATTTTATTTTAATCATGAAACCTTTAGAATGGTATGATCATATTTGAGAGTTCTGAATCAATCAGGATATTCGTATGAAAAAACCATACACTTTTGTCTTTTCTTTTTTTTTTTTTTTTTATGATTTTAGTAGCAAGCCTTCTTTATTTTTAACATGAACAATGCCTGGCAACCACCTTGTGTGGATGAATAGGGGTGCCTAACACCTTCCCCTGTTCATAACCTAATCCCCTTACCCATCTCTTGTTGTTTTTTAAATAGGGTTATTTTTACCTTAAATTTGCCTTTTCGTGCTTATTTGAGATTTTGGTGTCTATTCACACCTAAACAGAATGGTGGCGACTCTTTGTTTTTAACCAATCCCGTGTGATGATTAGGAAGTCATTAAATTGATTTTCCATGTCTCACAAGTGCCACTTGGAACAGTGGCATGACCTTGTAATGTTCATATATATATCTAGTTAAGGCATTTCGAGTTCTTTGAGTTGATGTTATAAGCAGGCCCATGGGTCTCCTCTAAAGCTACACCCTCAAAGAACTAAGTGTGACGGTGTGTATACTGTCTATATGCTAAGCAAGCAATGCCCTTAACAAATTTACCAAAACAAAAACAAAAAACAAAAAACAAAAAAGGAGGGTACATAACTTTTGCTTTATAATAGTATCAAACAGATGAGGTGGGCACATGGCACAATTAGAACATACCATGTAAAATTTGCAATGGAACAGGTTAAATGGGTAGCCCCCCACGCCCCACCCCTAATGGTTAGGGATTGGCTTATCTAAATTCGGACATTAGGGGCAGATTCAGTTTAGCCCAACCTAGGGTTGCTTATCGGGCCGACACAGCCCGAGCTCGGCACGCCAACGGGCTAGCCCAACACGGCACGCGTGCCTACGGGCCCGCTACAAGGCATGCCCAAGTAGGCTAAATAAATCCAAAAATTGTCAATAGCAGGGTTCGAACCTTGCCCAACAGATTTCAAATCTGTCTCCTTAACCACTCGGACATAGCATTAGCAACTTCTTACATCAATAGTATTATAATTAAATTATTTTAGCTAAAAATTAAGGATACCCCCACAATTGTTGGAAAATATAATTATAGAAGCTCTTATATAATCAATCAAAACTAAGAAAATAATTAGGTATAAATAAGCTCAAAAAGCTGTTATAAAATCTCCAATTAAATATATTTTTTAAGTCCTTGATTTTTAATTTGACTACTTTAAGTCTTTAATGGGTGTAATTTATATTTTTTTGAGCAAAATCTATCCCAATAAGTGTAAAACAATTTTGTGAATAATAGAAATATTTTTAGAATTTTTTTGTGATTTTTGAGATTTTTCTTGATTTTTTTTTTTAAAAATAAGGGTTTTAATACCCCTAGCCTGCCAGGCTCGGTAGCGGGCCTGCTGGGGCGTGCTGTGTTGGGCTTGGGGTCCTGGCTAAACGGGCCGCCAGTGTCGCGGCCCGCCACCCGTGCGGCCCATGGCACGCCGGGCCTGTGGCCGGCTCGGCACGCCCCAGTCGTGCCGGGCCGACCCGTTGAGCACTCCTAGCGTAAATACAAAGATCTGAATAAAATGTATTTTTTAATTGATTTTTTTATAAAATTGTTTTTTAATAAAAAAATTAAAGTGGCCAAAACAGATCTAGGCACACCATGACATGGCGTGATAAGGCGCGTGCTGTACCAGCCCTTTGGATTTTGGGCATGGCTGGCACGAGCCAATCATGCACAAGCCAATCATGCCTGGACTAGGGCACGTGAAATAATGAATTTCACGAATAGAAATCATCTGCACCTAATTTATCTTGCATCAGTGCACCAGTCATTTGTGATTGGTCCATCCTACTTAAAAAATTATTTCTTTCTCTTAAAACGATTGAATACAACAATGATGATTAATGGGTGCAAGGGTATATGGGAAATTGGGTGCAGGCTATACATGCCTTAAAACTGCGTACAAATGGTCGGTTATATGAGTTGTGGTTGCTTGGTTGGATAGGCTATAGGGGGACGTGGACTCTTTTAAAGTAAGAATCTTTACCATGTTTTTTTTTTTTTTGGTGAGAGTAAGAATCTTTACCATGCTATAGAATTATGGATAAATAGATATAGATTTTTTGCCACGTGTACAACGTTATGATCAGAGAAGGACAGGGACAACGTATGAAAGCTCCATCGCACACGATACTTTCGATTTAAAAATAGGAAAAAGAAAAAGTAGAAAAATGGGTTGGGTAAAAGCAGAGTCACCGTAGGACTGACATGCAACCTCTTTCGAGTTTCGAAATACCGTCTTACTTACATAAAAGCCGCTGGTGACTGCAGTTGCTCTTAATCTGCTCATTCCCATTTTACCAAAAAAAAAAATCTGCTCATTCCCAGAACCAAAGAAGGATTTACTTTTAGGGTTTCCTCTGATCTTCTTCGCTGATCTACATAATTCGAGTTTTAAAGGAAATGGAGAGAATCAGAAGAGCGTCTCATGCGGGTTCCTGGTATACCGATAATCGTAAGTCGTGGTTCACGAGATCGGAACTATCGTTCTTCTCGATTCCCATATTTAATTCTCTTTTCATTGTGGGTCTTCGATCTCAGATTTCGTTTCGAGTTTTGTAAAATAATTTCGTGGACATTAGCGTTACTGTTTTGCTATCTGTTCTTTTGTTGGACTCGGTAATACTTGATTTTTCCCAAAAATTAGCTTTGTATGTTAGCGGTGGAATCATTACCAAAAAAATAAAAAATTGTTAGCGGTGGAAGATCGGTAGTTACAGACGTAGCAGAGGCAATTCATGTTGTGGGGTATTGTAATTTGGTTGCAGTTGAACTTTTTCTTGGTGAGGAAAAAAATTCAGCGTATCAGTGAAAGAAATAATCTAGTTTCAAGCTCTATTTAGATTGCGAAGTGGAATAATCTTCCTGGATTTGTTTGTTTGGAAGATTAAAAATGGATTCTTGGTATTAAAGTTTCCAGCTTTTGTTTGTGTAAGAAACTATTATTTGATGCGAATACCCTTTGATACCAAATGGGATCTTGTACAACCTCTATCTGCAGACCTAAATGAAGCCGGCACAAGATGCTTCCACGCGTCCCACATTCTCCCTCCTCTCATTCCTCTTAACAGACGAACATTCGGCGTTAACGTTAACGTCGCCCAAGAGAAGCCGTCACCGTCCCCTTTTTCAAATTTTGAATCTCACGTTTCAAGCGCCAGTTTTTTCATTTTCTTATTTTCGTCACGGCAGCAAGCAAGCTTTTCATTTTTTGTCTTCTCCAGGTTTTTCATTTTCGTCTTCCCTGATGTCAAAATGCCAAGCATCCTTCCCATCGTCGACGGTTTAATATCCAAGCAGTAGTGGCGCATTTCAGACGCTTGCAAGATGACTCCAAAGTCTTAAAAAGGTTTGCCCAATCGTTTCCATCTTCAAGGTCTTCTATATTGT
Source organism: Buxus sempervirens (assembly GCA_947561395.2). NCBI lineage: Eukaryota > Viridiplantae > Streptophyta > Magnoliopsida > Buxales > Buxaceae > Buxus > Buxus sempervirens. The sequence goes on along the minus strand of OX387194.1, from coordinate 9,854,800 downwards.
TGCAATGGTCGCCTCCTCCTCCAAGCTTCTTTAAAGTAATTTTTATGGAGCTTATCGTAGGTCCACTTCCGTAGCAAGTCTTGGGGTAATTATCAGAAGTGAATCAGGTGCCTTTGTTGGTGCTATTGCATCTATCTGTTCTGCTTCTTCAGCAATAGCAACTAAGTTCCAGGCGGTTTTAGAGCGTTTAAAGTTTGCTTATATGTTGGGGATATCGCATGTTATACGTAATAAGCCAGCAATCGAGTATCTCCGGCGTTCCAGCTACCGTCGAACAGGCGTTACATCCTAAGATGACAGTTTGCCATCTAGAACATGATGAAATCGACACTAAAGGGATATCGATCTTCGGATCTGAGGATTGCGTCCCTAAGGGTCTGAAAGATAAAAGAGGGCCTCTCCGAGAGACATGGTTCGAAATGGTGCATATCATGTCTTTGCTACTGATGGAAGTAGACTTGGATTTGTTTTAAAAGCAAAATCTCACCATGAGACGAGAAGCTCAAAGGCTCCCATGCCTTTCTTGGTTGGAGGAGCATCGATTTCTGAAATTTTATTTTTTGTTCAGTCGGATTACCTCGAAGAGATTTTGAGGTACATATTTGTAAATTTGATAACTTTTCATGCCATGTTTGATATATCTAAAACTTAAAGTATTAAAACTAAATCTTAAAATTTCACTTTTTCCCTAACTTTTAAACTTTCATTTCAATCCCCACTTTCTTCATTTTTTTTCTTACATTACGTCCAAACGCCTACAAAAACGAAAAAAAAAAAAAAAAAAGAGAACATTTTTTCTTGGAAAATGCTTTTCTGAAAAATATTTTCTGTTGGATAACATTTTCAATTGAAACGAGCAGAGCCTAATAGAAGAGGGGGGACGTTAGGATATGCAAATACAGCAAAACAAAATGAGCTAGTGACCTTTATGGGTACAATTTGTGTGGCAGAGTATTGAACAAACTTTATACTTCATAAGTGAAAGTGTAACTATATATAAAGAGCCCGAATAAAGTATATCAATACACCCCCACGTTCGACTTCACATGAGAACATACATACTTTATGTGCAGATTGAGACATTTTGAGTTGCTTTTGCTCAAAGTCCACCAGATTTGCTTACAACATTTTTAGTTGTAACTATGATATGTAGGACTGCTATGTGTGGGGCAAAAAATGTTAATAACAAATAGTCCCGAAAAAAATAAAAATAGCTCCATTTGTGAAACTTATGTATTGAATCTACATTCGTTTGAGACTAGAAGTGATTTTTGATTTTCTCCATAAGCATCGTTAATTAGATCTTGTGTGTGTACAACTGTGCAAGACCATATAATAGCCAGAGCCTTGGTTGAGGCTCGTTCAATCCAAACTTCACTCGCACCATAGTACTTCAATTATATATTAACTGTAAATACTTCAGATTCTAAAAGCATAATAAAGATTTTCTTGTAATTCTGTTTGAGCTACATACAAGTATAGGCTTGAGTTAGCCCAAGATCAATATCAAATCATAAGTAAGAACAAAAGAAAATCCAAAACCCAAAAAAGATCAATTTTCCAAGATTGAAACTAGAAGAACAAAGACTATACCATATCTACTGATCATTCTAATGAATAGCAGAAACAGACATGAACAAAAGATTTAACATAATCAGACCCAAAACGACCACTCTACTCGGTATAATCACTTGTAATTGCAATTCGATCAATGATATCAACAACAACCCTCTTAGATTCCCTCAGTAGATCAATACTCTTGTTGAGCTGCTCCCTTTTTTGAGCAACAGCAGGTGATTCCTCAAGCATCCGTTCTATCCCTCCACCATGAGGTCCAACCAGTTCATTCACGATCTCCTTCTCCATCTCCTTGTTCACCAGTTTCTGAACACTGAACAGCAGATGAAGAGCCAAGCTGTCAACCAGCCTTCGCAGCACAATCTTCCAGTAGGCAACCATTCTCATTCTCAAGTCAAATGCTTGCAGAGCAAGCATTGGGAATTGCCTAAGGTGCCCAACTTCAACCTCACCAAAACCTCAAGATTTATCTTAGGGGGCTTGCATCCTTAATTGCTTCCATGAAGCTATCTTGCTGTGCCATGACCTGGTTCCATGTTGACATATACTCCAGATTACTGGTATAATCTGTAAGCTTCAAATTGCCTTTCAAACTCTTTTAACTAAAACTTGAGGAAGAGTACATCAAAGTCTTTGTCAAGAACAAACAAAGCAAACAATCAAAACAGGCAAAAAAAAACCTTTGGTGCATCTACATACCAACACCAAAACCAGCAGACAAAACCCTTCATTTCTGTACCAAAGCACCACTTCATCACCTCCACCACCTTCCAGCTTGACTCTATACATCATTGAATCAAATGGGTTGTTGCATAGTCAGGAAACAATTGGATGCTTGACGGCTTTAACCGAATTGGAGAGAAAATCATTTGAAGAAATCTCCTGTCAGCAAGACGAAGAGGGTAGTTCTGATCTATTGCCAATGAAGCTGAACCAGTGAAGGATGATGGCTAATATGAGCATACATAAAGCAAGAATCATGACAAATATACTTATGAAATCCAAGTTTAAAGTTACCTGAATTTAATCAGATATTTGACAAATCCATTATGTGATCCGAATATACTTATGAAATCCATTAGTCTTTTTTTTTTTTTTTTGTGTAAGAAAAGGGAAATTTTATTACTTTAACATGAAACGTACATATGAAAGTCCTCTTGCCTCATCAAACAAATCGTTACATATAAAACGTGGAGGCCTGTTAATCAATGTACAGGAATAGTTATCCTAGGCAAAAGAGATCTGCAAGGGAATTAACTTCACGGTATACATGAGCAAAGATAACATTTGCAAACTTCGATATTAAACTTCTGATTTCCAATAAACACGGAAGGATACGCCACGGAAAAGTTGAACTTGAAGATTTGAGCATTGTTATCACAGCCAGGGAGTCACCCTCTAATATAACATGCGATATCCCCAACATATAAGCAAACTTTAAAAGCTCTATAACCGCCTGGAACTCAGCTGCTATTGCTGAAGAAGCAGAACAGATAGATGCAATAGCACCAACAAAGGCACCTGATTCACTTCTGATAATTACCCCAAGACTTACTGCGGAAGTGGACCTACGATAAGCTCCATAAAAATTACTTTAAAGAAGGGTGGAGGAGGAGGCGACCATTGCAACAATATAGAAGACCTTGAAGATGGAAGCGATTGGGCAAACCTTTTAAAGACTTTGGAGTCATCTTGCAAGCGTCTGAAATGCGCCACTACTGCTTGGATATTAAACCGTCAACGATGGGAAGGATGCTTGGCTTTTTGACATCAGGGAAGACGAAAATGAAAAACCTGGAGAAGACGGAAAATGAAAAGCTTGCTTGCTGCCGTGACGAAAATAAGAAAATGAAAAAACTGGCGCTTGAAACGTGAGATTCAAAATTTGAAAAAGGGGACGGTGACGGCTTCTCTTCTCTTGGGCGACGTTAACGTTAACGCCGAATGTCCGTCTGTTAAGAGGAATGACAGGAGGGAGAACTTGGGACGCGTGGAAGCATCTTGTGCTGGCTTCATTTAGGTCTGCAGATAGAGGTTGTACAGGATCCCATTTGCTTTGATACTGCTTGGTATTCCAGATGAGATCCTGTAGAGGCTCTATCTGCAGTCCGTGATAGAGCCTTTACAGGATCTTGCCATATGTCCACTTAAAGCGGAGGCTTTCCGCTTTAGCAACTAACGGAAACGGGGTTTGACGCCTAACGGAAACGACCATTTTCCACTTTTCAATCTCTCTCCCCGTTTTCAAATTTTGGAACGACCATTTTCAACTTTTCAATCTCCCCGTTTTTCAAATTTTGAACCTCGATTTCAAAATCTACTCAAACGAAAATCTGAGAGGACTGTTGGGAGTCGATCCAAGACTTCAAGGCGAATCAAAGCTCCGCCAGAAAAGTTGTCTCGTGGCAAGGATCAGATGCTCTGTTGGATTTGGAGGAGGACTTGATGACTTCTTGCAGAAGTTCGTGTGTCTGCTCAGACGAAATACATCAGTGGTTTTCTCTCTTCTTCCTTCAACAGGGGTTCCACAAATCAGAGGTTTGCTGTCTTCTTCCTTCGCATTGTTTTTCTTTTCGATTTAGGAGAATCGAATCGATCGAATTTTTATTATCTTTCTCGCGATTAAGATTATGATTTGTGTGATTTATAGGGCATTTTTTTGTCTTTGAATCCGTGTTGTAATTAAAAGTTTTGGTGTAGATCTTTGTAAAAATCGAGTCAATGGATTCTCGGCCGGCTTGGTTGACGAGAGCAATATCTTTGAGTGGAGTGTCACGATTATTGGACCTTCGGATACACTCTTGTGAGTATTATCGTTGAAAATTTATCGGATAAAAGATTGAAACTTCTTGATATTTGTTATTTTGAGTACTTTTGATTTTTTGATTATCGGATTGTGGTTTGTGCTTGCTTTGCTTGGTCTGATGGGTTAAATTTGAGTGATGTTTATCGTACAGTTGTTTATATGATTGATCTCTTACTAGTTGTGGCTGGTTCTCTGACCGGTTTTTTTGTTTTAGGGAAACAGAGGATTCCTGTACTGCACCCACATAGATGCTAATATGATTGATCTCTTACTAGTTGCTCTTCTCATAAAATGGCTTAATGATCCTGGAGCTTTCCTCATGAACTTCCATGGTTTTAGCTTGGTTGAGTATGCAGAGAATACAAATGGATGATATGTTTTGTGTACATAAAGGGCTTAGCAGTGGTTTAGATACTGTAAGTATTATAACAACAGCTTAATTAACTATAAGCCAACGATGACATATTTGTCTCGTATACATAAATAAAAACTACAACATTCTTTTAGTTAGAAAACTACAAAACTATACCACAACCTCTGTTAGCTGACAAATTGAAGCTGCCTTTTGTTCAGACAACAATGGTTAGGCTAGGAAGCAGATGGTTAAGCTGCCTTTTGTTCCCTTTTTTCTTGCAAATTTTTGAGTTACATTTTCCTTACCTTATTTGTTTTTTTTTCTTATTAGGTTTCAAAGGCAATGTGTTCAAACTAATGAGAAGAGCTCAGAGAATGCCATCCTTTTGTGATTTTTCTTTGTTTTCCAGACAATGTTGACTTGGGGACTGCATGTGGCAAGTATTGCCTCAGCATTGTTGATCCAGGTGTGATAATATTTTGGTGAAGTCTACAACAGTCAAAGATTCTTCATTCCTATAATTTGAACAACTTATTGTAGTGTCATGTTTTATTCTGCAGGTGATTCTAGTATTGTAAAAATGCTGCCTGGTGACCATTAAGTGGGAGGTTCTGCCCCTATCGATTTGTTTTCAGAAATTAGAAGCGTGATAGTTTCTACTGAAGCGTAGTCATTTTTAGTTTTAACTTTATATGAAGTCTGGTTTCAGTTTAATGAGCTAACCGGCAGCTTCATTTGTCAAAATTTTGATAATTGTTTTGGTAAAATTTAATTTATGATGGATCAATTTTTTCTTGGAGGTTGAACACTTGCTTTATGTTCGTCTACAACACTGCCCATTTGTTTATTCTAAAGTTGCTATCATTAGTGTAAACTAACCTTTACTAGCTACTTATTTTAAACACTAATTATATATCATCAACCCTCTGTTTATCAGAAGTATCCATGCAGGTGCAAGATATGATTTTAACTCTATAGAAAAGTTTCAATAAAAACAAGCGATCTTACCTGTTCCGTTTAAAATATCGTTCAATACACAGTTAATTGTTTTTATCAGGACCTGGGTTCCCACTGAGTGGCTCTAGACGAAATTCCATGCTCAAAAGTTGCTGCATCCACCAACGTGGGTCTTGAATAAACACTTAGGTCTTATTGGATTGAAATGGCATGATATTTTATCTGAGTGCAACTCTGCTGCATGACTGAATCATTACAGGAAGCAATGGTTACTTTAAGTTCTTACACCTAAACCAGTTATGTCTAGAATATCCAAGAACTTGATTCAGAATTAAAGAATGATGAGTTGAGCCAATAAGGCATACTTTTGGCTCACGTAAGAATACTGACATTGTATAAATGCCCTTCCATTTGGAACTGGTGCCTTCAAAGTTAAGACACTAGTACGTAACGTTCTCACCAGAGTTCTTTATGACCTTGGCAATAAGCATTATATTCACCAGCTTATTCATGTAAGATTAAGGACAGGCCCTGCCTTTTAACTTTATTCAGTATGCTGAACTAACTTGATCTATGAATATGCTGTCATTAATCTACTCACATAGATGCACCCAAGCAACAGATATTTAACTCGCATTAATTCTCTAGGATCTTGGCATAATTTTTCAACAACCAAACCACTATCACAGTCTCACTAAAATTCTACTTGATCCAAATTTAGGACAGAATAATGAAATATCATGCCTTTGATCACTGGGAGAAAAATACCCTACAGATTATCATTAAAAGTAGTTTTGCTTGTATGGAATAAAATATATCTCACAAAATAACTGGATGACTGGACAAGGTACAAAGATTTTTAAAGAGGGAGTTGAGTATTATCATGAATTACCAAAATTTTTAAGAGAGGATGGATGGTTTTGAAGGTCTAATAACTAAGCAAAAGTGACTAGAAGATGACCCTAAAGAAACACAACTGAAGCTCAAAAATGAGCCTGGTAGACCCTTATTCTTTTTATTTGAAAAGTAATATGAAGCTTAAGCAGCTAGAAACCATGTTAAAATTTTGAACTGAAAGCAAATACAAACCACACACATGAGCAAGGTGCAGATGAGCACAGTTTTTAAACTTGCAATTCTAATGATATAAAGACTTATGCCTCCAAAATTATGAAGTGCTGTCCAGAATTGAAAAAAAGATCTCCAAAACTATATCCAATTAAAGCATTTTATGTTAATGAGGTTCCCATCATTTGGAAGACAGAAAGTGCAATAGAATCTCTGTTGGGAAAATGTCTTTTCCCATGTGACAATTGTTGGATTGAATGAATGATGAAAAGGTATAAGTTGAAAATGGTTGGGTGAATGTGTCCTGTGTGTGCTACTAGCAGGGTTAGTTGTAACCTGCTATAGCTACAGGCACAACAGGATTCTCGGACAGTTCTCAGAATCAGTTGGGTTTGTTTCTTGATTAGTTAGGTTGTTTTCAAGATTAGTTACAGGTGGTTACAGCAGCTATTAAGGAGTTAATAACTCTTTATTTAAAGGTTCTTAAAAGCAGGAGAGGGGTGATTTTCGTCCAGGAGAGCTTGGTGAATAGTGGAGCTGGAGGAGATCAGAGAAGAAGGTTGCTGCAGACTTTTTGGAAGACTGAGAAAGCCTTCAAAGAAGGAACATTCCAGACCTGTGAAAGACTGGAGTGGGCAATCATGAGCTATCTCATGGTGTTCGAGTGAAGCCTTGAGAATGCTGAAGAAGTTGAAGATAAGTGTTTTGTTAACAAAGGTTGTGGAATCAACCTTGTAAGTGTTTTTGTTTTAGTAAAAGTTTCTGTAAATCTGAGCAATAGTTGATTTGTCTTTTTCATTTTAATATACCTGTTTCAAACCTGAATTTCCTCAGAGAAACTTGAGGTTTCATTTTGACAAATTGTATAGGTTGTTCTTGATTAACAGTGTGATATCTTTTCACTGTTTCATTTTCTGTTATTGTAATTCTTTCTTGGTGTTTAGAATCCTAGAGAACAGGGACCTGAGATTAGAAATCTCAATTGGTATCAGAGCCACTCCACTCACATCTGTTAAAGAGTGAGATCTTGGTTCTCTATGGACTACAACAAAGAAGGGGCTTCTTCATCTAGGCCACCCCTTTTTGATGGGTCAAATTATGCCTATTGGAAGGCAAGAATGCGAGCCTATCTGAAATCTTTAAATGAAAGAATCTGGTTATCTGTCTTGAATGGATATGAAGCACCCACAGAAAATATTCAAGGTGTTCTTGTTCCAAAGGCTTATGATAGGTGGAGTAAAGGAGAGTTTGACAACTGTAGCTGGAATAATAAGGCTATTAATGCCTTATTTAGTGCTGTTACTGTTGAGGAATTCAGAAGAATCTCAACCTGTGAAATTGCTAAAGAGGCTTGGGATATTTTAGAGGTTACTCATGAAGGTACAGCTACTGTTAAATTGTCCCGGTTGCAACGTTTAACCACTGCCTTTGAAACAATTCAGATGGACGAAGAAGAAACATTCGACCAATTCTATTCAAGGTTAAGTGACATAGTTAACACTAGCTTCAATCTAGGAGAGAAGATTCCCACATCCAAGGTTGTAAGGAAAATTCTGAGATCTCTACCTGAGAGATTTCAACCCAAGGTAACAGCAATAGAAGAAGCTAAGGATGTTGATGCAATGAAAGTAGAAGAGTTGGTGGGCTCTCTACAAACATTTGAAGCTAATCTGAAAATTTCCAGGAAGCAAAAGGGGGTTGCTCTTAAGAGTATAAAGGAGGATAAAGATACAGATTCAGATGATGATCTTGAAGAGTTGGTCTCACTTGCTAAAAAGTTCAGAAGTCTCTTCAAGAAGAAGCAATCAACAAACTCATTAGTGAAGCCAAAAGATTTCAGATCTGATAAGAAGAACAGTGAAACAAATACAGAAAGTAAGAAAAAACTGAAGGAAATCCAATGCTATGAATGCCAAGGCTTTGGCCATATTGCTGCTGAATGTCCTAATAGAGTATCCAAGAAGAAAAATGCATTAAAAGTAACTTGGAATGACAGTGATGAAGAGGAAAGTTCTGATTCTGGAACAGAGGAAAATCAAGAGAAACTCATGGCTTTTGTTGTTACTAACAATTCAGATAGTGAGTCTCCAAGTGAATGTAGTGAAGATGAAGATTCAGAAGAGAATGGTGATCTTCAAGAAGCATATAATCTCCTGTATAGGGAGTTTCACAAGCTGCAGAAAAGATGCAAAAGAATTTCACTCCAATTAAAAAGTGCTGAGATAGAGAAAGAAGCTTGTTTGAGACAAAGTGAAGAAATGGAAAAATTTGTCTTGGAAGCCAAAATTAGAGAAACCTTTCTGATATCTGAAATTCATGGTGCTGAACTCAAAAACAAGGAACAAGCTACTGAGTTAGAAAGCTTAAAAGGTAAAATCTCTTTGGTCGAAAATGAGCTCAAGTTGTCTAAAATATCATTTGTAAAATTTTCTGCAGGAACCAAGGTTCTTGATGGAATGCTTGAAAGCCAAAGAAGCAACAAAGATCTAAGTGGTCTCGGCTATGATGCTGAAAAATCACTGAATCAAACTCTTAAAGAAAGAGAAAAAGTAATGTCAAATGAAGAAAGCAATTCAAAAGGCCTCCCCAAGGGTAAAGCATTACATGGTAAAGATCCTTCTTTACATGAAAAATTCAATTCCAGAAATTATATTCATAGAGGCAATGGTAGAAACAAACCAGAACCTAAATCTTTATCATTTGTACCTATATGCCATTTTTGTGGAAGGAAAGGACATATCAAACCTAAATGTCACATCCTTCATGGGTTACCTAAGAAATATGGTGACAAGGAAAAATTTCAGACTCAAACTAAGTCTGAAATTTTCTTGTTCAACAAGTTTGATGCTCTTTTGAGAGAAACTGAGCTGCTGTCTCAAAATTTTCAGAACTTAAGAGACACCAAATATACCATAAAGTCTGCCCAAAATTTGCAAAAGAATGCATCAACACCTTCAAGTAACCCCTACTTGAGAAATAAGGTACCTAAAGTAAAAAAAATTTGGGTTAAGAAGTCTGATCTTGTTGGTGGAGATATTTTTCACAAAAAATTTGAATGATCAAAAGTTTGAAACTCTTAGGAAATCCTTAGGGATATGCTCTATGGAACATTAGGTCTATAATATCTTGAAACTTATTCAACTCTCCAATCAATGAATTTCATAAAGTTGAGTAAGATATGTTCTATTGTGCACACTACAGACTTCTCTACAGCACATGATCAAATGAGAAAAACCACAGAAATTAGTAGTGTTATATTTTCATATCCTTGAGCTCCAAGTTCTTATCTCTAATATTATTTTTTTTGCAAAATAGAAATTGAATTCTTGAAAACTTAAATTCTGCTTGTTGTGATCATTGGGTGTATTTGTGAATTTCTGAAAAGACAATCTCAAGAGATAGAGTGAAAGTCACCTGAGCCTTTTAAAAAGAGTAGTGTGTGTAAGAACATGGGATGAGCTGTAAACTCAGACATACTAAGTTCAAAGTGTGAGTAAGAACATGGGATGAGCTGTAAACCCAGACATACTAAGTTCAAAGTGTGTGTAAGAATTCTGGGATGAGCTGTAAACTCAGACATCTTGAATTCAGTGAAAAAAAAAAGAGGCAAAAATGGGAAGGCTACCTATATTAATGAGTACAAGTCTTGAAGAATACCACAACATCTTTGACACTCAAGGTGGAATCATCAAAATCAAGTATTCTTTACTTCTATAGCTCATTAATAATAGTAATTTTTGAAAGGACTCACATGGATATTACTTATCTCACTCACACTAAAAAATTTCTGCAAAATTTCATCTCATATATATTAAATTGCTCATGAGTTGATCAAGTGTGCCTTGAGAAACAATCTTGCACTTTTATGTCTATTAAATGATTGTTGAGGTGAATTAGTAGTTAGGGTTGTAGCCTACACTACTAACAGAGCAAGAACTCACTGATTTCTCAAGGTGCTTCATTGTTTGATAATCCAAAAGGTTTGTGCAAAATTCTGTTTATTAAATGTGTTCGGAATTGTAAATATTTTATGGTGTATTAATATCAATGATCAATTCATATGGATTTTATTCATTTTGCACAAAAATTATGCAATGCAAAAGTCTTGTTGCCTCAGCAGGCTTTGCCTTCTTTTCTGGGTAAGCTCAGACCAGGGTTCATTCTTCTGTGTGTGTTTTTCTGGGTATCTTAAATCAAGGCTATAATCTTCTGTCTGCAGAAAAACAGATTCGGCAAATCTGTTTTGAGTTTCAAGTGACTGTATTTGGGTACACTTACTTTTCATGTAGCCTGCTGTAGCTACATAGTGGTAAGTATATAAGGAGTTCGTTCTTTCTTCAACAACCATTTCGACTCTTTCATTAGACTCAAAAACAGAAAAGGGGGAAATAGCGTTAGGGCTCTAATCCGTTCTGAGTGCACAAACCTCTTGTGCGACTTCTTCAAGTGAGAATCAATTCCTTTCAAGGTTAAGAAATCTTTGGTGCAAGGTATGTCATCCTATCTCTCATTCTTGTTACAATTTCACTATCTTCTTCAAGAATGATTCGATGAATAAGCATTCTGTGTTGCGCCTGATAACCTTATTTTAGGTTTCTTGTGTTCTCATTGAATAAAAATAGAAAATAAGCATGTCTATGATGATAATAAGATTTGAATCAACACTGGGTTTATTCTTGATTGAATATTCATGTACATGCCTCAATCGTTGGAAATGTGAGAATTTATTTTAACACATCAAGATTGTCCTCTGGTAGCATGTCATCACCTTAATAAATTTTCTTTCATTAATTAGTCTGTACATGTCTGAATCAAGTTTTGCATTAGTTTTGTGTGCTTCTGGTTCAACGTGAATGTGCAATTTTTTTTAAAAAAAAAAACTTCAAGAATACCCATTGGTTGCATTACAGTTTACATTGTACTACATGCTCTACATCTCTTAGTGGTGTTATTTCAGTATTCCTACATGCTGAAAATTTTTTAGCAGAAGAAAATCTCATTCTCCAATCACTAGAAGACAATCTCAAAGATTGATCCCTTCATCCAGAAAACTTCTTGGATTTCAATCTTGAGTTTAGAGCATTGCTTTAAGTTGGATTTCATCTCTGAAGTGTTAATTTTCTCCTTATTTCCAGCACTAGAAATTGGCAAGAATTAATGAGTGCTCATGTTTTCATGATTGTTATTCTCTTGATTTCAGCCATTGTACAAAACCCTCTCAAAAGAGTCTTTCATTGAGCATATTAAAGGGATTTTTGTCTTCAGATTTCACTGTTATTTGCACATGGGTAAAATTCTTTAATCTTGAATCATGAGTTCTCTTGTTAAGCACTTGTATCCCTTGAATCATTGCATGACAAAAAGGGGGAGAATAGTACTTTTCTTGAGGAGGAGCTGATGAAGTGGTATTGCTGGAGCTGATGGAGAGGTGGACTTGACTTGAGGGGGAGATGTTCCTAGAGGGGGAGAAAGAAAGATGATGCCAAGGGAGAAGGTAAGGTAAATGGTACAAAGGGGGAGCAAGCAAAGAGGGAGCAAGGAAGAAAACTAACTTTCTAAAATGACTACAGTCTTTTTATATACTGATATTCTTGCTTACTTAAATGTCACTGATGTGATCTATGTTCATATTTTGATGGTGATGTAATGATAAATTGAATATATGTTGGTTATCTTTCCATGCATACAGTTGAATGCATTCATTCATTAAATTCGTTCATAAATTGTTAAAATTTTGTCATGCAATTGTCAAGGGGGAGATTGTTGGGAAAATGTCTTTTCCCATGTGACAATTGTTGGATTGAATGAATGATGAAAAGGTATAAGTTGAAAATGGTTGGGTGAATGTGTCCTGTGTGTGCTACTAGCAGGGTTAGTTGTAACCTGCTATAGCTACAGGCACAACAGGATTCTCGGACAGTTCTCAGAATCAGTTGGGTTTGTTTCTTGATTAGTTAGGTTGTTTTCAAGATTAGTTACAGGTGGTTACAGCAGCTATTAAGGAGTTAATAACTCTTTATTTAAAGGTTCTTAAAAGCAGGAGAGGGGTGATTTTCGTCCAGGAGAGCTTGGTGAATAGTGGAGCTGGAGGAGATCAGAGAAGAAGGTTGCTGCAGACTTTTTGGAAGACTGAGAAAGCCTTCAAAGAAGGAACATTCCAGACCTGTGAAAGACTGGAGTGGGCAATCATGAGCTATCTCATGGTGTTCGAGTGAAGCCTTGAGAATGCTGAAGAAGTTGAAGATAAGTGTTTTGTTAACAAAGGTTGTGGAATCAACCTTGTAAGTGTTTTTGTTTTAGTAAAAGTTTCTGTAAATCTGAGCAATAGTTGATTTGTCTTTTTCATTTTAATATACCTGTTTCAAACCTGAATTTCCTCAGAGAAACTTGAGGTTTCATTTTGACAAATTGTATAGGTTGTTCTTGATTAACAGTGTGATATCTTTTCACTGTTTCATTTTCTGTTATTGTAATTCTTTCTTGGTGTTTAGAATCCTAGAGAACAGGGACCTGAGATTAGAAATCTCAATCTCCCACTGGAAGGGCTCCTTATTGCACATGACCTTGATTTTCGATGTTTTTTTGGCAGAGTAATGGAGAGTTAGCTCCAAAAATAATTAGCAAAATGCATTTGGATTAGAAAACTTGGCAGTTTGGTCGCATGTTGAAATTGTTAGGAGTAATAACAATCCAAAATATTATGCCACAACACAAAGGGTTATAACACAAAATTTCCAACAATGCAAGAGGTGAATACATCTTTAAACAAGAGTTTCACAAGTAAAAGGGTTCGCATGAACAAGCATAGAATGAATCACAACATTTACCTACCATAAATATTCGTCCATTTAAGATGTTGAGTTATGCCCTTTCCCCACTGTTTGGATTTGATTTGGTGCAAAGGACTTTTCGTCCCTTGGCACGTCTGCGCTTTAAGACTGCTCTCCCACTGGTAGTTTTCATTCGTCTGCGGAATCCATGAGTCCTAGCATGTGACTTCCGAGACCAACTTCTTTTAGTCAAGCACAGAGCTGCCTTCCCAGCTTTCACCACAATCCTTCGGCCATTACCCTTTCTAATCCATTGACATTCTTCAGATCAAACCCCAAAGATAAACCTGAAATTTAGGAAACAGAAAGCAAACTCTGCTGTTGAATTAAACGCTTTTGTGTTCTTATCATTTATTGAATTATCAAAGGAGTTAGTGGAATAGACTACAGAATTTACACTTTCGCTTAGGAATAGAGCAGTCAATTGCTAATCTAAGTGCCCTATAGTTACGAAATTTGCTGCAATATAACAGGAGTTCAAGGGTGTAGGAATTATGCAGAGGGCATAGAAACTTAATTTTAGGCTTTTAACACTTTCTTGCCCTAATGATATGAGATCACACTCTTCCTTGTGGATGAGCCTCCAATTAAGATGCAATAAACTTTGCAAATAAGATAAAAGGTGAAAATATAAACCTTATTGCTGAATGGATTTTGAATTTGAAGCAGTAATAAACTTTGAAAACTATTGCTAGTTCCAGTAAGTCTGAAATTCCATGAACCCATTTGGAACAAAAGTTTCAAAATATGTCTACACCCAAAATACTGCACCCCTGCTCCAGGGATAGTGATTGGTGCATTCGATTTAACACACGCAACCATAAGTAATGGAATATAGTAGGATTGGGGACCAACACCAAGTATATTTGCTCAACGAGAGATGGAAATGAGAAGAAAATCGTCTTCTTCTGTTTGGTACAGAAACTAATTTGATGGAAAATAAAACGTTAGACTAAAACTCATACCTACATCGATCATTAACATAAACAAAAAATGTGAAAACAAAGAGATTCAAAGGATATGCCTCTCAGATTCAAAGGAAATACAGAACCGATTTCAAATTCAATGAGTAAGAGGAATCCGGAAAAAGAAGAGCAAACCAGAAGTACCTCAAAAAATGGGTCTGCTCCACAAGCAAGGGCAACAAATCCGAAGAAGAACCTTGAAGAAGCAAACGAGCAGGCGCAAACGAGCAAGAGGAATCCGGAAGCAGAAGAACAAACGAGCAAGAGGAATCCGGAAGCAGAAGAGCAAACAAGCAAACGAGCTTCTCCAAACTAGTGGGTCTCTCTCCTTTACAATCGGAATGGGGCAAATGAAAATGGGATGCTGTTGGTCCTGGTCCTGCAGTCCATTTGCTCTCCGAAATTTTGGAGGGAAGATTTCCCTCTTCGTGTTCGGGGAGAGAGATTGAAAAGTTGAAAATGGTCGTTTCCGTTGGCGTCAAACCCCGTTTCCGTTAGTTGCTAAAGCGGAAAGCCTCCGCTTTAAGTGGACAGATGACAAGATCCTGTAAAGGCTCTATCGCGGACTGCAGATAGAGCCTCTACAGGATCGATCTCATCTATTGGTATTCTTGGTAGCTCATGTTGAAGCCCTGGATTCACATAAGTTTCCGTTAGTGTTTGCTGGGTTCTGCATTTATTTACTTATTTTTATTGAAGGTTTTAGCTTTACTAGACTACAATTTGGTGATTTTTTTTAGCACGTTGTTTTGCAAAGAAGGATGGAAATATTTGATAGATTGAGCTAACTATGGACTATATTCTTCGTAACTGTCTTAATATCCGACAGGGAAACTTAATAATTAATAGTGATTTCACCAATTGAAATTGTGAATATATTTGCATTAATGTTATTTTGTGATTGAAATCAAAATCATCTAGAGCACGTAAGGCAGTTAATGCTCTTAAGAGAAGTAAAGAAATGGTTTACAGAACTAGACCATTTTAAAAAAAAGACTTATTGGTATCAAAGGGATTTGGTTGAGCTCTAAGAAGAAAGGTTTCTTTATTCTGTCAAGGTTAATAGCAGTTGAACTAATGGCATGCCAGTTCATGATTAGGACATACACACAGTATCAACGGAAATATTGGTTTTTCCAACCCTACCAGTTGGGATAAGGCATTTCTTGCGTTTGTTGTTGTTGTTGTTGTCAGTTCAGAGTATCAATAGAATTTGATATATAAGAAGAAGCTATAAGATTAGATCCTGTTCAACAAAAAAATTTTAACTTTAGAACAGATAACAGTGGGGATAAAATTTTTGGCTCTTCCCTTTTAGTTTAAGCTTCAAATCCTTAAAACAGAGGATAGAAATGGAGAATAAATAATGGCAATTATAAACGTACTCAATAATTTTGATTTCCGAATCCAATAATGCCCAAGTTCCAGCAACATTGTGTTGCTAGTAATATTGTTTCTCAATCTGACCTACTCCTTACCATGAAGGGGCTGTGTTCAGCCAAACCCTGGGAGGGTGAATGTGATGTCAATATGTGAAGAACTAAAAGCACGAAAGTAGGGAGTATTCAAATTTTCAATTTTAGCACTACAAAATGAAGTCAGCAATGAACCTCAGAAAAATAATGGAGGAAAAATAAACGTTCTTCTACGAAGAAAATTACTTGTTACATACTTCTTCAAAATTTGATGTTTTTGAAACAGCTTTTAAAATTATCGTTCAGGCATATCTTCCCTCTGACTGGACTCTTTTACCCTTAATGGGATCTGTTAATTAGTTTCAGATTATGGCAAAACCTCTAACATAGAATTACTGTTGGCAAGATCTCAATGTGCCTCTTATCGCCTTGGAGAATATTCTTCTAGAACTTTGTTCTTATTTTCCTTTTTTAGCCATCAAATTGGAACAAGAGCTTGATGGATGGCTTAGAGCATCTGGCCTGGACAGATCTCCTGATGTTAGAGGCGTAATTGCCCCCTAAGTATCACAACTATATCTTAGAATCAATAACATGATAACATTTTAAGAGTTATCTTAACTGAAATTCTGCCATTCAAACTACAGGCATGCTGGCTATTCATATTCAGGTCGTGCAGCAGCCTTTGCATTTGCCAACATTGATCCTACAAATATGTGAATTTTCCTTATCTCTCATTTTTCATTTTTTTTATTCTTTTTTATTTAGTATTTGTTTATGTTTATTTTTTCACTGCAAAGGTTTTTCCTCTTATATCACCGTCCAACAGCCTCTAATGATATAGTGGTTTGCGATAAGCTTCCGTTTTGGTAAGTGGTAAGAATTAACAAAAGGCTTTCCTTACTGATGTTGGTGATTGATGTAGGACATGTGGGACCCAAAGTTTAGATTAGTTAGTTATTTAGTAAAAGAAAATTTTCTATTTTCTTGTATTAGGTATTTGAGTTATACTAAGAGTCTTTAAGAGGTTTTAGAGTTAGATTTTAACTTTAAGTTATTTACTGTGAGCAAAAGTCCTAAGTTTAGTAGGTTTCTATCTTGTTTTGGGATCTTCAAAGGTCTATAAATAAATGGCAAATGTTGTACACGAATTTTAGACATTATTTTTTTTAAAAGAACTACAGAGTTTCTCTCTCATCTTCCTTGTGGATTCAAGGTTATTTGCTGGTGGATTCCAGTTTTCTAAGATTAACGGAGATTAATCCTTGCTTTCGTAAGTTTTACTGCGTCAATTAGTATCAGAGACAGGACTTGCCTGACAAGATGGCCAACAACAAGGGTGACGGTAACAATCCCATTGACGTTGTTCGTGGGCAAAAAGTGATCTGAAAGGCTATTGAAGAACAATGGCAACATATGGTGGAGATTCGTCAGATGATCTCTGATTTAGCAGTTAATGCCAACTTTAATCAAAACGCTGTTAGGCGCGGAGCCGCGGGACTTGTCCGAGGACTCACAGGCATTGAAGCCAAAAGGCCTTACCAACAACCTTATGAATGCAATCAAAAATGAATGGATGCACATACATCAATCACAATGAATGGGTGCATGGGTGTATGAAAAATTGGGTATAGAGTGTACATGACTTAAAACTTCATCCATATGATCGGTTATATGAGTTGCGGTTGCTTGGTTGGATCGGGGACATGGACTCTAAAGTAAAATGGCCCTTGGGAATCTTTACCATGCTATAGAATTATGGATATAGTAGATTTTTTGCCACGTGTACAAAGTTGATGATCAAAAGGACAAGGACAAACGTACGTATCTAAGGTCCATCGTACACGATACCTTCGTTTAAAAATTAGGAAAAAGAAAAAAAAAAGGGATTGGGTAGGAGGCTAGAAGCAGAGTCACCGTCGGACTGACATGCAACCTCTTTCGAGTTTCGAAGATATCTTCTTACCTAAAAAGCCACTGGTTACTGCAGCTGCTATTAATCTGCTCATTACCAGAACCAAAGAAGAATTTACTTTTAGGGCTTCCTCTGATCTTCTTCGCTGATCTACATAATTCGAGTTTTAAAAGAAATGGAGAGAATCAGAAGAGCGTCTCATGCCGGTTCCTGGTATAATGATAATCGTAAGTCGTGGTTCACGAGATATCGGAACCATCTATGTTCTCGATTCCCATATTTAATTCTCTTTTCATTGTGGGTCTTCGATGTCAGATTTTGGTTTCGAGTTTTATAAATTTTTTTGTGGATATTAGCGTAACTGTTTTGCTATCTGTTCTTTTGTTTGCAATCGGTAATAATTGATTTTGCCTAAAAATTAGCTTTGTATGTTAACGGTGGAAGATCGATAGTTACAGACGTAGCAGAGGCAATTCATGTTGTGGAGTATTGTACTTTGGTTGCAGTTGAAATTTTTCTTGGTGAGGAGAAAAATTTTGGCGTACGTATCAGTGAAAGAAATATTCAAGTCTCCAGTTTTTCTTTGTGTAAGAAACTTTTATTATTTAATGCGAATACCCAATGGTGGAACCAGGACTCTAAATCTGAGGGGCAAAAAAGATTTTCAATTAACGCTGCTCATGAAATATAGAAATTTTAATGAGTTAGGGGGGCAAACCAGAAATTTTAGAGGGGGCAAAACATAAATTTCAATTAAAACATATAGGAAAATATATATATTTTAAATTAAAAATTAAAATTTTAGGGGGTGCAATTGCCCCCTCTAGCTCTAAGGTGGTTCCGCCACTACAAATACCCTTGGTACTGATTGGTGTACCTGGTAGCTCATGTTGAAGCCCCAGACTCACAGAAGTGCCTGTTTTATTTATTTATTTATTGAAGGTTTTAACGGTACTGTACTACAGTTTGGTGAGTGTTTAGCACATTGTTCTGCAAAAAAGGATGGAAATATTAGATGGATTGCGCTAACTATAGACGATATTCTTCGTAGCTGTGTTAATATCTGATAAGGAAAATTAACAATTACTAGTGATTTCACCAGTTGCAATTGCTAATATATTTGCTATTATGTTCTTTTGTGCTTGTGATTTAAATCAAAATCATCTAGAGTACCTGAAGGAGTTAATTCTCTTAACAGAAGGAAAGAAATCGTTTATAGAACTAGACCACTGAAAGGAGCTTGTTGGTATCAAGGGATTGGGTTGAAATATAAGAAGAAAGTTTTATTTAATGTTTCAAGGTTGAAAGCTGTTCTTGTTGTTGTTGTTGTTTCAAAGTATCAATAGAATTTTGGATATAAGAAGAAGCCATAGGATGAGAGCCTGTTCGACAAAACAATTTTAACTTCTAGAATAGATAATGGTGGAGCTATTAGTTTAAGCTTTAAATTTTCGAAACAGAGGATAGACAATGGTGAATCATTAATGTCAATTCTAAATATACTCAATAATTTTGATTTCTGGATCAATATTCCCCAAGTCCCTGCAAAATTGTGTTGCTAATAATATTGTTTCTCAATCTGAGTTACTCCTTACTATGGTGGGGCTGGATTCAGCTAAACCCCGGGAGGGTGAATGTGATGTCAATATGTGAACAACAAAAAGCACAAAGGAGGGAGTATTCAAAATTTCAATTTTAGCACTACAAAATAGATTCAGCAATGAACCTAAGAATAAGAAAAAAAAATTCTTCTATTAATAAAATTAATTGTTACATATATTTTCAAAATTTTGATGTTTTTGAAAATCACTTTAAAATTATCTTTTAGGCATATCCCCCCACCGCTCCCCCCGCCCTGCCTGGATTCTTTTACCATTCATGTCTGTTGATTGCCAATCTATTCGGATATTCTCTCTTTTACACTAATTAGATTCAGATTATGAATCCTCTAACATAGAATTAAGTTGGCAAGATCTCAGTATGTCTTATTTTCTGATTTTCCTTTTTAGCCTTCAAATTGGAACAAGAGTTTGATGGATGGCTTAGGGTTTGGTATTGGCTGAACCCTTATATGGGTGGGTTGGGGTACTCCAAAACCCGCTCCAAACTTCCACAGTTGTCCCTCATGCCATGCCTTGCACAGCACAGCACGGCCGAAGCATTGTAGCTGTGTCGTGTTGGGGAAATCTCCACAAGCCATTAGCACATCTAGGCATGCATAGCCCAGCTATCCTACCATATCGACATGGCACGTTTGTCAACACAGTTCGCCATGTTGGTATGTGTTGGCAACTCGTGTATGGCCATGAACGATTTTTTTTTTTTTTTGGTTGGTGGTGGTGTGAAGATAACAATAAAAGAAAAATTCTAGTTTCAAGCTGTTAGCTAGATTGCGAAAGAGGGTCTTCGTCAAGGAGACCCTCTTTCTCCTTTGTTATTCATTATTGCTGAAGAGGTCCTTAGTAGAGGATTGACATCTCTGGTTCAGGATGGCTCTCTTGGTTACTACCATACAGGAAGAACTCCTCTTAAAGTGTCCCATCTGCTCTTTGCGGATGATATTCTTATCTTTTCGAATGGTAAGAGATCTTCTCTGGTTAAGCTCCTGAATTTTATCAAGTCTTATGAGGAAGCTTCAGGTCAACAGGTGAATAACTCAAAAAGTTGTTTAATTGCATCTTCTAAAATCTCTCCATCGAGATTGGATATGATTCAGTCTCTGTCTGGTTTCAGCAAGGTTAGTTTGCCTATCAAATATCTGGGAGTTCCTTTATTTCATGGTCGTGCTTCCTTGCCCATGTTTGCTGAAATTTTAGAAAAGATACAGAAAAGAATCAGTGGTTGGAAATCAAAACTTCTTTCTCATGGGGGGAAAGTTACTTTAATTCAAAGTGTACTCTCAAGCATACCCATCCATTCTCTTTCAGCTATCCCTTTTCCTAAAGCTGTTTTGAAAAGGATTGAAGCCTGCTTTGCTAATTTCTTTTGGGGAGAAAGCTTCGATCATGGATCCAAAAAGCATTGGTTAAGATGAGATAAGATTACCCTACCTAAATCTGAAGGTGGCTTGGATATAAAGTCAGTTGCGGATGTTATGAAAAGTCTGCAAATAAAAATGGGATGGAAGGCCTTGTATGGGGATAGTTTATGGTCAGATTATATGCGGGCTAAGTACTGTGCATCGGGGCAATTCCAAAATCTTCAAGATAGGAGTGGAAGTTCAAAGATATGGAAGGCAATTTTGAAGGTTAAAGAGGTTATACTCGATAACACTGTTTGGGCTGTTGAAGAAGGTAATTTAAGCTTTTGGTTTGATCATTGGTCTCATCTTGGCAAGTTGGCGGATTATGTTCAAGATGAGGTTATACCATACCCAGAATTAAAGGTGATGGACTTTATTAATTCCAATGGCTCATGGAATATTGACCTGCTTAATGAAGTTCTTCCTCAAGATGTGAATGCTCAAATCATTGAAATTAATTACCAGTCTTCTCATCTTAAGGACAAACCTCTTTGGAAAGCAGCTTCTTCAGGTAATTTCTCCACTTCCTCAGCTTGGAACATAATCAGAAAACGTGGTAATACCTATCCTTGGAGCAAGAACATTTGGGTTAATTTTATACCGAATAAAATTGCTGTGTTTTTCTGGAAAGTTTTGAAGGGTGCGCTGTCTACTGATGATCGGGTTCAAAGTTGTGGAATTCAGATGTGTTCCCAATGCAATTGCTGCACAAATCGGAAATCTGAGACTTTGAACCATCTTTTTTCTTTTGGAGGAATTGCTCGTTCAGTTTGGGAGCATTTTGCTAATCGTTTTAAATGCCAATTTCATGCTCTTCACGATTTGGCAACTAAAGCTTCTTTCTGGTTTAGCGAGCACTCTAATGATCAGTATGGTTTACTATTCAAATCAATTCCTCTTTTAATTTGTTGGGAGATATGGTTATCTAGATGCAGGAGCAGATTTGAAGAAAATCCGATGTCTTCAAGCCAAATCATCAGCAATATCCGTTATTGGCTTCAAGAAATTTCATATCTCACTAAGCCGTCCAGAAATTGTAAATCTCTTGGAGCTTTGGTTCTTGAACAAATGCAATTGTTCACTCCATTCATTAGAACTCCTAAAACACATTTTGTTCGCTGGTTAAGACAAAGAAATTCCCCTCTAATTTTGAATGTGGATGGAGCCTCAAAAGGAAACCCAGGTACTTCTGGAGGGGGAGGAGTTATTCGAAACTCTTCAGGTTTGTTTATTGTTGCTTTTTCAGTTCATTATGGAATTCAATCTAATCTTATGGCTGAACTGTTTGCTTTAAGGGACGGACTTCGTATGGCAGATAGTTATGGTTTCTAGCACCTGATTATTGAGTCTGACTCTAAGATTCTTGTTGACATTATAAATGGCGTGGCTTCAGTCCCTTGGAAATTTCTAATTTGGTGGAAAGAGATCAAAGGAAGGATTAGCCCTCATAATCGTTTGGTACAGCATGTTTACAGGGAAGCTAACACTGTAGTGGATGCTCTGACTAATGAAGGTTGTGTTCATTCATCAAAGAATTTTTATGAGTCTCTTAATGATATTTCTTCACATGTTAGAAATTGTTTGTTTCAGGATAGAACTGGTTTGTTTGTCCTTAGGCATTAGAATTTTCACATTCTTGTTTTATAGGGGTAAGGTTTTTTGTCCCCCCCCCCCCCCCTCCCCATTTTGGTGTATTTCCTATTTTTTGATTTAATATACAGGTCAGGGTCTGCCTCAACCCTCCTCCCACCGCTGGAGTGCCACTAAGGTTATTCCTGCCTTAGTGGGTTTTCTTAAAAAAAAAAAAAAAAAAAAAAAAGATTGCGAAGTTGAATGTTCTTCCTGGGTTTCTTTGTTTGGAAGATTAAAAATGGGTTTTTGATATTAGAGTTTCCGGAATTTGTTTGTGGATTCACAGAAGTGCCCGTTAGAGTTTTTGCTGAATTCTGTATTTATTTATTTATTGAAGGTTTTAGCTTTACTAGACTACCGTTTGGTGATTGTTTAGCACATTATTCTGCAAAAATGGATGAAAATTGTAGATAGATTGGGCTACATATAGACTATATTTTTGGTAGCTATCTTAATATCCGACAGGGAAACTTAATAATTACTAGTGATTTCACCAATTGAAATTGCAAATATATTTGCATTTATGTTCTGGTGTGCTTGTGATTTAAATCAAAATTATATGGGGTATTCTACCAAAAAAAATTATATGGGGTAACTAAGGCAGTTCTATTAAGAGAAGTAAAGAAAAGGTTCATAGAAATAGACCATTCAAAAAAAACTTCTTGGTATCAAAGGCATTGGGTTGAACTATGAGAAGAAAGGTTTCTTTAATCTGTGAAGGTTGAAAGCAGTTGAACTAATGGCATACCAGTTTATGATTAGAACACATCTATTATATTAGATTTGGGGGCTCGGGACAGCCTCGCGTGCTTTGGCGTGCCCGAACCTCTAAATTAAATTTTTTTGGGAAACCTATATGCCCGAACCTCTAATCCTTCCTACTCGCTTCGTGAAGCTTCCCGACGCTTCCTCTCTGTATGTATCTCTCCCTCTCTAATCTTCTCCCATCGACAGCCCCAGAGCTGCCAAACCTCTAAATTAAATTTTTATTTTTAGCGCTCTCTTCGTCTTCTTCTCGCATCGTCGGACGTTTTCTAGACTATTCCAGAACCTCGCCCACCCGACGACAAACCCACGACCCAACATTCCCACCATTCTTCTTCTACAAGAAACCTTTGCACCCGAGCCTTTCTCCATCCCCATTTTTTATGGTTTGGTTGTTTCTCTGATAGATGCTACGTAGAAGCAAACAAGTTTCTTCTGAAAGAAGTTTTCTGCTTCACCGATCCTCTTCTCTTCTTATTTGTTCGGTTGAGCGAAGAAGAAAAGTACTAGCGGCAAGGGTTTTGATGGACTATTTTCTGCTGTGTTGGGTTGATCAAAGAAGTAGAAGACCTAAGTCTTTTCCGAGAAAGCTTCAGAAGCAGAACACTTAACTCACTTAAAGCTTCGTTCCTTCTCCCTTTTTAGTGATATTTTTTTCAAAATAGTTTAGATTTAGTCATGCTCTCTCTCCCATTTGCTCAGTCTCTCCTTCCTGAATCTCTGTTCCCTCTTTCAGAATCGCAGTCATTCACAGGAGTAAGCTACAGCCAAGTAGTAGACAATCTCCTGCCTCCCTTAGAGACGGCAAAGCTACTTCAGTCTACTTTGATCGAAAAGTTTCGATTGTACAGCGCAGATCCAAGGATCATCAAGGCTCTGGCGAATACCGGGTTCGGTATCGTTATAGGAACAGCAAATGGCGACATCCCTGCCATGGCTTTTGATCCCAACTTTGCCAAGCAGTGGATCAACGCGAATGTCGTCCCCTTCTACCCTTCCAGCAACATCATCCTTATAACAGTCGGAAACGAGATCATCACCTCCAATGACCAAAACCTAGCCTCGCAGCTGTTGCCTGATATGCAAAATCTCCAAAACCTAGCCTCGCAATTGTTGCCTGCTATGCAAAATCTCCAAAACGATCCAAAATCACCAATGACCAAAACCTAGCCTCGCAGCTGTTGCCTGCCATGCAAAATCTCCAAAACGCTCTGAACTCGGCATCTATATTCCGGAAAATTTCCTTCTTACTGTACAAAATGGCGGAAAATTTCCTTCTTACCTCATAGGGTAAGATCGTAAACAGCCGTCTTAATGTCAACAAGGTAATTTATTAATTGTTTCTTCTTCTCCTTTTTTTTTTTTCTATTTTTACCTTTCTCTGTTCTTTTTACTTATTTGGGATTTGCCGCTGTAACTTTTCTCTCAATCATCATCAAGATTAATTAATTAATTAGAGAAGGAAACAAAACAATCCCAAATTCTATTTTGTATGCATGCACTTTTTCTCTCTTATTGAATGTGACCCTCTTCTCGATCTCTAGATAGGGACATGTTTTCCAAAGCAGTTCCCCTGAAATTTCACCATTGAATACATGTGGTTTAAGGTACCTCTTCCATTTTTCTAACTTGCGATTTTCAGAGGATTGATTAGGAGACAATCGGGGCTATAACTTTTAAATTTCTAATCTAAACTTAATTATATATTTCATATTAATTTATAATTATTTCAGTAACTAATAAGTACACTTTTTTTCTTTTTTGTTTGGTAACCAAGTCTACTTTTGTACAAGCGGATTACATGCATGTTGAATTCTAAATAAATTCTTTGCTGCTTTGTAAAGATTTGAAGCATGTTGCTGACTAAGAGTAAGTTGGAGAGTTCACATCTTTCTATTAGGGGATCCTATGATTTCTGTATTTCTTATGGTCTCCCTTTTCACTAAGAAATGCCTAGGTCGCTCCAGGATTTGAATGTTTATTTGGAGGCTGTGTTCATTGTGATAGGATGATTGAAACATGCGACATGAGGAAGGCGAAGAATAGGGGATTAGACGGGGGCACAACATTAGGAGAGGGTATGGTTTGCTCAAAATTGCTTGCTTGATGGGTTTTGAGGTCGAGGATAGGCAAAGGGAATTGAGTCTTTGCGCTGATATTATTTTGACTATCATATCCTATCAGCTATTGGTGAAGAAAGATATCTGGAGGCTAGAGAGACTTGAAAGAACAAGTAGCTGTATATTTAGTTATATTCTCTATAAATTTCATTCTGTTTATTTCTTTTGATTTATCATGAAATAATTTGTAGCTACTTTTGTAGACTCATGAATTTATCAAATTATACTTACCAGGTTGACTCCTGTTTAAGTCATTTTGAATATTCAGGTTAGATAAAATGCCCTCTTCTTGCATATGTAAAAACTTCTGATATGGTGAGCCTTTTTCAACTAATGCACTTGATTTTTGAATCATTAGCATATGGTGGGAACTTGGCTTTCATGTTTGTAACTTTTCTTGCAGTTTTTGTAGATGGCATGGACTTCTTTTTCATCCATTACAGCACCTAAACTTTCCTTGGAACACTTATTGGGTTTCGGGTTTATCCGATTTTGTCAGCTCCCGTGTAGGTATACACTTAGCAATGGCAGAGTCTTAGGCTCATATAGTTCTTAATTTTTACTTTTGTCTTTGAGTCATTTATCTCTACAATAACGTAAGAACTTTATGATATTGCATTTTGTGGAGGCTCAAATTACAATTAGTGAACGTCTTATCTTTAAATTTCTTTCTATTATAATGCTTTGGGTTTTCTAATCTTATATATTATTTCTTTCCATATATAGGTTCTGTTATGTAAAAAGTTCCAAAATTTTAGATTATTTTGAATCTCTACATTATTTTTTAATGGCAACTTGCGTTTTTTTTCTCTTTTTGAGCCTCCAAGGTTCTATGCTCTCTAAACCCAAAAAGTTGAATGGGAGCCCATGAGAATCGTGTGGTGTGAGAGAAATCCTATTCCAAGAAAGAATCCATTGGCAATCTCTTCATCAGAGCAATCCGCCATGGCTAATATCAACGCTCTCCTTGATACTGCTTCATGGGAACAAACTGTATGGTACTCTATTGTTCCTTCTCAATTTCCATATTTTCTCTTACTGTTGCTATTCCTTATGCTCTCTTGGTGGCTTATTTCTCCGTAGTTTCCCCATTGAATTATGGATTATGTGCAAGCACTTGGCATATCGTGTTCATAGTGATATTTGCGACATATTCTTTCCTTTTTCCTTTTTGGTTCCATTAATGAAATTGAATTTGTTTTAGTTTGTGCCGGTTTATCTGATAGCTCTTATTCGTTCCCTCCTTCAGATGTGTCTAAATTTAGAAATGTTTGTGTAAAGAATTTAGATTAAGATTTGATAGAGGATTTCCTTCGATATAAGTTCTCACAAATTGGGAAATCTTCATTATTGGCATATTATTTGTTTTCATTTATCATGAAATAATTTGTAGCAACTTTTTGTTTTCTCATGAATTTATCAATATACTTTCCAGGTTGAGTCCTGTTTGACTCTTAACCATATTAAACTTGCGACTAATCCTATTGGGTTGGCATTGAATTGATTCAAGTGTATAATATGTTGTTGATCTATTAATATTTTTAAAGAAAATATATAAAATAATTTGACATATTTGCTTATAAAATAAAAACTGACCTTAATTAAAAAAAAAATTCTAATGCTCTTTTTTGCATTTTCCATGTCATCCAATCGAGTTACAGTACTTTGGAGCGATGCAGCTACTACATTACCAAAGAACTTTTAATCAACAACTTCACCGCATTTGCTATTAGTCATATCTTTCTATTCTGAAGAAATTCAAAAGTAAGAAACATTAATCTTCAAATTGAAAAAAATAAATACAAGAAAGTGTATGGAAAAAGCTTTATATCCAATCTTTATTTGATGCAACAAATGAATTCTACTTATCTCCATCATTTACGACTAATGTCTATGAATTTTTCTCTTATGCCTTACACTTGCATATACAGTTTGAATTAATTCATGTTATATTCTCATGCTTCAAGTACTTGAAACCGCAGATCTTCTATGTAGTGGACATGTACAATGGTTTTCTTATATGCATCATCAGGGCATTTGGAGCGTACTTAGGTAGGTCAATCTGAAGACTCTGTAGTTGTTGATTTCAACTATTATTGGGCTGATGATCCTTCAACCCCAAGGCTGAATCAAAATACATGGGAAGAGGTGAAGCAGATGGCGTTTTTCAAGCATGAGGTTGAGCCATACTGGGCCTAGAATAGGAACCTTACTTTCATGGTTGTCTAGCTTAAGTATCCTAACTTTAACAAATTTATTGCAGCAGAGGAGAAATTACACCAACCTGAGATGTTCTCAAGCAGATTTAGGTTCATCAAGGATCTTTAGTTGCTACTATTGTTTGTGTGTTTTACTCTGAAATTTTAATAGAAGTAACATTTATATGTTACTTTTGATAACACACTTTTAAAGTTTCTGCCTTATGCACGTTTCTTGACTATGGTTATATTATGGAACTTGCCAGACTTGCTAAAACAAACAAATCTTTCAAAATCGTAATGCCATCCGTCTTTTCAATAAGGGACAACATATGCCCCCGTTATGATGGCTTCAAATTTTGTAAACACTAACCTTTCAATATGTAAATTTCGGAATTTCTATATAAAATTGAAGCATCTAATATTTATGTGGGGTATCAATCCCTTTCATGGCATGTACAAATAAAATGTCTGAGATTTTTAAGGAACGAATAAACTCTTAATTTCAAAATCTTCAAACTAAAAAATATAAACTTAATTTCAAAAGCTTCAAAGTAAAACATATAAACGTTCAATTAGTTTTCTAAGCCAAGTACTGATTTTACATCCAGTGCCCGTGCATCGCACGGGCTATCTGCTAGTATATAGTATATCAATGGAAATGTTGGTTTTGCCAACCCTACCTGTTGGGGTAATGCATTTCTTATTGATGTATTTGTCGTCGTCGTTTTCGAGTATCAATAGAATTTGAGCTGTAAGAAGAAGCCATATGATTAGAACCTGTTCAACAAAAAAATTTAAACATCAGAAGAGGTAATTGTAGTGGAGCTGAAGCTCTGGGTTTTTCCTAGTAGTTTAAGATGCAAATCCTCAGAACAGAGGATCGACAACGGAGAATCAATAATGGATTTTGTAAACATAATCAATAATTTTGATTTCTGAATCTAATAATCTCTGACTCCCAGCAACACGTTAATATTGCTTCTCAGTCTGACCTACTCCATACCATAAAGGGGCTGGGTTCAGCCAAACCACGGAAGGGTCAATGTGATGTCAATTCATGAACAACTAAAAGCACAGAAGTAGAGGATTGAAATTTCCAATTTTAGCACTTCAAAATGGATTCAGAAATGAGCCTCAGAAAAGATATGGAGAAAACATAATGTTCTTCTAAGAAAAGGAATGGAGAAAACAAAACGTTCTTTTACTGGGAAAAGTAATTTTTACAATCTTTTTTTCTTTCTTTTGAGCTGAGAGTAATTCTAGTTAGCTACATTTGTAAATATTTCTACTCTAATATCTAACCGATGCTCCAAAAGCCCCACGACATATAAAAACCCTTTTAGGCAAGAACTTAACATTTAGGATGGCAACATTGTGTTACGTGCCTAAAGGTTTCGCTCGTCATGATTGAAAGGCTACAAACAAATTAATGACATTAATGGATTACCCTTGCTTTTCTATTTTAGCTTGATCATAAGCCACGTTAAAAAAATTTGCTTCGTAATCAATCCTTAATCCCAAGCAGATTCTCTGATCTTGTCAATGTTGCACCATTGGCTGTCTAAATCCAATTCACTAATATCATTAACAGTGTGTTTAAATTTGGGATGTCCATGTCCAAGGACTAACCATTTAGTTTCACTAATGGCATCCATCTATATTTATACTATATGTATAATGGGAAGAAATTCCTTGAAGAGCATGCCAAGCACATAAATTTCTCTTTTTTTTTTCAAAATAACCTTATGGTACCTTATTAAAAACTATTTCTATGGGGCACGTAACTTGGTTTTTTTGTTTTCTTAACTTGCAAAAGATACCCTTCAAAAATTCTTGGAAAAAAAACCCAGAAATCAACCAAATCTCAACCAAAATTTGCACCAAAAAAAATTATTCTAGTCATAAATCCTTCTACAATCAATTTACAACTTAGAAAAATTAGGGTGGAAGAATTGTTGTAGAAAAAATATTTTTGACGTGGTTTTTATGCTTGAGAGCTTCAGCGCTTATGGCTGAATCTTACGGGTTACTTGAGAAGAGTGGAGATGGAAAGTGATTCAACAAAATATTGTTAAACTCATGAAGGAATTAACAAACGACTGATCTCCCATGGACTATATAGCTGACATCATTGCCAAAATTGTCTAATTTTGCTTTAGATGCTTTTCGTTGTTGTTGGGTTAAGAACCCACCAAAAGTTTTGTCCTCTGTTCCCAACGATGACTATATTATTGGTACTCATCTAAGGATTGTTTGAAAGATTTGAATACATTCGCTTTTGTTTTTGCCCAAAAATAAAAAATAAAAAAGAACTACTACTGTAAAATTATTTTATTTAAGGGTAGGGCTTGGGCTTCCAAGGTAGGGCCATTAGCCGTCCTTGGGTGGGCAAGGGCTGGGCCAAGCACAACCTGGCTTGTTGACACCGCAATTTCCCTGAACGTAGTTGGTGTCAAGTCTTTGCATATGAGGGAAAAATATCATTACTTAGAAGTAATGATCATTCAAAAAAAAAAAGGACTTGTTAGTATCAAATAGATTGGGTTGAACCATGAGAAGTAAGGTTTCTTTAATCTGTGAAGGTTGACAGCAGTTGAACTAATGGCATACCAGTTCATGATTAGAACCTATACACAGAATATATATCAATGGAAATGTTGGTTTTGCCAACCCTACCAGTTGGGATAAGGCATTTCTTATGATTGTTGTTGTCGTCATCATTTTTGAGTATCAATATAATTTGAGTTGTAAGAAGAAGCCATATGATTAGAACCTGTTCAACAAAAAAATTTAAACTTCAGAAGAGGCAATGGTGGAGCTCAAGTTCTTGGGTTTTTCCTTGTAGTTTAAGCTGCAAATCCTCAAAACAAAGGAAAGACAACGGAGAATCAATAAAGGATTTTATAAACATAATCAATAATTTTGATTTCTGATTCTAATACTTCATTGCTATTAATATTGTTTCTCAATCTGACCGACACTTTACCATAAAGGGGCTGGGTTCAGCCAAACCCGGAAGGGTCAATGTGATGTCAATGCATGAACAAGTAAAAGCACAGTTAGTAGGGAGTATTCAAGTTTCCAATTTTAGCAGTTCAAAATGGATTTAGAAAGGAGCCTCAGGAAAGGAATGGAAAAAACAAAACGTTCTCCTACTGGGAAAATTAAGTGTTACAATCTTTTTTTTTTTCTTTTTTTTGAACTGAGAGTAATTCTAGGTAGCTACATTTGTAATCATTTGTACTCTAGTATCCAACCGTTGCACCAAAAGCCCCAAGACATACAAAAACATTTTTAGGTAAGAACTTAACATTTAGGGTTGCAACATTGTGTTACATACCTAACCGTTTCACTTGTCATGATTGAAAGGCTGAAATCAAATTAATGACATTACTGGATTCTATTATATATTTTTTCCTTGCTTTTCTATTTTAGCTTTGAAAAAACAGGGTTTTGACTCTAAATACACCTAGAGGGGGGTGAATAGGTGAAGCACAGCGGAATAAAATTCTACTAATTAAAAACAAGTTCTTAATTAATAGGCATGCACAAGTCTTGATCAATTAATAACCAATCACAAAAAATTGCAAATAAAGTAAAGAGACAACACAAGCAATTTTGGTGACGAAGGGAAAACTCTATGAGAACTCTCACTAGAGAAAAACCCTCCGGGCTATGCAGGAGCCACCTAAAAGATCCAATATGAAAAGAAGACTTACAACCTGTAGTTCAGACGACTCAACATCCCTATGCTAGACTCTGCAACTCACAGACTTGAAAGTATCTGAGGAACTCCTCAGATTTGCTCCGCAGCAACACTTCAGAACTCTGAAGATCTTCTCACACGATCATCCAAACGAACTCGCCTGGTATCCGTAGGAACTCCCAAGATCAATCTCCCCAACCCGGAACTCCAAGGTAGAGGAAGGAAGAAGAAAAGAAAAGTTTTATGGCTCAAAAGATGAAAACCTAGAAGAAGGGTTTTCAGAAGAGAAAAGGATATTTAGGGCTTCTAAAACGTGGCTCTCTTAGGTTTAGAAGGTCCCTAATCCTATTTAAAGGTTCCCCAAAAAGTTTGAAGTCAATCCGAATTGAAACGAGTAAGTTATGTAATTTTTTGTAACTTTTCGGAAATTTTGCTGTTTGAACGTTCGAACGCTCAGCAAACGTTCAGCAAACGTTGGCCTTTAAAACTTGAACGTTCGAACGGACAGAGAACGTTGATCTCACGCTAGTCTCGGGTTTGTCTGCTGAACATGAACGTTCGAACGCTCAACAAACGTTCAGCAAACGTTGCTCTCCAGAAATTGAACGTTCGAACGGACAGAGAACGTTGATCAAACGTTGGGCATAACTTCTTCAATATGACTCCGATTTGACGCCGTTTGAACCATGTCTTCTTGGACTCAACCTAAACATTCTAAACACACTTAAACACTTTCTTTTTGACACTGAATTAAGCCAAACTAAAATATTAAACCTTACAAGCTTGATTATAAGCCATGTTACAAAAATTTGCGTCATAATCGATGCTAAATCCCAAGCAGATTCTTTGATCTTATCAATATCGAACCATTGGCTAACTAAACGAAGTCCACTAAAATATCTGACAATGCGTTTAAATTTGGGACGTCCATGGCCTAGGACTAAACATTTAGTCGCACTAGCTGCAGTAATCTATCTTTATACTATATATAATGCCATGCCCATAATTTTTTGGGCCATTGAATTTATACTCGTCTTTTTAAACAGACTCAAAGAAAGCTACCAGACCAAAATATTTATTGGACCGGCACCCTGTAGTCTTGAGTTGAAGGCGAAGGAACTAAAGATCTGAGCTCTCATTTTGAGTATCTTGCTGTCAATTATATCTGTAAGGTTTATGTTATATTGGCTTCAATTCCGTGTCAAAAAGGTCATATTAATGTTGTCAATGTATTTGGGATAGGTTATAGGTTGTGTGGTTCAAACGGGGTCTTGAACGGAGTCATATTGGTAAAGATTCATCAAACGTTCGATGAACGTTCGCCGGTCGTTCGACCGTTGAGGGTCCACAGAGAAACCAGAGATCAGCGTTTGCCTCTCGTTCTCTGAACGTTCGACCGTTGGTGTCCACAGACAAACCCGAGAGCAGCGTTCGCCTCACGTTCGCTGAACGTTCTACCGTTGGTGTTCCACAGAGAATCCAGAGAGCAGCGTTCGCCTCACGTTCGTTGAATGTTCGACCGTTGGTGTTCCACAGAGAATCCAGAGAGCAGTGTTCGCCTCACGTTCGTTGAACGTTCGACCGTTGGTGTTATACAGAGAAAACAGAGAGTAACGTTCGCTGAACGTTCGCTGGTCGTTCGAACGAGAAGAAGAAAAGTGAGTTGTTTTATCGAACGTTCGAGCCGCGTTCGCTGAGCGTTCGAACGTTCGTTAACAAACTTCTTTTTTAGAAATCCGATCTTTTCTGATTTGTTTCCTTTTCGTTCCTTTCTTTCTCCTAACCTATTTAAGGAGTGTCTAGCCTATTGTGAAGGTTACCCAATACGTTTTTGAGAACCCTAAAACGTGTGCAAGAGAGAGAGACCTTCTTCCTCTTTCCTCTTCTTCTTTGAGCCATCAAAACCAGTCTTCTTCTTTTCTTTTCTACCTTGGAGTTCCGGGTTGAACAGTTTGCTCGTGGGAGTTCCTACGGTTGCTGAGCGAGTTCGTTTGGCACTTCACTAAGGAGATATTCAGAGTTCTGAATCGTTGCAAGGATGCAAATCTGTGAGACATGGATTCGTCATCTCGGGATGACTTCCGATTATCGTCACGCGGGGGTCGATAAAAATAAGAGTCGCCACCATCCATTTTAAGGTGTGAATGGACACCAAAAGGTTCATAGATGTCAAATAGAGCCAAAGTAGCTCTAATACAAGGAAAATCCAGAGATTGGGTACGGGGAATTATTTATGAGCGGAGGAAGGTGTTAGGCACCCCCACTCATCCGTCTAAGACGGTTACCATATGCTTGCTCATACTAAGAATTATTTTTCTAACAAAATGGGCAAAAGGATGCTTACAACAAGCACCATGTATGTGATCATTCCTCATGAGAAGTCTAATGAACTTAGGCTCTCTTTGTGGATTCATCACTTCTAGAACTTCATGAGTGAAGTGAAATCAAGGTAAAATGAAGAAAATCCAGCTAAGGCAAATCTGGAGAAATTAGGTCAAAAGAGCTTGAAAACTTTGATAAACCATAACTCATTCAATTTAAATCCAAATCAAATGAAACCAAAGCCATTTGAAAACTGATACATATTAGAATATACAGTAGAAAATTCAGCTTGATCCGATTCAAAACTAGAGAGAAATCCACGTTTGAAATCTGCTACTATAACTCAGAAAAAGTGTTAAGTAGGCATTTTCAAAGCTCTATTCGTGGAGTTTGGCTCAATAAAAAACCATGAAAATTGGTGTGGAGGAAGTATGTAGTGCCATCTTTCCAAAGAAAAGACCTCACACCAATCTCTATCTGAATGTGACTTGTGTGCTCTCTTGAACAGGCCTAAAAGACCACAGATGAGCTCTGGACTATGCCAGCGAGCACTTCTGAGTCAACTGAGCACTCAAGACACAAAACAGATTGAAATCTGCTGAAACTAGTTGGAAATGAAAATAGACTTCTCAAAGAAAACTCAGAAATTAGAATCACACAAAACGGATTAAAACTGAGCAAACGGTGCACCATCAAAGCGTCAAGTTCAGCAATCTAGGCTGAACTGACTTACAAACTTTGAACAGATGGTGTCAAAAATTGGCTACATGGAAGTGGACGAAAATTTCAAGATATTAAGTAGACACATCCATCTGTCACATGTCTTTGGAAACACTCAAAAATTCATCCGGAGGATGAAGTTATGAATCTTCCAAGACAGGCCACAGATCTGTCCTGTTTTGAGGTTTTTTGAAGAGGAAACAAGGAAACCAGTGCATGTGTGCATGTGGATTCGACCAAAACCTCAAAATCAATAAAAAAACCCTCTCATGAAGTTCTAAAAACTCATTCTAAGGCCAATGATCTCAGATTTTCCATATTTACATGGAAATCCAAGATCTAGCCTATTTTGATGAAAATAGTGGAAAGTGGGTGTGAAGATGTGGAAAATCACATTTCTATGAGAAAGTTGGAATCCATGGCTATTGAGAGCATGGATTCACATCTTCTCCAAATACAAAATAACTCAGAGAAGCATTCATGGGTTCAAAATAACCATATAGCATGCTTTTCATCATTTGAGGGTTCTAAACCTAGAGGATCCATTCCACCTTCCTTTTCCCCAGGCTCTCTCTTCACGTTTTACGGCTAGAGAGGATTCCCAGGTACTTTAGAAGGGGTTTGGGGTTACAAAAATGCACAAAGGCCTTACACTACAGAAAGGTAGAAGATGAGAGGTTGCTGGAATGTAAAGAGGAAACCAGAAATCTAAAGAGAGCTTTACCTTAGGTAGCTTGAGCTTTGAGTAGACAATCCAGCAGAGTTTCTCCTCTTCTTGCAGAGCTTCTAAGCTTCAAATTGTCAGCCCTTTGCAAGAGGAGGACCCCTCTATTTATAGGCCAAGTCAAGGGTAGAAGAGTCCCAAGGGTAGGCCAAAAAGGCCTTCTAGATTATTCCAATTCTCCTCCAAGGCTTGAATTGGAGTAATTCAGCAAGTTTCGGAGGGTGAAATAGGGAGTTCAAGTCCCTAAGAGAGAGGTAATATGCGTAAATAAGGCTCAGGGATCAAGCCATTTCGCAAATCCCCGAAACAGCCAAAACCGTATACTTAGTGCGGTTTCTACACAACCGCCACTCAAAGTGCGGTTCATGTACAAATTTGACCAAACCGCATATACAGGGCGGTTCAATTCAGTTATGCTTTAATTGATTGCTGTCCACGCGGCTTAACGGCCGAAGCTTCGCGAAGCCACGTGGCCGCCAGCGCAACAAGCATTGATGTGAACCGTGCTGTGTGTGCGGTTGCAACCGCACATACAGAGCGGTTGAGACCAAGATTATAAAAACCGCATACTCAGTACGGTTGTCACCAATTTTGATTGTTTTTGAAAGTTTGACATATGTCAAGGCTCAAATAAGACTTTTGGAGCCCTTCTTAGTTAATCTCTTATATTGGGGTGCAATTTGGGGTGTCTACAACTGCCCCCTCTTCGCTGGAATTGGAATCAATTGACAGCGGAGAGCAAAAGACCCGCAAATTGCACCTCTCAGGATCATGTCCATTCGATTATGAGCTGCAAGAACTCCAATATGGTTTTTGAAAAAGAATTTGTTTAAAGGATTTGATGAAAAGTCCCTAACCTTAAGGGTCAAATCCTCTCCTCGCCTCTCACAGAGCACTCGTTGCTATGAAGTGAGATTTGAGCAAATTTTAAAAGCAAAAGTTGATAGGGTGGTGTTTCTTGCAATTCACAACTGCCCTGGACATAGATCTTTTGAGAGAGATTGAAAAAAGTTTTGAAAATTCATTTTTGGGTGCCAACCGTACTGAACATGTGGTTTTTAGCATTTTCAATTTCAACCGTGCTGTATGTGCGGTTTTAGGTACTTGCAATACTAACCGTTCTGTATGTGCGGTTTTCTAGGTTTCATAAAACCGAGACCGCGACCGCGCCTGGCTTCATTTCTCTCGCGAAAACCCTTGAATATCGGAGCTTACCCTTTCTTCTCGCGACCGCGCCTTCTCTCCGGTCCTCGATTCTTTCTTCTCCGGTGCCGTCACCTCCTCCGGTGAACTCTTCTTTTTCCGGTGACATTGCTTTTCTGGTGATTCTTCTATTCTCTTCCGGTGACCCGAACCCTTTCGAGTGATCGGCGATCCCTGTGGTGATTGTGGCTTCCGGCGAACATTTCATACTGTCCTCTGGTCCGCGCCTGCTCGACCGCCATTTCAATCGACCATCCTCGAAGTTCTTGGTGAGGTGAAGTTCCAAACTTCTTCTACAACCATATTTTCGACCAAAACAGGTAGGTGGCCGAATCTGGATTTCTCTTGCAATCTCTCCATTCGAAAAATCTGTGCATATATGAGCTTGTTTTAGGCACGATCTTGATTCTTTGCCCTTGATTGACTGTGTTGGTTGTTTTGGTTGGCAATGGGATAAAATCCCCATTTTGTATGTGCCCATTGCTTGTATTGACCTGAACCATGTAGTGCTTGGATTTTCAGCATGATTTTGGTTTCCTGCTCACATTCTGATTATTTTTCTTTAACTTTTGCCTGTGGACATGTATTTAAGCGCCTACATATGGACCGATGTCCGGATTAGCACTAGATTTCCTTTGTTATTGTGCCTTGATTTGCCACATTTGACTTGGTTGGTTCTCTTTGATCATGTTAGCACCCTGTTTTGATCCGAATGCATTTGCTTTAAGCTTTTGCTTCGATGGCAGTGTGACCTCTTTGTTCTGATCCCTTGAGTATTTGGTGTGTTCAGTCATAACATGCTTCTGAATACTAGCTATTTTATGCACCTGTTCTGACTTATTGCCAAGGTTTTATTGGTTCTGCTCTGTCAATATTTAATTTGATCTGAACACTCGAATGAACAGGATTGAACCTAGTTTGACACCTCCAATTAGCTAGGGTCCTGTCTTGACTATCCTTCCTACTGTCTTTCCTCTGTAAACCTGAAAAGTAAAACACATTTACAGTTTAGGGCTTTAAACAATTTGTAAACTTCTCAGAATCCTAAAATTGGAAATGAATTGAAAATTCTGAATAGCCTGCTTTAAAAACCCCTTTTTTTTTTTTCTTTCTTTTTTTTTTGTTTATAAGAAAGATATATAGGAGAGATTTTTTTCTTATATATAGTTCTTATATATAACAGAAATAATAAAGAAGTTAGTAAAGAATCAAATCCTGATTTGGCGGGGCACTTTTTGAAGTGCTTCTTCCGATCTCCATTTCTTTTCCTGTAAACAAAACAAACTTGATTAATCCATGGCCATACTAAAGAAATCATGAATAAAATCTACTGGCTTTAAGTGTTAAAAAAATAATGAATTTCTCCCTGCACTCTGATCCTGTAGATGGCCCGTACACGTCGCGCTTCTCGGGGTCCCGCAGATGAGCCTTCATCTTCGAGGGTTCGGAGGGACCCGGCTGATGTGGCATCTTCTTCTAGGGCCGAGCTAGACCCTGAGCCTTCTTCTCCCAGTGGTCTGGAGCTTTCAGATTCAGACTCTGGAGCGTCTGGGGATTCGCTGGAGTCGATCCCAGAGGTATTCCCTTTCCTTTTTTTTTTTTTAAAATCCGGCCTTTATTTTATCACCTTCAACTTAAACCCTTTTTTATTTGTCTTTCTAGCCTGCTGGTGAGGTCCGTGAGCGTAGGGGAGCCCGTCGTAGAGGTAGGGCAGGGGCCCGGGCGACTCGTGTCGCCATTCCTGCAGAGATCGCAGATAAGATCCGGGACACCTCTCTTCTTCATAGTTTGACGACGCATCCTTCGGCAGGCGTCAGGGCAGACATCCCTCTCAGATATCCTTCTTCCCATTTCCGAGGGAGCTGGGCCCTTTTCGCTGATGTAGTAGGGGCCTGCTCGACTTCTCTGCGCCGAGAGATGGGCCGTTTTGGATTTGGCCCTTTTATCACCATCATGGTGTTCGTCAGGATCGGCCTTTGATCTTGGCTTTGTTGGAGCGCTTTTTCCCGGAGACCCTGGAGCTTCCATCTGCCTGATGTGGAGATAGGCATCCGACCTTCCGACTTCACTCTTATTACCGGGATCAGGATGACTGGAGATGTCATCACTGAGATGGATCGGCCGGCGGACTTGGAGATTGCCGAGCTGTTGGGATATGACGAGATGCCAGTGGAGGCGTGGGACCGGAGCAGGATCACTCGTATTTCCCGGACATGGTTGAGGGAGGCATTTTTAGAGAGGGGATTCAGCACCCTAGCAGCGGAGCATCCCAGTTTCCCGATAGCTTTCCGGTTTCTTTTTCTTCTGATGATGGGATCCTGCTTCTGCTTGGAGGATACTACTTCAGTTAGTCCTCATTTCTTGAGCCTTCTCCGTGATCTGCACCGAGCGAGGGACTATGCTTGGGGCCAACTGGTTTATGGCACCTTGCTAGCAGGGCTACGACGGGTAGTTTCTGGCCTATCCTCTCCCAGGGGGGCCGGAGTGGGTTGCAGATTTTTCTGGCCCTTTCTGCAGGTATAAATTCTTTTTCTTTTGCCTTTCCTTTCTCTTTTCTTTTCTCTGTTTTTTTTCTTTTCTCTTCTTTTCTTTGCTTAGCCTCTTCTTTTCTTTTCTTTTTCTTTTTTTTTTCTTCTTTTTTCTTTTTCAGTTCTTTGCTCGGGTCTATGTGGCCCACTTTCGCCCTACCTCCACCTTGTCTGAGGGGACGTTTCCCTTGGCCCGTCGGTGGAATCAGATTAGGCGTGACTCAGAGAAGAGTCGCCCTAGGTCGGCCAGGGCTCACCTGGATAGGACCTTCAGGAGAGAGGTAAGCACTTTCTCCATCTCTCTTTTCTCATTTCCTTTTCTCCTTTTTATCAGATTCTGATATTCTTCTTTGTTTACCCTCAGCTATCTGTTCCCCGTCTTGACGGCCTGCATGACGAGTTGGCTTTTCAGCCTTTTGTGGACGACGCTTTCGCCCTGGATCAGCGGCGCCAGAGGTACCCATTCTTTATTGGGCAGTTGGGCAGTATATGGTACCTCGGGGAGCGCTTCTTCTTCCAGCATACTGGCGAGCCCCGGATCCCAGCGGCTCCTCCAGCTACAGCCCCTTTCATCCCTCCTGGTGCATTCGACCCTGCCCACTTCGGCGAGTGGGAGGCAGGAGATGGCCTTTTAGTCGATGGTGACTATGATGCCTGGTTCGGGCAGGTCTCAGTGGGTTGTCTGATGCAGCCCATGCCCGTTCGAGGTGGAGTTACTGAGATAGGAGGGGTAGTGATCCGCCTCTATGATACCACGGTACGAACCTCCTTTTCTTGTAAATTCTTCTAGTCTTCCTTTCTTATTTACTGATATCTTTTCTCTTCTTATCTTATTTCAGGAGGCACAGCTAGAGGAGGTCCGGGCTAGATATGCGGATCTGGAGCGCCAGCTGGCTGAGAGAGATGCCGCTATTGCTGAGAGCGACGTCATTATCACTGGGCAGGCCGCTCTCATTGCCGACTTGCGGGCCCAGTTGGCCAGTGCTCAGGGCTAGGCGGGGCCTTCAGGAGCTCAGGTCTGTCTTCTTCAGTTTCTTGTATTTTTTTCCTTTATCTTTCCTGCTTCTGATCAGTCTGTCTTTGTCTTCCAGGAGGATGTGGTGCCTTCACCATCCAGTTCCCGCACTTTGTCCTTCTCTTTAGGAGCTGTGGAGATTCCCGAGAGAGAGAGTGAGGTGGCGGCCGAGGCTACCTCTGCTGGTGTAGTTCTTGAGTCGGCCGAGATGCCCGAGGCTGCACCTGTATCTGAGACCGCTCCTGCATCTGAGCCAGAGACTGCTCCTGAGACAGCGGAGGGTGACTTGGAGGCTCTTGCGGTTCCTGAGGCGGTCGAGCCTGCGAGAGAGGAGGATGTTCCTAGCGTAGCTGAGCCAGAGGCGGCCTAGCCTACGAGAGAGGAGGATGTTCCCGGCGTAGCTGATACGTAATATCCATCTCCTTCTGCGGAGGACTCTCGGGTTCTGGAGCTGGTCCCTTTGGCGACGGACACTTCAGTTTCCTGCTTCATGGACCTGACCCAGGAGGATCCAGTGCCAGTTCCAGTCTCTTCTACCGATCCAGTGCCTTCCGCAGACCCAGAGCCTCTTGCTGGTCCATCCTTGCTTGGCGAGCCTTCTTCTCCCGCTAGCCAGCGCTTCTCAGATCACTTTTTCATCCGGCAGCGTCGGCGAGGTAGAGGCGATAGGGATTGACCTGTAGGAGATAAGTCTAGATTAGGATTTATTTGACATTTGTATATAAACATGATGTATCCATTGGCAGTTTATATGAAAAGAGAAGATTTTTGATTTTGTTCCTTTTTTGTAGATTTTTTTTTTGTTTTTGTTTATTTTTGCATGTTTATCATGTTACAGGTAACAGGTTTTCTGGGGAACCTGACTTATTAAAAGAAAGAAGCAAAACCCCTTTTTGTGCAAAAACCGTACATACAGGGCGGTTATACAAGAACCGTACTTATCCCGCGGTTTTTAAATGTTGCGGGAATGCAACCGCATATTGAGTGCGGTTCAAGCACAACCGTTCTGTGTATGCGGTTTTTGCCCTTAGGTTATTTTAAAACCACGAATTGCGGGCAGGACGTCATTTTGACGTATTGCTTAGGTCAGAAACCCCCTGTTTTGGTGATTTTCTCTCTCCTAGCTGCCTTTAATCCACTTTTGCCCATTAATGGCTTCTGGTTCAGCTTCTGTGCCTTCTTCATCTTCTGTACCTGAAATATCAGCACCTAGACCAAAAATTAGGTCCAAACCTCCTAATTTGACTAGGTATGCCATTGTAGATACATTCTATGAGAGGTGGGTCTCCTCAATGACCCCTCAAGATGAGATGGATTGGGCTTCTGCCAATCTAGGCCACCTCCTCTCAATCCCAAAGGTTCCTCTAAAACGGGAAATCATAGAGGCACTGATTGGGCATTGGGAGCCTCAATTGAACCTCTTCAGGTTTGGGGAAAAAGAGACGACCCCTACAGTCGAGGAGGTTGAAACCATCCTCAACCTTAGCTTCTCCAAGAAAGTAGTCAACCCACCTCTCAAACCGAGCTTCAAAAAGGAAGCCTCCACCTTTTTAGGGATTAACAAGAAAGAGTTAGGGGAAGCCGACGCCTTATTGACCCTATCCAAGTCATTTTTGACTGAGAAGCTGTTAAATAGCTCCAACCAGTCGGCTCGGTTCAATGCCTTGACCTTGATAGTGGTCAATCAACTTTTATTCCCCCGAGGTGATAGCGAGGTTGATTTATCCCTCATTTCAGTCATTTGCCAAGTTAGGGAGCTTGAAAGGCTCGCCCCTATGATCCTGGCTGAAATATACCAGGCCTTGACTGACTGCTATCACCGGAAGCAGAAAAGTTTCCTTGCCTGCGCCCCTATACTTCAGGTAAAATCTGAACCTCTTTCTTTGAATTGTAATTTTTATTGCAAAATTGAAAATTTCTAAGGTTGGAAATGCTTCCCTGTTTTGTGCAGCTCTGGCTACTTGACCACCTGAGTCAGGTTGAAGAGATAACCCGCCGCTTCTTTCCCAGATTAAACATTCCTGTCTTGATGAGCAACAGGGGGTGTCCCAATATACATGGCGGCAAACAGGGATGGTTTGCTTTCTTGGGGACTCTTCAGGACGACCAGGTGAGATGGCCCGGTGCTTATCAGCCCTCCGTCGAGACAGTGATCAGCTTCTCTGACCAGAATTTCGCTGTGCTCATGGGCTTGAAGTCTGCCTTGCTCTACTTGCCTTTGAGAGTCATCCGGCAGTTTGGAGAGGAGTCTCAAGGGATTTTGGTACCTCATGGATATGAAGAACTCATTGGTCCCCTCACACCAGCCACCATGGGCCTATGCTTCCGGTTATTGAAGGAATGGTTGCAGGCCTGCTTCTTGAGAGGTCCTGTCTTCTCCAAATTGCATGAGAAGGACTATATCTTCTGGATTAGAGAGCAGGTGCAGAGCTGCGCTTCCATACCGGTGGATCCTCCTGCTATCCCGTGTCCTACTTATGAGGACCTCTTGGAGACCGAGCGGGCTTCTCATAGGCGGCTTCAACTCATATGGGTGGAGGAGGCCCGAACCTTGAGATTGGAGAAGGAAGATCTGGAGCGGCGATTATCTGAGCAGATACAGGCCCGTCGCTTCGAGGTGAGAGCTGCATGGCGCAGGCATGATGAAACCATGGCCAGGCTCCGAGATATGAGGACTAGGCAGACCCTCTCAGATGACGTCATCTCATTCCTCAATGACCCAGATGCAGAGGGGGCTGAAAGGATTGTGGCGGTTCAGGCAGCTCGGATCAGAGAGCTTGAGGAAAGGCTAGGGGATAGAGATTAGCCCCTTTTATTGTATTTTTTTTCTTTTTTACACCCCTGTACAAAGAGAAACTCCACTAGTGGAAAGATAGAGAATACAAAATAGGTTTTTATACTATTGGCCTCAGAACTCTCATATGCTTGTAAAAACTGACAGTTTTAATGAAAAGTCACTGATTTCTCATCATCGGCCAAAATATAATTTTCATTTTTGTGTGTTTTTATTGTAAATTGGTCCATAATGCTTTAATCCCATATAGTTGGATGAATTGAAGTAAGTTGGGCAAAAAGGGTATTTCAGTTAATGAGGAGGAAGCCAAATCCGTCCCCCTTGGAACCCTTAGACTCATCCCCAAGTTTCCTTCCCACTTCCAGGGGGCATGCCCCAGCCTACTGGTTCAGTCCCGTGCAGAAAATCTGCTCAATTCAATTCTGCTGCACAAAACCGCGAATTCAGAACGGTTTAACCAAAACCGTCTTCAATATGCGGTTGCATAGCCCTTCTGCCAAAACCGTAGAAAAAGGGCGGTTTAGTTCAATCTGTATCCCAAGTGCGGTTGGTGACCTTTTTCCTGTTTCTTCCTTTTCTTTTATTCTTTTTTTTCTTTCGCCTTCTTTCTGCCAATATTGCCCCTAGTGCCTGTTACGGTTTTCACTAGGACCGGCTTATTTATTCCGTCATTGCCCTTTTGACATCTCGCTTGAAGGAATACACCCAGATCACCGAGGACTTGACCAATAGGACGAAATGAAGGCTGGGTTGAGTTTATGAAAGAAGGTTATTATAGGCTCAAAATTTTAACATCTTGAAAATGGGACAACTGGGCTTACAGTCATAATGGATGCGACCCCCCATTCCCAATATTGGCC
Organism: Buxus sempervirens; assembly: GCA_947561395.2. Classification (NCBI taxonomy): domain Eukaryota; kingdom Viridiplantae; phylum Streptophyta; class Magnoliopsida; order Buxales; family Buxaceae; genus Buxus; species Buxus sempervirens. The sequence goes on along the minus strand of OX387194.1, from coordinate 9,811,299 downwards.
TTTTTTCCTTTTCTTTGTATTTGGCCTTTCTTTGCTATTTCCCTTTTTGTGTTTTTTTCTATTAACCCTACCCCAGTCGCGACTGTAAGCTCCAGTTTGGGTTCTTTAAAACACGAATAGGCTCAACTTGGTTTAATCTAGGGATATTAAAATTTGTGAGGGATGAAGAAAAATGGCCTCGGATCATTTCTTTGTGATATTCCTTCAAGGGAAATATTGTTTGACCGCATCGGAGTTGATTGGCTCAGGAAAATCTGCTCCATCCATTTCTGTCAAGATAAGAGCGCCTCCTGACAAGACCTTCTTCACTACATAAGGTCCCTCCCAATTTGGCTTAAACTTTCCGCGAGGGTCTTCCAGAAATGGCAATATCTTCTTTAAGACTAGATTACCCACTTGGAAAGCTCTGGGCCTCACTTTCTTGTTGTATGCTCTGGCCATTCTCTTCTGATACAGTTGACCGTGGCAAAGCGCCTTAAACCGCTTTTCTTCTATCAAATTGAGTTGCTCATATCTAGACTGAACCCATTCAGCCTCTTCAAGCTCTGTTTCCATAAGCACTCTTAATGAAGGGATTTCTATCTCAACAGGTAAGACTGCCTCTGTTCCATAAACCAAGGAATACGGCGTTGCCCCAGTAGAAGTTCGGATCGAGGTTCTGTAAGCATGGAGAGCAAATGGTAACATCTCGTGCCAATCTCTATAGCTTACCACCATTTTCTGGATTATTTTCTTTATGTTCTTATTTGCCGCTTCTACTGCTCCATTCATCTTTGGCCTGTAAGGGGCTGACTTGTGATGAGTTATCTGGAACTGCTCACACATCTTCTTCATATTCTTGTTCTTAATATTTGAAGCATTGTCTGAAACTATGGCTTTTGGCAACCCATAGCGACAAATTATGTTGTGCTTCAGAAACTTAAGAACATGGTTTCCTGTGATATTTGCATACGAAGCGGCTTCAACCCACTTTGTGAAATAATCAATTGCCACTAGAATGAACCGGTGTCCATTTGACGCTTTAGGAGAAATCATCCCGATGACATCAATACCCCACATAGAGAAAGGCCATGGAGAGGTCATGCTGTGCAGCTCACTGGGTGGTGCATGCTTATTGTCAGCGTATACTTGGCACAAATGGCATCTCTTAACATGTAGGCAACAATCGTGCTCCATTGTAGACCAATAATATCCCAATCGCAATATTTTCCTTGCGAGCATGTGTCCATTCATGTGCGGCCCACAGACTCCCCCGTGCACTGTTTCAATCAACCTTTCTGCTTCAACCTTGGTGACGCATCTGAGTAGAACATTATTGTAAGATCTCTTATACAATTGCCCACCACTTAGAAGGAACTGTCCCGCTAACCTCTGGATCGTTCTTTTTTCAGTGGGACTAACGCTTTCTGGAAAATTTCGATTATCCAAGAAATTCTTGATATCTTGGAACCATGGTATTTCTGTTTCTTGCGCTCCTTCCAAAACAAGACAGTAAGCTGGCTCGTCTCTGACTTCAATTTCAAGTGGTTGTATGTCTACCCCTTCTGGAATACTAACCATTGAGGCCAATGTCGCCAAGGCATCCGCAAACTGATTTTTAGCCCTTGGCATATAGCTAAAAGAAATTCGAGTAAATTTGGTACTTATTTCTTCCAAATATTGGTGATATGGGATCAATTTATGATCTTTGGTTTTCCATTCCCCAGTTGTTTGGAAGATGATAAGACTCGAATCTCCATATACGTCAAGTTCTTGAACATCATGGTCTAGAGCAGCTTGTAATCCGATTATACATGCCTCATACTCTGCTATGTTGTTCGTGCACTGAAACCTCAATTTCACTGCGATTGGGATATGTGAACCATCTGGCTTTACTAATACTGCGCCGATCCCATTTCCATTCATATTTGCAGCCCCATCAAAGAACATCTACCAGGAGTCTTCACTTTCTTCCTCTTCCGCAAATAAGATAGCTTCATCAGGGAAATTCGTTTTAAGAGGTTGATAATCTGGCAATGGATGCTCAGCTAGATGATCAGCAATTGCCTGACCTTTAATTGCTTTCTGAGTGACATATGTTAGGTCGAATTCTGAAAGCAAAAGCTGCCACTTCGCTGTTCTGCCAGTTAAAGCCGGCTTTTCGAACAGATATTTCAACGGATCCATCCTGGAAATCAACAAAGTTGAATAGCTTAAGAAATAGTGCCTAAGCCTCTGAGTTGCCCAGACCAGAGCGCAACAAGTCTTTTCCAAAGGCGAATATCTTGTCTCATAATCTGTGAACTTCTTGCTCAAATAGTAGATAGCCTTTTCTTTTCTGCCTGTTTCATCATGCTGCCCCAATACACATCCCATTGATGTTTCTAAAACTGATAGATACAGAATCAATGGTTTTCCTGGAGTTGGCGGTACTAGCACAGGAGGATTTGACAGATAATCCTTTATTTTGTCGAATGCTTGTTGGCAATCCTCATTCCATATAGTTGGGTTATTCTTCCTTAGAAGTTTAAAGATCGGCTCGCAAATAGCAGTGAGTTGTGCTATGAACCGGCTGATATACTGAATTCTTCCCAGAAAGCCCCTAACTTCTTTTTCAGTCTTAGGAGATGGCATCTCAATGATTGCCTTGGCTTTAGACGGGTCTATCTCAATCCCTCTTCTGCTTACTATGAATCCCAACAATTTCCCTGATGTGACTCCAAAAACACACTTTGCTGGATTAAGCCTTAAGCTGTACTTCCTTAGATGGTCAAATACCCTCCTTAGATTGATCAAGTGGTCTTCCTCTTCACATGATTTGGCGATCATATCATCCACATAGACTTCCATTTCTTTGTGGATCATATCATGGAAAAGGGCCGTCATGGCTCGCTGATATGTTGCCCCGGCATTCTTCAATCCGAAAGGCATGACTGTGTAGTGAAAAGTTCCCCAAGGAGTGATAAAAGCGGTTTTCTCTTGATCCTCCTTTGCTATTTTGATTTGGTTATATCCGGAAAAGCCGTCCATAAAGGAGAATAAGCTGTGCACTGCTGTATTATCAACCAAGATGTCGATGTGTGGCAATGGAAAATCATCCTTCGAGCTCGCCTTGTTCAAGTCCCTGTAATCCACACACATCCTGACTTTTCCATCCTTCTTTGGAACTGGGACTATATTGGCTAGCCAATCAGGGTATGTGGACACCGCCAAAAACCCGGCTTGAAACTGCTTTACTACTTCATCTTTGACTTTCAAAGTCCATTCTGGTTTCAACCTTCTCAATTTCTGCTTAATAGGCTTTACTCCTGGCAGGATTGGCAGCCTGTGTACAACCATGTCTGTATCCAACCCTGGCATATCCCAATAAGACCATGCGAACACGTCCTTGTAATCGGCCAAGAATTGGGACATTTCCTTCTGTTGCATTTCAGATAAGCATGTACCAATCTTTACAAATTTTGGGTCCTCTTCAGTTCCCAGGTTTATGGAAATGGTTTCTTCAATATTAGGTTGAATACCCTTTTCGTGACGTTCCAATTGATATGATATTTCTCTTGGAAGGTCATCGTCTTCGGCCTCGATCTCCTCTTCGATCCCCATTAGGTCGAAGTCGAGCTCGAGGTCGAAGTCGTATTCAACTTGCTCTAGCTCAGTCTGTATATATGGCTCATAAGCAGTCTGGACCATTTTGAAAGCTTTAGATTTTCTAGAAAAAATTGAAAAATCTTTTTGGGTTTTTTGAGAACCTTCTAAAGAGGCTTTTCCTGAAGATGAAGGTTCATTAAAACCTTCAGGAAAAGGGCAATCCACTAATGGAGTTTTTTTTTGGAGGCCGCAGCTGATTGCCAACCATATGCAGCCTCAAACGTCAAAGGGATCTCTTCCCAATTTTTCAGTGCAAAGCCCTCTGGAACAGGTGGTATAGTGCAAACCTGTTCTTCCTCAAACTCTTGATCCGATACCATCATTACCGGATTTGAAAAACTGCCCTTTTCTGCTTCGGGGCTGAGTTCAGAGGTGACTTCATCAGGAATCTTGATTGAGGCCCAATCAATAAAAGGAGCCTCTTTTTCTGATTTTTCTCTTTCTTCGTTCTCTGTCATTGCAAAGAATGCCCCTATCTCTTCCGTGAAATCCTGCTGCTCTTGTGGCAGTGGCTCAGGCTCACCCGTGGCTTTGGGCGCCAAAGTGGATGAGAGGGGGATAATGTAGCACCCCAGAACCAGGTCAACATGTGTCGGTTTTATACTGGCTCCCGAGCGCTATGTTTTAGGGCCCAAATTGTGATGAAAACTAACTTAAGAAACTAACCAAAGCAATTAAAATCTAATTCTAAAATTTTCGGAAAAACTGCTATATAACGTCTGTATATACGAGTATGGGCTAAGCCCTCAAACCACAAATAAACACCTGATAAACACAGTTTATATATATCCATTCAAAAAACTTAAACCATCACATATGCACAGGTAAAAGTAAGGTCCACTAAGTTCCCACACTCTCTCTCTCTCTTCATTTACAATATGTACAGTTTCAAAAAGACATATACAATTATCAAAAATTTGCCTTTTCTATCACTAGCCCAGATAGAAGTAGTCCTCCGGCCTATACTCTGGATAATCGTCTACTTCAGCCCCGCTACGCTTCTCACCCGCTGGATCTGAAAACAAAACCGGTAAAAACGAAAACTCGTGTGAGACTAATGTCTCAGTAAGTAGCACCGTGCATGGAATAAACAGTTTATGCAGTTTCAATAAATAAATTAACATGCTACGCATAATACGATTTATTCTAGCGAATCATGCAAAGAGTAATTCACATAACAATATAATTTCAGAGAATAAAGTGTGTGCAAGATCCATGAGTTAGCGTGTCTGTAAATCGGGTTAACCACCCTTAGCCGGTTTGCCACCTCACTACTCGCCTTCGAAGCCGCGCACGGTCATCGTACGAGTGGAGCACCCACGCATGGGCTGGCACGCTGCAGCTCATCGATCCCACACGAAGGCCTCACCGATCCCACACGGTGGTACGCAAGTGGCCCGGGGTATTAACACGACAAGCCAACACTAACGCACGATCTAGACGGACTGTGGATCCACGACTTTTTATGCGGCCTAGACTCATATAAGAATTAACTTTGCAAACTCAATCCAAGTGAACCTCGCTGTTCACTTACCCTTAAAACCAGAGGCCAATCTGCCTTTCAGAATACCATAGGCTCATTGCCTTTTCATTTAACAAGAAGCCTCAGCTTCGATTGCCAATTACAACTCGCGAATCACTTTATCAATCCAAATCATTAACAACTAAAGGTATAAAATAATTTTATAAACCAATTTTATAAAATATCCACGGTTGGTTTAAAATTGTCGTTTACTCTGCAGATTGAATTCTAACTAGTGACTTATATGCTAAACCTGATTTAAGCTATAAGGAATTGGTATGCGTGCTATACATCGTTGAAAAACTCTATGAATCTAGTTTCCAACGCAACAAACGGTTCGTAATTCGGAGTTTCCTACAGGGAATTATGGCTGTTTCTCTACAGGTGGTTTAAAACAGCCGCAAAATTAAATGGACGGAAATCATCAAATTCTCATGATTTTTCTTGCAATACCTCGAGTTCTGATTGGTCCGAAACTAATTCCATTCAACTACAATTACCCTCAACTAAATTTTAGAATGCTAATATGAATTTTTAGGCGAATATTTCTAGCCTTCGCAAGCCACCGAATTCTTATACAAATTTAAGCCCAAATAACAGAATGAGTTTACCTTTAATTTCAAATTGTTAATTGATCTTCTTCCAGCCATTTCGTGTCATTCTTGCCACCAATAACCTCTTCCTAAGTCCTCTTATCAAGCTAACAATTTCACTAAAGTTTTACAACTAATTGCTCTTTCCATGTAACCATTAGATATCCATTCAAACCTTCAAACACCCAATCGAGATAGAACCTCTATAACTGTCAAATTGTGTACCCTTTTCATAACCAAATTTTCTGATTTATATAACCATAAGAATACTTCATATACCGCAGCATTAGAGCACTAAAATCAGATTTCCTAACCATACTTTAAACACCCTGAATCTCAATAACAATAAGACAATTCTTTACCTATAGAACAACTAAATGTTTCCAGCAATAAGATTCAAAATTTTTAAAAGAAAAATCTAAACTTAGGTTACCATCTGAACTTACTTTACAACTCTCATCGCAAGTAAGAATCCATAGAAAAATCTAAAATCAGTTGACTCTAACAGAACCCCCAATTAGAACCTGGATCAATATTTTCTCATGCCAAATCAGAATGTTCATCGACTGGTTTCTCAACCAAGGAGATCCCAGACACAAAGCAACTGATGCTTTTGGTCTCTTAGGCCAAACGGCCTAACCCCTTTTGAAATAAAATAATACTTGACAGCAAAACAAAAAAACATGCTAGTCAATCGATAGAAACCCAAAGAGCAGAAAAACCAAACAGTAGACAGTCATACCCATGCTCAATCTACCAACAGCACAGCAATCAGACAAATTTCCAAATCAGCCGACACTAAAGAATTGACAAACAGAAATAACTAGAAAGAAAATCCATACGATCGATTAAACAGAAGAAAACATGCTACTTACCTAGATTTCGCAAATCCCACGCTCGAACCCCTTTCACTTCTCCCTTTTCTTCTTTCTTCTTCTTCCTTTCTTTCTTCCCCACGTTTTTCCCTTGTGCTGTTAACCCTCAACGAACGACAACCTCTCCTCTCTTCCTCTCTTTTCTCTTTTCTCCTTTTCCCTTCTCCTCCTCCTCTCCATGGCTTCTCTCTTATGCGATTTCTGCTTTGCCGCCAACCCTTGACGACCCAACACCCCAAAACCCCAATCGCCCTTTTCTTCTGCAGTTTTTTTTTTTGTCTTCCGCTCAATCCCTCACCTCAAGTAGACGACCCCTCTATGCTTCCTCTTCTCCGCGACCTCCCCTTCTCTCTCTGCGATTTCCCTTCTCCTTCGTCCCTCTTCTTCTTCCCCTTAGTTTTTTTTTTCTTTGTTTCTCTTCCAACCCAACGACCAAACCCCAATTGCTCAAATCGTCATTTGTTTTTTTTTTTTTTTTCCTTTTCTTTTAAACCAAAGAACCATGAACCATGAACCATGAACCGGTTCACTTAAATTGAACCAATCCTCCTTAACCCACTAAACTAACCACCCCATTAAACTCATAACCCTTAAACCAATAACCCATTTAATATATTAAACCCAATTGGCCTTACTATTATTATTATATTATTTATTATGATTTTTTTTTTCAATTAATCCAATTAACTTATTAAGTCTTTATTTACTCGTATTTAAAATTTCAGGGTCTTACATCCTACCCTCTTACAAAAGAATTTCGTCCTCGAAATTCACATCATACTTAGCAAAAAAAAAATCTGCAAAATATAACTTAAAGAAAATATTATACTTTACTGTTCTCCTTCCCTACACATAGACGCGTCCGCCCAGGTGAAGGTTGAGAGAAAAAATCAAGAAATTATATTCTTGTTTACTCATGCAAGATTCTTACAGTATTTTTATATTTCAAACTCGTACTATAAATATCAATACCGATATCAATATCCCAGTTGTATAAAGTTAAATATTTAGGTAATTGCTCAGCATTGGTCGATGCTCTGCAGTACCCAAATACTACTAAATACAATTGGCTCATCATCCATCAATAAGCAATATGATACAATAAGCATGCAGTGTAATTAAACAAGAAAAGTTTTCTTCATTATGCATATCAATAGTACTCATTAAACACTTCTAGGAATTTATCATATCAATTTTATCATCATGCTTTAAATTATAGTAACTAATGTTTATGTTACCTCAAGACTATCTGAAGAGTTCTGGGTATTTGCTCATCGTCTCACTTTCCTTTTCCCAAGTGACCTCTCCAGTTAGGATTAGATTTTAATTGCTTTGGTTAGTTTCTTAAGTTAGTTTTCATCACAATTTGGGCCCTAAAACATAGCGCTCGGGAGCCAGTATAAAACCGACACATGTTGACCTGGTTCCGGGGTGCTACAGATAAAAGGTTGAAGGGTTGAGGTAAAAGGTTTTCTAAAAGGGTTGTCATTGAAATACGGAGGCTTGGAGGAATCTGTAGGAGGAGCCAATTGAATGGTATGAGAGGGCTTCGGGAAAGTTTCCCTTAAATGAGGGAACTTTCCTTGATTCTTTTCCCTCTCATTTTCTTTCTGTGGTCCCCTCTTCCATCTTCTCATTTTCATCCCTAGTCCTACTCGTGGGACCAACCTCTGTGCCTCTATGGGCGTCACCCTTCCTTGCAGGTTAATTCCCAACCCCTTCCCTGGGTGGAAATTGCAATCCTTTAAGACCTTCTCCACCATCTTATTGGCGCATGTCAACTTCTCATTCTTTTTTAGACACCCCCCAGGTATGAAGTTGACGGTTTCAAACTGAAAAGAGTGAAAAGCAATTTTGTCCGCGGTTAATTCCACATTAATAAAAGGTACATCCGGTGATATGACGGGAGGGACTAGGTTCTCGGCTAGGACCGTTATCACCCTTTGGCCTCTTATAAATTTTACTCTTTGATGAAGAGTAGAGGGTATAGCCCTAGCTGAGTGGATCCACGGCCTTCCCAGAAGTAGATTGAAGGCAGCAGGAATATCTATCACTTCAAATGTGATATTAAAGATATTCGGTCCGATGGTAATCGGCAGTTCAATCTCTCCCAGGGAGTGTGTTTTGGAGCTATCGAAAGCTCTCACAATCCTCCCATTCTGCTTTATCTTGGATTGGTCCAGACCAAGCCTCACAAAAGTTACAAGGGGGCAGACGTTTAAGGCTAACCCATTGTCAATTAGGACCCTGGCTATCATGCTACCCTTACAGAGCACAGTGATGTGCAAAGGGTCCATGTGATAACATCCGCCAGGGCTTATCTCGCTTTCTGAAAAACTTATTACATTGTGAGATAAAATCTGGCCGATCATCGTGCCGAGCTGGTCTGGCTCAATTGTTTTGGGCACGTGGGCGCTCTGGAGTACTTTCATTAATGAGTCCCTATGCTTTTCTGAATTAAGCAATAATCCCAGTATTGATATCTGGGCAGGGACCTTGGCTAATTGGTCGACAATATTGAATTCACTCTTTTTCAGTATCCTTAGGAGGTCCTCTGCCTCCTTATTGTCGACCTGGGGGGTGTCTTCCCCTATTTTGGCCTTCCCCTTCTGGACTTGCTCTGCCTCTTTCTTTTCTTGTTCTTTTCCTTCCACACACCTCCCTGATCTTGTCATGAGGTTTACCTCCTCCTTACCCTGATTCCTGGCCACTGGGATAGTGGTCGTATAACCCTCGCTGTAATTCCAAGGTACAGCAGTTTCTGAATAAGAGGGTTTAGGAACGTTAAATACCAAGGGCTGGAGATGAGACCTTGGTGCAGGAGCTGATGTGGGAATAAGGTTAGAAGAAGGCACCTCAATAACCAGAGGCGAAGATTGCTTGGGTTCCCTGGGTTGAGAGGATTTTAAGGCCTGAGAGGAAACAGATGTAATTGAAGCAGTGGTGGGGTCATAATTAATGACCAAAGATGGTTTGGATGATGGAGTAGGTGGGGAAGCAACAGCCTGGTTGCAATTAATAATGAGAGGGGGTTTGGCTACATTAAGCTGGGCCATGAGAGAAGCGGCCCGGTTTAAAGAGGCATTAATGTCCTCTGCAGTCTTGCCATTTCCATTATTTCCAGAAATGACATTGATTTGTTCCTCTATCTCTTCCTGGTCAAAATAGACCCTAACGGACGTCCCTATTGGCGCAATTAATTGCGAGGGATCAAACGTCCTAGGTCTAGAAGAGATGGCCCCTACAAAATTGGAAGGACCAGCCCCATTATGCTGGGGCAGAGGATTCTGACCAATGTCAGTCTTGGCGGGAGAGGGTGCAGCCGTGTTAAACAACAGGGTTCCCTGATCGATCAAATCCTGGATGGCATGTTTTAATGGCCAACACCTGTCTGTAGGGTGTCCTGGTGCACCCATATGGTATTCACAGGTGGTGGAGGGATCGAAATTCTTTCCCTTTGAAGCATTCGGATTTGGTTCTTTCAGGGTGACATACCCCGCATTTAACAAAGATGGCAATAGCTGGGATGGAGTCACAGGAAGAGGGGAAAGGACCCTGCTCCTTCTGGACGCCATCCAAGCGTCTCTTTCCTCTTTTGAGAATACCCTTTTTTGATTGGGCATTGCTGCTTGAGGAACATTAATGTTGAGAGGGTTTTTATAGGTCGATTGTGGCTGCACTGGACTGGGTGGAGGTGCAGCAATATTGATCTGGATGGGTTTTTGTGGTGGTTGGGGTTGTACCATGTTTACTTCCCCTTCTTTCTTTCCTCCATTCCTTCTTGCCCCATTTTTTTGCTTCTGGGCAGAAGGATTAGAAGTGGACTCCTGCTGACGAGCCGAGACAGTGTGGTCATAAATTCGCCCGGATCTGATTCCATCCTCGATCCGGTCTGCAACTTGCACTAGAGCGGCAAAACTGGTGGTAATCTGACCCACCAAGTGATTGTAAAACGGCTGCCCCAGTGTGCCAATGAAGGTGGTAACCATTTCTGGTTCCATCATGGGAGGCCTAACTTGAGAGGCGGCTTCCCTCCACCTTTTGGCATATTGCCTGACTGTCTCTTCTCTTCCCTTGTTCATCTTCATCATATCGTACCTATCCGGCACGATGTCCGCATTGAATCTGTATTGAGCTAGGAAAGCGTCAGCCAGATCTTTCCACCTTCTGATTCTGCCGTGGTCCACTGTCGCGAACCACCTCAAAGCTGCCCCTGTCAGGCTTCTCTGGAACAGTTGGATCAAAATGCCGTCATCCCGGCCGAACTGGCACAATGCCCCACAGTAGAGCTTCAGATGGCTCATTGGGCACCCCGTGCCGTCATACTTCTCAAAGTCCGGGCACTTAAATTTGGCCGGTAAGCATGCGTTGGGATATAGGTAGAGATCTTGAAAGTTGGTACCTCCCAACGTGTTGATCCCCCTCACTTCTTTCAACTCCTCTTGAATGGACTCCAGCTTGTCCAAAAATTTTCTTTCGACCTCTACCCTCAGTCTCTCCTTCTCTTTCTCCTTTTCCCTCTCACATTCAGATTCCTCCTCCCGGGTCAGGATAGGCTCGGGGTTTGGATGAGAGAGTTCAGGTTGAGGTGGGATAGGTTGGATTGGTGGTGGAAGTTCAGTCTGGGGTGGAGCCTGTGGTGGTGCATTGTGGGATGATGAAGCTTGGTGAACCTGAGCCTGCGCCTGTTGCGCCTGCACCTGAGCCTGAGCGGCTTGGTTGGCCAGCAAATTTTCCAATAGTTTGGTCATCCCTGCCACTTGCTCTTGCAGTTGAGCAAAGGCCTCAGCCGAAACAGTAGATTGTTCTTCAGCAGGGTTCATGGTGGCAGCTTTTAATCTCTGAGACCGTCGGGGAGCAATGGTTGCAGTAAGAACTTAGTACCTTAGGTAAAAGAAAAAGACAAAAGAGAAACATGTTAGTACCCCCCTAAATCGATTTTAGACACCTATGCATGCATGCATGTAGGCTTGGTGAACATGAGTTTGGGGTTTTCTTTGTATCCATATTATTTGATTTTTGTATTTATGGTTAAAATAACCTTATTAAGACGAGGTGATTGATACGAAAAAGATCAAACCTCAGAAATTTTGTTGGAGTATTCTAGGGCCTCCAACATGTCCCACAAAAGATGATGTGCCTACAATAAAAGCCTGTAGACAGATCAAGACTTGGAATCACGCAAGCTTCCAAGGGCTTATGATGTTCTAAATTCAGGCTTTAGAAGGCCTATGAAAAAGGATCTGGAATTTCAGGCTTCCAGGGATCCTATGAGTTTCTAAATTCAGGCTTTAGAAGGCCTATGAAAATTTTGGAAAAATCTGGAATTTCAGGCTTCCAGGGATCCTATGAGTTTCTAAATTCAGGCTTTAGAAGGCCTATGAAGATTTTGGAAAAATCTGGAATTTCAGGCTTCCAGGAGTCCTATTAGTTTCTAAATTCAGGCTTTAGAAGGCCTATGAAAATTTTGGCAAAATCTGGAATTTCAGGCTTCCAGGGATCCTATGAGTTTCTAAATTCAGGCTTTAGAAGGCCTATGAAAAAGGATTTGGAATTTCAGGCTTCCAGGGATCCTATGAGTTTCTAAATTCAGGCTTTAGAAGGCCTATGAAGATTTTGGAAAAATCTGGAATTTCAGGCTTCCAGGAGTCCTATGAGTTTCTAAATTCAGGCTTTAGAAGGCCTATGAAAATTTTGGCAAAATCTGGAATTTCAGGCTTCCAGGGATCCTATGAGTTTTTAAATTCAGGCTTTAGAAGGCCTATGAAGATTTTGGAAAAATCTGGAATTTCAGGCTTCCAGGAGTCCTATGAGTTAATTTTCTGAAATTCCAAGGCTTTCAGATGCCTAAAATATTTTTGATTTCCTGTCTTAGGTGTTTTGAGTTAAAAAGAGACTCAATTTGTCTTTAAGGTGGTGATTTTTTTTTTTTCATTGGATCTTTAAATGATCACTTGCTTGGAATTCAAAGGTTTCCAAGTGACCCAATGAGCTGAAATCTTAAAAGTTTGAACACTTTATGATTAAAGATTTCTTATTTTTGGTTGGAATTTGTTCCATTTCAAAAGAGTTGAGCTTCTTTTCCTTTTACTCTTGGTTTAGATCCCACTTTAGGCTTAAAACATGCTTTGGAAGCTTATTGTGATTTCCAAGTTTAATTCTTGAGGTTGAAGTATGATTAGGTTGGTTATTTGAACCAATTTTCTTTTAATCATTTACTTCACTTAAGATGGGTTAAGGGTTCAAATTAGGTAAAAAGAGCCTAACATGAGCTTAAACCCCAAAATTTGGTGCTTGACCTGATTTTTGGTTTGAGCCAACTTTTATTTTATCATTTTTACCTTTAAGTTGGATTAATTTGCTCAATTTAGGTGAATATGTTCAAAATGACCTTAATCTCTTGATCTAGGCGAATTTGGAATGGTTTAAATGCCATTTATCTTATTTGGAGCCCCTGCACACTTGCTTATATGACTTAGAGATGAAAGGACCCCGAAATGTTTAATTAGCAAGGCCAGAATGGGATTTCGGCTTAAAACCGCACGCTCAGGACGGTTTGGCTCAAACCGTATGATACATGCGGTTGCAGCGAAAATGCAGACAACCGCATACTCAGGACGGTTTCAAGCCGAAAATGAGATTTTTGATTTGTTTCTTTTTCCAATTGGTTTTATTAGCTTAGTTAAATGCCCAAACACATTGTTCACCATTGGGTGGCTTTCAGACTGCCCCAAATTGGGCACTTGACACATCAAATGGCATTAAAGGCCCGCTTAACCCTTGAATTTCATGAGATTGCATGGGGATCCCAAAAATATGCACAAACAGATTTCTTATGATATAAGAAACATGTTACAATACTGTAGACACCCAAAATTGCACCCCAATATAAGAGATTAACTAAGAAGGGCTCCAAAGGTCTTATTTGAGCCTTGACATATGCCAAACTTTCAAAAACAATCAAAATCAGTGCCAACCGCACTGTGTATGTGGTTTTTATAATCTCGGTTTCAACCGCTCTGTATGTGCGGTTGCAACCGCACAAACAGCACGGTTCAGGTCCTTGCTTGTTGCGCTGGCGGCCACGTGGCTTCGCGAAGCTTCGGCCGTTAAGCCGCGTGGACAGCACTCAATTAAAGCATAACTGAATTGAACCGCCCTGTATATGCGGTTTGGTCAAATGTATACATGAACCGCACTTTAAGTGGCGGTTGGGTAGAAACCGCACTGAGTATACGGTTTTGGCTGTTTTGGGGATTTGCGAAATGGCTCGATCTCTGAGCCTTATTTACGCATATTACCTCTCTCTTAGGGACTTGAACTCCCTATTTCACCCTCCGAAACTTGCTAAATTACACAAATTCATGCCTTGGAGGAGAATTGGAATAATCTAGAAGGCCTTTTTGGCCTACCCTTGGGACTCTTCTACCCTTGACTTGGCCTATAAATAGAGAGGCCCTCCTCTTGCAAATGGCTGACAATTTGAAGCTTAGAAGCTCTGCAAGAAGAAGGAGAAGCTCTGCTGGATTGTCTACTGAAGGTTCAAAGCTACCAAGGTAAAGCCCTTTACATTTCCAGCTCCTTTTTTACATTCTAGAAATCTCTCATCTTCTACCTTTCTGTAGTGTAAGGCCTTTGTGTATTTTTGTAACCCCAAACCCCTTCTAAAGTACCTGGGAATCCTCTCTAGCCGTAAAACATGAAGAGAGAGCCTGGGGAAAAGGAAGGTGGAATGGATCCTCTAGGTTTAGAACCTACAAGTGATGAAGAGCATGCTATGTGGTTATTTTGAACCTATGGATGTTTATTTTCTGATGTTTTGCACTTGCTCATGGAGAAATATGTGGATCCTTGCTCTCAGTAGCAAAGGATTCCATCCTTCTCCTAGGGAGTGAATTTTCACTTGCTCACACACTTTCCACCATTTTTTATCAAAGAAGCTAGGTCTTGGATTTCCATGTTCAATACGGGAAATCTGAATCCATTGGCTTCAAAATGAATTTTAGAACTTCATGAGAAGGTTTTTTGTTGATTTTTGAGGTTTTGGTCGAATCCACATGCACACATGCACTGGTTTCCATGTTTCCTCTTCAAAATCTTCAAAACAGGACAGATCTGTGGCCTGTCTTGGAAGACTTATAACTTCATCCTCCGGATGAATTTTTGAGTAATTCCAAAGACATGTGATAGATGGATGTGTCTACTTAATATCTGGAAATTTTCGTACACTTCCATGTAGCCAATTTTTGACACCATCTCTTCAGAGTTTGTAAGACAGTTCAGCCCAGATTGCTGAACTTGCCGCTTTGATGGTGCACTATTTGCTCAGTTTTAATCCGTTTCATGTGATTCTAGTTTCTGAGTTTTCCTTAGGAAGTCTATTTTCATTTCCAACCGGTTTCAACAGATTTTGACCTGTTTTGTGTCTTGGGTGCTCAGTTGACTCAGAAGTGCTCGCTAGCATAGTCCAGAGCTCATCTGTGGTCTTTTAGGCCTATTCAATAGAGCACACAAGTCACATCCGGATAGAGATTGGTGGAAGACTTTTTTCTTTGGAAAGATGGCACCACATACTTCCTCCATACCAATTTTCAAGGTTTTTTATTGAGCCAAACTCCACGAATAGAGCTTTGAAAATGCCTACTTAACACTTTTTCTGAGTTATAACAGCAGATTTCATATGTGGATTTCTCTCTAGTTTTGAATCGGATCGAGCTGAACTTTTTACTGTATATTCTAATATATACCAGTTTTCAAATGGCTTTGGTTTCATTTGATTTAGATTTAAATTGAATGAGTTATGGTTTATCAAAGCTTTCAAGCTCTTTTGACCGAATTTCTCCAGATTTGCCTTGGCTTGATTTTCTTCATTTTTACTTTGATTTCACTTCACTCATGAAGTTTTAGAAGTGATGAATCCACAAAGAGAGTCTAAACTCATTAGACTTCTCATGTGGAATGGTCACACACATTGTGCTTGTTAAGCACCTTTTTGTTTATTTTACTAGCAAACAATTTATAGCATAAGCAAGCATGTGGTAACCGTCTTAGACGGATGAGTGGGGGTGCCTAACACCTTCCCCCGCTCATAAATAATCCCCCGTACCCAATCTCTGGATTTTTCCTCATCTTAGAGCTACTTTGGCTCTATTTGACATCTATGAACCTTTTGGTGTCCATTCACACCCTAAGATGGATGGTGGCGACTCTTTACATTTTATCGATCCCCGCGTGACGATAATCGGAAGTCATCCGAGATGACGAAACCATGTCTCACAACTGGCGATTCTGCTGGGGATTCTATGAATTGAGCCATGTTTTTTGCTTGCTTATTCTTTGTTTGATTTTATTGATTGTTTGTTGATTGGAGTGATTGTAATAAGCATGCTGATGTGAATGCTTCTATGTCTAGAGAATGTGAGACCTTAAGAAATAGGGCATGAGATGTGTGGTCCTTTGTTTATGCTCAAAACCATGTTAGGAGACCTAGCTAGTTTTACCATGCTAGGCTACCATGTTTATATGACGAGCATGTTTTGATTAGGATTCTAATGTCATTGAGCATGTGATCAGGATTTTTAGGGAGATATTTTGAATATGTCAAAAGCATGCTCACCATAATTGAATACTATTTGTTGTATGATATGATAACATGCCTCCATGTTTGCATGATTGTGTGAATGCATATTTAGATGGAGCATGCTAGGCTTTCTTTTATTTAATTGAATGTTCCCATGTTTATTAGCTTCAAAATGATCTCTATATCATGCCTTGGTGTGTATAGCTTGCGTGGCTGCGAAAAAAGAGTGGCAAGGGTGGGACGTTGTGTTGAATGTGACCCACTTTTTCAAATGCACTTGTGCACCTTTTTTCTTTTTTACACAGCCTACCTATCACCTATAGGAAGTTGAACAAGAATGTGGGTAGCTTGGCGCACCGAGGTCGTTACTTCGGAAAGCGAAAGTGAAAACATTCACCTTAGAGACTTTGAGCCAATGATGTGATGATATGGTGGATCTAGAATTCTGGTCATACACTAGGCTTGAGCTCTAAGTTGCCAATAAGCCAAAACCCAAAACCCCTACGCGAAGGTGGAGAAACACCCTTTTGGCCAAAATAAACCAAATGCGATGGGGAAGGGTTTGTAATGAGGGAAGGCCGTCTTGCATGGCTCAGGTGACCCAAGGTATGATATGGATACCATCTTAAAGATAAACATGAGGTAACAAGGTATTTTCAAATTTTTTCTTGTAATAATCTCCATACTTTATAAGAAGCAAGGTTATAGTGTCCATTTGTAGGGATTTTGTTTTTCCCAGAAAATTATTGTTAGCCTAAGATTGGTGTAGCCCTTAGAGAGAGTTTTTACTCTTCTTAGGTGTCATTCTACCCAAATGCCCATAGGAGGCACCCAAAAGTCCCAAAATCCATGCATTAGGTGTCCATTTTTAGGAGGGAGCCTAGGCCCTCCTTTGTATGAATATGGCTAATCCTCTTTCTTGCAGGGAATTTGTGTGAGAAGGCCATCCAAGAGCTGCTGGTGCAAGGAGCTTCTTCTTTTTTCTTTTGTGTAGAAATTTTCATTCTCTAGCCCAAGGAGGCTAAAATTGTCATTTTTATTTTGATTCATGCCCTTGGAGGCCAATTTGTATTGTAACATGTTTCTTTTATTATAAGAGATCTGTTTGTGCGCATTTATGGTCTCCGCATGCACCTTCATGAAATTCATGGTCTAAGCGGGCTTTTAATGCCATTTGATGCGTCAAGTGCCCAATTTGGGGCAGTCTGGGAGCCACCCAATGGTGAACAATGTGTTTGGGCATTTAACTAAGATAATAAAACCAATTGGAAAAAGGAACAAATCGAAAATCTCATTTTCGGCTGGAAACCGTCCTGAGTATGCGGTTGTCTGCATTTTCGCTGCAACCGCATGTATCATACGGTTTGAGCCAAACTGTCCTGTGTGTGCGGTTTTAAGCCGAAATCCCATTCTGGCCATGCTAATTAAACATTTCTGGGTCCTTTCATCCCTAAGTTATATAAGCAAGTGTGCAGTGACTCCAAATAAGATGAATGGCATTTAAACCATTCCAAATCCACCTGGATCAAGAGATTAAGGTCATTTTGAACATATTCACCTAAATTGAGCAAATTAATCCAACTCAAAGGTGAAAATGATGAAATAAAAGTTGGCTCAAACCAAAAATCAGGTCAAGCACCAAATTTTGGGGTTTAAGCTCATGTTAGGCTCTTTTTACCTAATTTGAACACCTAACCCATCTTAATTGAAGTAAATGATTAAAAGAAAATTGGTTCAAATAACCAACATAATCATACTTCAACCTCAAGAATTAAACTTGGAAATCACAATAAGCTTCCAAAGCATGTTTTAAGACTAAAGTGGGATCTGAACCAAGAGTAAAAGGAAAAGAAGCTCAACTCTTTTAAAATGAAGCAAATTCCAACCAAAAATAAGAAATCTTTAATCATAAAGTATTCAAACTTTTAAGATTTCAACTCATGGGGTCACTGAGAAACCTCTGAATTCCAAGCAAGTGATCAATTAAGGATTCAATGAAAAAAAAATTTCAAATAAATCACCACCTTAAAGATAAATTGAGTCTCTTTTTAACTCAAAATACCTAAGGCTGGAAATCAAAAATTTTTTAGGCATCTGAAAGCCTTGGAATTTCAGAAAATCAATTCATAGGACTCCTGGAAGCCTGAACTTCCAGACTTTTTCAAAATCTTCATAGGCCTTCTAAAGCCTGAATTTAGAAACTCATAGGACCCTGGAAGCCTGAAATTCCAGACTTTTTCAAAATCTTCATAGGCCTTCTAAAGCCTGAATTTAGAAACTCATAGGACTCCTGGAAACCTGAAATTCCAGACTTTTTCAAAATCTTCATAGGCCTTCTAAAGCCTGAATTTAGAAACTCATAGGACCCTGGAAGCCTGAAATTCCAGACTTTTTCAAAATCTTCATAGGCCTTCTAAAGCCTGAATTTAGAAACTCATAGGACTCCTGGAAGCCTGAAATTCCAGACTTTTTCAAAATCTTCATAGGCCTTCTAAAGCCTGAATTTAGAAACTCATAGGACCCTGGAAGCCTGAAATTCCAGACTTTTTCAAAATCTTCATAAGCCTTCCAAAGCCTGAATTTAGAAACTCATAGGACCCTGGAAGCATGAAATTCCAGACTTTTTCAAAATCTTCATAGGCCTTCTAAAGCCTGAATTTAGAAATTCATAGGACTCCTGGAAGCCTGAAATTCCAGACTTTTTCAAAATCTTCATAGGCCTTCTAAAGCCTGAATTTAGAAACTCATAGGACCCTGGAAGCCTGAAATTCCAGACTTTTTCAAAATCGTCATAGGCCTTCTAAAGCCTGAATTTAGAAACTCATAGGACTCCTGGAAGCCTGAAATTCCAGACTTTTTCAAAATCTTCAGAGGCCTTCTAAAGCCTGAATTTAGAAACTCATAGGATCCTGGAATCCTGAAATTCCAGAATTTTTCAAAAATCTTCATAGGCCTTCTAAAGCCTGAATTTAGAAAATCATAGGCCCCTGAAAGCCTGCGTAATTTCGGGAGGTTGTGGAAGCCTTAATTCCGAAGCATAAGCCCTTGGAAGCTTGCGTGATTCCAAGTCTTGATTTGTCTACAGGCTTTTACTGTAGGCACATCATCTTTTGTGGGATATGTTGGAAGCCCTAGAATTTTCCAATATTGGTAGGTCTTTTCCGCACCAACCAATACGTAAGCCCTTGGAAGCTTGAGTGATTCCAAGTCTTGATTTGTCTACAGGCTTTTACTGTAGGCACATCATCTTTTGTGTGGGACATGTTGGAGGCCCTAGAATACTCCAACAAAATTTCTGAGGTTTGATCTTTTTCGTATCAATCACCTCATCTTAATAAGGTTATGTTTACCATAAATACAAAAATCAAAAAATATATGAATGCAAAGAGACCCCCAGACTCATGTTCACCAAGCCTACATGCATGCATGCATAGGTGTGTAAAGTTGATTTGATGGGATACTAACATTTTTCTCTTTTGTCTTTTTCTTTTACCAAAGGTACTAAGTTCCTACTGCAACCATTGCTCCCCGACGTTCTCAGAGATTAAAAGCTGCTACCATGAACCCTGCTGAAGAACAATCTACTGTTTCGGCTGAGGCCTTTGCTCAACTGCAAGAGCAAGTGGCAGGGATGACCAAACTATTGGAGAATTTGCTGGCTAGCCAAGCCGCTCAGGCTCAGGTGCAGGCGCAATAGGCGCAGGCTCAGGTTCACCAAGCTTCATCATCCCACAATGCACCACCACAGGCTCCACCCCAGACTGAACTTCCACCACCAAT
Source organism: Buxus sempervirens (assembly GCA_947561395.2). Classification (NCBI taxonomy): domain Eukaryota; kingdom Viridiplantae; phylum Streptophyta; class Magnoliopsida; order Buxales; family Buxaceae; genus Buxus; species Buxus sempervirens. The sequence continues at coordinate 9,791,322 of OX387194.1, read as the reverse complement.
CCAACCTATCCCACCTCAACCTGAACTCTCTCATCCAAACCCCGAGCCTATCCTGATCCGGGAGGAGGAATCTGAATGTGAGAGGGAAAAGGAAAAAGAAAAAGAGAGACTGAGGGTAGAAGTGGAGAGGAAATTTTTGGACAAACTGGAGTCCATTTAGGAGGAATTGAAAGAAGTGAGGGGGATCAACACGTTGGGTGGTACCAACTTTCAAGATCTCTGCCTGTACCCCGACGCATGCTTACCGGCCAAATTTAAGTGCCCGGATTTTGAGAAATATGACGGCACCGGATGCCCAATGAGCCATCTGAAGCTCTACTGTGGGGCATTGTGCCAATTTGGCCGAGATGATGGCATCCTGATCCAGCTATTCCAGAGAAGCCTAACTGGGGCAGCCTTGAGATGGTTCGCAACTGTGGACCACGGCAGAATCAGAAGGTGGAAGGACCTAGCTGATGCTTTCCTTGCTCAGTACCGTTTCAATGCTGACATCGTGCTAGATAGGTACGATATGATGAAAATGAGTAAGGGAAGAGATGAGACAGTCAGGCAGTATGCCAAAAGGTGGAGAGAAGCCGCCTCTCAAGTCAGGCCTCCCATGATGGAGCCAGAGATGGTTACCACCTTCATTGGCACGCTGGGGCATCCATTTTACAATCACTTGGTGGGTCAGGTTACCACCAGTTTTGCTGCCCTAGTGTTGGTTGCGGACCGGATTGAAGATGGAATCAGATCCGAGCGAATCCACGACCATTCTGCCACGGCTCATCAACAGGAGCCAACTTTTGATCCTTCTGCCCAGAAGCAGAAAAATGGGGCAAGAAGGAATGGAGGAAAGAAAGAAGGGGAAGTAAACATGGTACAACCCCAACCACCACAAAAACCCTTCCAAATCAATATTGCTGCACCTCCACCCAGTCCGGTGCAGCCACAATCGACCTATCAAAACCCTCTCAACATTAATGTTCCTCAGGCAGCAATGCCCAACCAAAAAAGGGTATTCTCAAAAGAGGAGAGAGACGCTTGGATGGCGTCCAGAAGGAGCAGGGTCCTTTCCCCTCTTCCTGTGACTCCATCCCAACTTTTGCCATCTTTGTTAAACGCAGGGTATGTCACCCTGAAAGAACCAAATCCGAATGCTTCAAAGGGAAAGAATTTCGATCCCTCCACCACCTGTGAATACCATATGGGTGCACCAAGACACCCTACAGACAGGTGTTGGCCATTAAAACATGCCATCCAGGATTTGATCGATCAGGGAACCCTGTTGTTTAACACAGCTGCACCCTCTCCCGCTAGGACTGACATTGGTCAGAATCCTCTGCCCCAGCATAATGGGGCTGGTCCTTCCAATTTTGTAGGGACCATCTCTTCTAGACCTAGGACTTTTGATCCCTCGCAGCTGATTGCGCCAATAGTGACGTCCGTTAGGGTCTATTTTGACCAGGAAGAGATAGAGGAACAAATCAATGTCATTTCTGGAAATAATGGAAATGGCAAGACTGCGGAGGACATTAATGCCTCTCTAAACCGAGCCGCTTCTCTCATGGCCCAGCTTAATGTAGCCAAACCCCCTCTCATTATTAATTGCAACCAGGCTGTTGCTTCCCCACCTACTTCATCATCCAAACCATCTTTGGTCATTAATTATGACCCCACCACTGCATCAATTACGTCTGTTTCTTCCCAGACCTTAAAATCCTCTCAACCCAAGGCACCAAGGCAATCTTCGCCTCTTGTTATTGAGGTGCCTTCTTCTAACCTTATTCCCACATCAGTTCCTGCACCAAGGTCTCATCTCCAACCCTTGGTATTTAACGTTCCTAAACCTTCTTATTCAGAAACTGCTGTACCTTGGAACTACAGCGAGGGTTATACGACCACTATCCCAGTGGCCAGGAATCAGGGTCAAGAGGAGATAAACCTCATGACAAGATCAGGGAGGTGTGTGGAAGGAAAAGAACAAGAAAAGAAAGAGGCAGAGCAAGTCCAGAAGGGGAAGGCCAAAATAGGGGAAGACACCCCTCAGGTCGACAGTAAGGAGGCAGAGGACCTCCTAAGGATACTGAAAAAGAGTGAATTCAATATTGTCGACCAATTAACCAAGGTCCCTGCCCAGATATCAATACTGGGATTATTGCTTAATTCAGAAAAGCATAGGGAGTCATTAATGAAAGTACTCCAGAGCGCCCACGTGCCCAAAACAATTGAGCCAGACCAGCTCGGCACGATGATCGGCCAGATCCTATCTCACAATGTAATAAGCTTTTCAGAAAGCGAGATAGGCCCTGGTGGAGGTTATCACATGGACCCTTTGCACATCACTGTGCTCTGTAAAGGTAGCATGATAGCCAGGGTCCTAATTGACAATGGGTCAGCCTTAAACGTCTGCCCCCTTGTAACATTTGTGAGGCTTGGTCTGGACCAATCCAAGATAAGGCAGAACGGGAGGATTGTGAGAGCTTTCGATAGCTCCAAAACACACTCCCTGGGAGAGATTGAACTACCGATTACCATCGGACCGAATATCTTTAATATCACAATCGAAGTGATAGATATTCCTGCTGCCTTCAATCTACTTCTGGGAAGGCCGTGGATCCACTCAGCTAGGGCTATACCCTCTACTCTTCATCAAAGAGTAAAATTTATAAAAGGCCAGAGGGTGATAACGGTCCTAGCCGAGAGCCTAGTCCCTCCCGTCATACCACCTGACGTACCTTTCATTAATGTAGAGTTAACGGCAGACAAAATTGCCTTTCACTCTTTTCAGTTCGAAACAGTCAACTTCATACCTGGGGGGTGTCTAAAAAATGAGAAGTTGACATGCGCCAATAAGATGGTGGAGAAGGTCTTAAAGGATTGCAATTTCCACCCAGGGAAGGGGTTGGGAATTAACCTGCAAGGAAGGGTGACGCCCATAGAGGCACAGAGGCTAGTCCCACGAGTAGGACTAGGGATGAAAATGAGAAGATGGAAGAGGGGACCACAAAAAGAAAATGAGAGGGAAAAGAATCAAGGAAAGTTCCCTCATTTAAGGGAAACTTTCCCGAAGCCCTCTCATACCATTAAATTGGCTCCTCCTACAGATTCCTCCAAGCCTCCGTATTTCAATGACAACCCATTCAGAAAACCTTTTACCTCAACCCTTCAACCTTTTATCCCCCTCTCACCCACTTTGGCGCCCAAAGCCACGGGTGAGCCTGAGCCACTGCCACAAGAGCAGCAGGATTTAATTGAAGAGATAGGGGCATTCTTTGCGATGGCAGAGGATGAAGGAAGAGAAAAAGAAGAAAAAGAGACCCCTTTTATTGATTGGGCCTCAATCAAGATTCCTGATGAAGTCACCTCTGAACTCAGCCCCGAAGCAGAAAAGGGCAGTTTTTCAAATCCGGTAATGATGGTATCGGATCAAGAGTTTGAGGAAGAACAGGTTTGCACTATACCACCTGTTCCAGAGGGCTTTGTACTAAAAAATTGGGAAGAGACCCCTTTGACGTTTGAGGCTGCATATGGTTGGCAATCAGCTGCGGCCTCCAAAAAAAAACTCCATTAGTGGATTGCCCTTTTCCTAAAGGTTTTAACGAACCTTCATCTTCAGGAAAAGCCTCTCTAGAAGGTTCTCAAAAAACCCAAAAAGATTTTTCCATTTTTTCTAGAAAATCTAAAGCTTTCAAAATGGTCCAGACTGCTTATGAGCCATATATACAGACTGAATTAGAGCAAGTTGAATACGACTTCGACCTCGAGCTCGACTTCGACCTAATGGGGATCGAAGAGGAGATCAAGGCCGAAGACGATTACCTTCCAAGAGAAATATCATATCAATTGGAGCGTCACGAAAAGGGTATTCAACCTAATATTGAAGAAACCATTTCCATATGAAGAGGACCCAAAAATTGTAAAGATTGGTGCATGCTTGTCTGGAATGCAGCGGAAGGAAATGTCCCAATTCTTGGCCAATTACAAGGACGTGTTCGCATGGTCTTACCGGGATATGCCAGGGTTGGATACAGACATGGTTGTACACAGGCTGCCAATCCTGCCAGGAGTAAAGCCTATTAAGCAGAAATTGAGAAGGTTGAAACCGGAATGGACTTTGAAAGTCAAAGATGAAGTAGTAAAGCAGTTTCAAGCCGGGTTTTTGGCGGTGTCCACATACCCTGATTGGCTAGCCAATATAGTCCCAGTTCCAAAGAAGGATGGAAAAGTCAGGATGTGTGTGGATTACAGAGACTTGAACAAAGCAAGCCCAAAGGATGATTTTCCATTGCCACACATCGACATCTTGGTTGATAATACGGCAGTGCACAGCTTGTTCTCTTTTATGGATGGCTTTTCCGGATACAACCAAATCAAAATGGCAAAGGAGGATCAAGAGAAAACCGCTTTTATTACTCCTTGGGGAACCTTCCACTACACCGTCATGCCTTTTGGATTAAAGAATGCCGGGGCAACATATCAGCGAGCCATGACAGCCCTTTTCCATGATATGATCCACAAAGAGATGGAAGTCTATGTGGATGATATGATCGCTAAATCATGTGAAGAGGAAGATCACTTGATCAATCTAAAGAGGGTATTTGACCGTCTAAGGAAGTACAGCTTAAGGCTTAATCCAGCAAAGTGTGTCTTTGGAGCCACATCCGGGAAGTTATTGGGATTCATTGTAAGCAGAAGAGGGATTGAGATAGACCCGTCTAAGGCCAAGGCAATCATTGAGATGCCAGCTCCTAAGACTGAAAAAGAAGTTAGGGGATTTCTGGGAAGAATTCAATATATCAGCCGGTTCATAGCACAACTCACTGCTATTTGCGAGCCGATCTTTAAACTTCTAAGGAAGAATAACCCAACTATATGGAATGAGGATTGCCAACAAGCATTCGACAAAATAAAGGGTTATCTGTCAAATCCTCCTGTTCTAGTACCGCCAATTCCAGGAAAACCACTGATTCTGTATCTATCAGTTTTAGAAACATCAATGGGATGTGTATTGGGGCAGCATGATGAAACAGGCAGAAAAGAAAAGGTTATCTACTATTTGAGCAAGAAGTTCACAGATTATGAGACGAGATATTCGCCTTTGGAAAAGACTTGTTGTGCTTTGGTCTGGGCGACTCAAAGGCTTAGGCACTATTTCTTAAGCTATTCGACTTTGCTGATCTCAAGGATGGATCCGCTAAAATATCTGTTTGAGAAGCCGGCTTTAACTGGTAGAACAGCAAAGTGGCAGCTTTTGCTTTCAGAATTCGACCTGACATATGTCACTCAGAAAGCAATCAAAGGTCAGGCAATTGCTGACCACCTAGCTGAGCATCCATTACCAGATTATCAACCTCTTAAAACGAATTTCCCGGATGAGGCCATCTTATTTGCTGAAGAAGAAGAAAGTGAAGACTCCTGGCAGATGTTCTTTGATGGGGCTGCAAATATGAATGGAAATGGGATCGGCGCAGTATTAGTAAAGCCAGATGGTTCACATATCCAATCGCAGTGAAATTGAGGTTTCAGTGCACGAACAACATAGCAGAGTATGAGGCATGTATAATCGGATTACAAGCTGCTCTGGACCATGATGTTCAAGAACTTGACGTATATGGAGATTCGAGTCTTATCATCTTCCAAACAACTGGGGAATGGAAAACCAAAGATCATAAATTGATCCCATATCACCAATATTTGGAAGAAATAAGTACCAAATTTACTCGAATTTCTTTTAGCTATATGCCAAGGGCTAAGAATCAATTTGCGGATGCCTTGGCGACATTGGCCTCAATGGTTAGTATTCCAGAAGGGGTAGACATACAACCACTTGAAATTGAAGTCAGAGACGAGCCAGCTTACTGTCTTGTTTTGGAAGGAGCGCAAGAAACAGAAATACCATGGTTCCAAGATATCAAGAATTTCTTGGATAATCGAAATTTTCCAGAAAGCGCTAGTCCCACTGAAAAAAGAACAATACAGAAGTTAGCAGGACAGTTTCTTCTAAGTGGTGGGCAGTTGTATAAGAGATCTTACAATAATGTTCTACTCAGATGCGTCACCAAGGTTGAAGCAGAAAGGTTGATTGAAACAGTGCACGGGGGAGTCTGTGGGCCGCACATGAATGGACACATGCTCGCAAGGAAAATATTGCGATTGGGATATTATTGGTCTACAATGGAGCACGATTGTTGCCTACATGTTAAGAGATGCCATTTGTGCCAAATATATGCTGATAATAAGCATGCACCACCAAGTGAGCTGCACAGCATGACCTCTCCATGGCCGTTCTCTATGTGGGGTATTGATGTCATTGGGATGATTTCTCCAAAAGCATCTAATGGACACCGGTTCATTCTAGTGGCAATTGATTATTTCACAAAATGGGTTGAAGCTGCTTCGTATGCAAATATCACAGGAAACCATGTTCTTAAGTTTCTAAAGCATAACATAATTTGTCGCTATGGGTTGCCAAAAGCCATAGTTTCAGACAATGCTTCAAATATTAAGAACAAGGATATGAAGGAGATGTGTGAGCAGTTTCAGATAACTCATCACAAGTCAGCCCCTTACAGGCCAAAAATGAATGGAGCAGTAGAAGCGGCAAATAAGAATATAAAGAAAATAATCCAAAAGATGGTGGTAAGCTATAGAGATTGGCACGAGATGTTACCATTTGCTCTCCATGCTTACAGAACCTCGATCCGAACTTCTACTGGGGCAACGCCATATTCCTTGGTTTATGGAACAGAGGCAGTCTTACCTGTTGAGGTAGAAATCCCTTCATTAAGAGTGCTTATGGAAACAGAGCTTGAAGAGGCTGAATGGGTTCAGTCTAGATATGAGCAACTTAATCTGATAGAAGAAAAGCGGTTGAATGCGCTTTGCCATGGTCAACTGTATCAGAGGAGAATGGCCAGGGCCTACAACAAGAAAGTGAAGCCCAGAGCTTTCCAAGTGGGTAATCTAGTCTTAAAGAAGATATTACCATTTCTGGAAGACCCTCGTGGAAAGTTTAAGCCAAATTGGGAAGGACCTTATGTAGTGAAGAAGATCTTGTCAGGAGGCGCTCTTATCTTGACAGAAATGGATGGGACAGATTTTCCTGAGCCAATCAACTCCGATGCGGTCAAACAATATTTCCCTTGAAGGAATATCACAAAGAAATGATCCGAGGCCATTTTTCTTCCTCCCTCACAAATTCTAATATCCCTAGATTAAACCAAGTTGATCCTGTTCGTGTTTTAAAGAACCCAAACTGGAGCTTGCAGTCGCGACTGGGGCAGGGTTAATAGAAAAAAAACAACACAAAAAGGAAAATAGCAAAGAAAGGCCAAATACAAAGAAAAGGAAAAAAGGCCAATATTGGGAATGGGGGGTCGCATCCATTATGACTGTAAGCCCAGTTATCCCATTTTAAAGATGTTAAAATTTTGAGCCTATAATAACCTTTTTTTCATAAACCCAACCCAGCCTTCATTTCGTCCTATCGATCGAGTCCTCGGTGATCTGGGTGTATTCCTTCAAGCTCGGGATGTTGAAAGGGCAATGACGGAATAAACAAGCCGGTCCTAGTGAAAACCGTAACAGGCACTAGGGGCAATATTGGCAGAAAGAAGGCGAAAGAAAAAAAAAATATATAAAAGAAAAGGAAGAAACAGGAAAAAGGTCACCAACCGTACTTGGGATACAGATTGAACTAAACCGCCCTTTTTCGACGGTTTTGGCAGAAGGGCTATGCAACCGCATATTGAAGACGGTTTTGGCTAAACCGTTCTGAATGAGCGGTTTTGCGCAGCAGAAGTGAATTGAGCAGATTTTCTACACCGGACTGAACCAGTAGGCTGGGGCAGGCCCCTTGGGAGTGGGAAAGGAACTTGGGGATGAGTCTAAGGGTTCCAAGGGGGACGGATTGGCTTCCTCCTCATTAACTGAAATACCCTTTTTGCCCAACTTACTTCAATTCATCCAACTATATGGGATTAAAGCATTATGGACCAATTTACAACAAAAACACATAAAAATGAAAAATTATATTTTGGCCAATGATGAGAAATCAGTGACTTTTCATTAAAACTGTCAGTTTTTACAAGCATATGAGAGTTCTGAGGCCAATAGTATAAAAACCTATTTTGTATTCTCTATCTTTCCACTAGTGGAGTTTCTCTTTGTACAGAAGCGTAAAAAAGAAAAAAAATACAATGGAAGGGGCTAATCTCTATCCCCTAGCCTTTCCTCAAGCTCTCTGATCCGGGCCGCCTGAACCGCCACAAGCCTTTCAGCCCCCTGTAGACACCCCAAATTGCACAAACAATCATAAAAAATCATTATCTCCTGGAAAGCCAGCACAAAATTTGAAGAAAATAAACTTTTGCCTGTATCCGAATTGAGTATCCGGATACAAGTGCTCCTCCCCGTATCCGGATACTCATACCGGATACGTGTGGGCCTTAGCGTATCCGGTACCATGTACCGGATACCTTAAGGCCCTTTGTTATCCGGTCTGATATACCGGATACCTTAAGTTTGCTCAAAATTAGGGTTTTCCGAGAGCTTTTCACTTTTACCATCATGTCCCTCATTAAATGAGGGGAAATCGCGGAAATAACCTTAGGGTTTAGGTTGGAGGGGTTCTAGACATTAATTTGTGTCTACCAATAACCTTAGCCTTTGCCTATAAATAGGAGCCTCCTCCTTGAGCAAATGGCACACAACTCTTGTTTTGAATTCTCGTAAAGAAGAACTCCAAGAGAAGAAGAAAACCGCTGTGGAATCGCCTCCAGCACTCAGGTAAGCCTCAACTTTTCTTTTTATTTTCTGTCTTTACATTCCTAGTTCTAGATCTCTTCTTCTACCTTTCTGTAGTGTAAAGCCTTGTTTGCATGTGTGGAAATCCTTCCCCGGCTCAAAGTATCTCAAGACTCCCCTAGCCGTAAAACGTGAAGGCGGATCTAGGAGAAACGAGACTGGGGATTGACCCTAGTGCTAGAACCCATGTAGCGTAAGGCTTTTTGATTGATTGTAAACCGTTCCATATTCAAAGTACCCTTGATTATCTTAAAGAGAACAGAGGGAAACGATAATGGAACGGAACCCTAGGCTATGCTAGAACCTATTTTATTGAATCTATATGCATGTGTATGGATCTTGCTAGGTTTTTTTCACTTTTGCACACATATCACTATTTTGGCGGGATAGGCTCATATTTGGGGTTTATTGCATTTATTGTGATAAATCTCAAATAAATGGCCTCAATCAATTCTGGAATGCCTTTCGGATGATTTTAAAGTATTTGTGTTCATCTTACACGAATTTCATTTTTTATCAATTTTCGGATTTGGTTTTTACTCAAAAATGGCTTAGCTTGACAGCACCTGTACCCTTACTTCGGACGTCCGTAACTTCATCATCCGGATGAATTTTGGGGCGATTCCAGAACCATGGGAAAGGTGAGGCTGTCTAGTTTATGTCCACCAAATGTCATAAATTTATATCTAGCCGATTTTTGACACTTCTCTGTCGAAGTTAGGTGGACAGTTCAGGTCCAAGTACAGAACTTGTCACTTCGACGGACCGCCATGTGTTCGTTTTAAGTCCGATTCAAGTGATTTTTATTTCTGAGTACTCCATTATGAGTCTATGTTCAAATCCAATTGGTTTCATAATTTTTGAATTCCATTTGAATTATTGGTAGCCGATTTACTCAGAACTGCTCATTTGCATTTTTCTTGGTAAATCAGTGATCTTCGGGGCCTGTTCGGGAGACCACCCAAGGCACATCCGAAGGGATTTTTGTATGAGGCTAGTTTCTGTTGAAAGATGGCCATACAGACTTCAATCACACCAAATTTCGTGGATTTCTATGTGGTGGATTTTTCTAGACAATTTTCCAAAGTTGCCCACTTACTACTTTTAAAAATCCCCAACAGCAACTTCAAAGGAGCATAACTCCTAGATTTTTCATTGGAATGAAGTGAAATTTTGCATGAGACTCTCCCACTTTTTGCGTTGAGCCCGTGTGTGGACGGAGGGACGATCACTTCGGTGATTTTTTCCCATGTCTCACAACTGGCGACTCTGCTGGGGATCTGTGGATTTAAGCCTTTTTTGTATGTTCATGCTTTTTCTTTACTTTTTTAATGCTTGCTATTTTGTTTACTCTATTTGTGTATATTCTTGTATTTCAAATCAGATTGGGATGCTTTTGAATTTTATATGGATCAAGTCATGTATGTTTTGATTGATGTTGCCTAGAGATTGATTTAGGAGAAGCCTATCTTGAAGCATGATTTTGATGCATTTGGTGATAACATGCTCTAATTTGGATTTTGAATACCATGGTTTGAACATGAGAATTAGAAGCATGAAATCTAGGAGTTCAGAATTTTTGGGGTATTCAAACATGATTCCCATAAAGCATGCTTTTTGTGCTTAAAAAATTTTTTTGTTATGCTATGCCTTTGATTTGGGGTATAGGGGGATTTGATTTGAGCATGAAAACCAAGAGCATGAAATCTGGAATTTTAGTGCACATTGTAGATTTTTTTAGCATGTTCACCAAGATAGCATGTCAAGTAGTTGCTAAACTTTTAGGCATTAATTTGGGGTATAAGGAATGCACTTTTGAGCATGAAAATTCTGGAAATTTCAGTGCATATTTGGGGGTTTTCAAGCATGTTTAAATCATCAAAACCTTTCTTGTATCATGCCAAGTAAGTGCTAAAATTTTAGGCTTCAATTTGGGGTAAATGGTACACTTTGAGCATGAAAAAGGCATGAAAATCTGGAATTTTAGGGAATGCTTTTGGGTCAAGCATGCTTCCATGGTTTAGTTGTTGTTTGTACAAATAACATGTTTTGTATACCACTTTTTGGGCATGTAATATTTTTTGTGCATATTTGGTTACTTTGGTGCTTGCTTGCTTGTATTTAGCTTCATTATCTTTGTCATTCGTACCTTGGCTTGAAATTGAATGCATGGCTACAAAAAAGAGTGGCAAGGGGCTGGGACGTTGTGAATGTTACCACAATTTAAAATTGCACTTGAGCACTTGAAACAATTTGCACAGCCTACCCTTTACCTATTAGGAAGTAGAACCATGAATGTGTGTAGCTTGGCGCACCGAGGTCGTGACTTCGGAAAGCGAAAGTGAAAACATTTACCTTAGAATTTAGGTCAATGATGTGATGACAATGGGATCTGTGATTCGATTCCGGGCATCACTAGACTTGAGTTCTAAGTTGCCAATTAAGCCAAAACCCAAAAAACCATACGCTTGAAGGTAGAGAAACACGTTTTCAGCTAAAAGCACACAAGTGCGTTTGGGGAATTGGGTGTAAATGTGGGAAGGCCGTTTGCATGTTTTACAGGCCAAGGTATAATTGAATACCATATTGAATGAAGGTAATACAAGGTGGCAAGGTAAAGCCATGTTCTTTTCCTAAATTTAAGGAATTTTGCAAGTATGATGTCCAAGCCCAATTTGGGGCAAGTTTTGAAGGTCAAATTAAGGTGAACATCAATTGGGAATGAAAATAAATCAAATCTGGTGAAAAAATGAGTCAAAAAGGGCCATTTCGGCAATTACCGGCAACTCAGGCCGGTTAATAATAACTGTATTCATATCCGGTACATATATCCGGATACAAAGACATATGCGCATATCCGGATATATTGACCGGATACAATAAGGCATATCTTATCCGGTATATTATACCGGGTACATTCAAAAAAAGGCACAAATTGGCTGTTCAGCCCAAATTTTCAGAATAAAATGCCTAAAACACTGTGGATAATCCTTAGGCACCCCGAAAAGAACATAAAAAATGTTCCAAAATACAAAAAAAGAAAAAAAAGAAAAACAAAAAAGAATAAAATAAAATATTTTTTCAGGATTTAACCTAAGTTTGAAAATCAAAGAGGAAACCAAGGTGTCATATTTTTTGACACCAACTCAACTCAAACATATGTCAATCCAGCTTTAGAACTTGAAAATCTTCTAAAATGCATGAGATTTCAAATCAAATAAAAAAAAACATGAAAACCTTGGTTGGTTATTTTTATCAATCAAATCAAAAAAAAAAAAATGAAAACCTTGGTTGGTTATTTTTATCAATCAAATCAAAAAAAGTGGGACACTTGGAAGCCCTAGAATATTCCATGAAAACCTTGGTTGGTTATTTTTATCAATCAAATCAAAAAAAAAATGAAAACCTTGGTTGGTTATTTTTATCAATCAAATCAAAAAAAGTGGGACACTTGGAAGCCCTAGAATATTCCATGAAAACCTTGGTTGGTTATTTTTATCAATCAAATCAAAAAAAAATGAAAACCTTGGTTGGTTATTTTTATCAATCAAATCAAAAAAAGTGGGACACTTGGAAGCCCTAGAATATTCAATGAAAACCTTGGTTGGTTATTTTTATCAATCAAATCAAAAAAAAAATGAAAACCTTGGTTGGTTATTTTTATCAATCAAATCAAAAAAAGTGGGACACTTGGAAGCCCTAAAATATTCCATGAAAACCTTGGTTGGTTATTTTTATCAATCAAATCAAATAAAAAAAATGAAAACCTTTGGTTGGTTATTTTTATCAATCAAATCAAAACATTTGTGGGATACTTGGAAGCCCTAGAATATTCCAAGACACCTTTGGCTGGTTATTTTTATCAATCAAATCAAAACATTTGTGGGATACTTGGATAGAATATTCCAAGACACCTTTGGTTGGTTATTTTTATCAATCAAATCAAAACATTTGTGGGATACTTGGATAGAATATTCCAAGACACCTTTGGTTGGTTATTTTTATCAATCAAATCAAAACATTTGTGGGATACTTGGATAGAATATTCCAAGACACCTTTGGTTGGTTATTTTTATCAATCAAATCAAAACATTTGTGGGATACTTGGAAGCCCTAGAATATTCCAAGACACCTTTGGTTGGTTATTTTTATCAATCAAATCAAAACATTTGTGGGATACTTGGATAGAATATTCCAAGACACCTTTGGTTGGTTATTTTTATCAATCAAATCAAAACATTTGTGGGATACTTGGAAGCCCTAGAATATTCTAAGACACCTTTGGTTGGTTATTTTTATCAATCAAATCAAAACATTTGTGGGATACTTGGATAGAATATTTCAAGATACCTTTGGTTGGTTATTTTTATCAATCAAATCAAAACATTTGTGGGATACTTGGAAGCCCTAGAATATTCCAAGACACCTTGGTTGGTTATTTTTATCAATCAAATCAAAAAAAAATTGGGACCCTTGGAAGCCCTAGAATATTCCAACTCAAAACAAAAAAAAAAAAAAAACAAAAACAAAAACAAAAATTTTTTTTCTGGCTGGTGTTCACCTGACCTATCTGTCTATATTTATAGAGGTGTGTGTCAAGTTAAATGGAAGCTGACTTGTGTCTTTCTTACCTCAGGTACATTCAACCCAGGTGCACTTATTTGCAGTCATTGCTCCCGTGACCAGATCCAAAGCAAGAGCCATGAATACTGAAGAGAACCAAGCCCAAGCTACCGTCCCCGCTCAGGACTTTACTCAGCTGCAGGAGCAAGTGGCCGGTCTGGCCAAAATGCTGGGAGACTTACTGGCGGCTCAAGCCCAGCAGGCCCAAGCCCAAAATCAGGCGTCGACTTCTCATCCGGCACCACCACCTCAGGCCTATATTCCGCCTCCGGCTCAGCCCATGCCTGAGCCCATTTCTGAACCAGTCCCTGAACCCATTCTGATCAGGGAAAATACAGCGGAATCCGAGAAAGAGCTGGAAAAAGAAAAGGCCCGAGATGAGATGGAAAAGAAAATGCTGCTGAGGATAGAAAGAATCCAGGCAGAGCTGAAAGAGGTGAAGGGGGGAGGCAGCCATGCAGGCACCACCTTCGAGGACCTGTGCATGTACCCGGACGTCTGTCTACCGGCTAAGTTCAGGTGCCCAGACTTTGACAAGTTTGATGGCACGGGCTGCCCATTAAGCCATTTGAAACTATACTGCGGGGCCCTATGCCAATTTGGCCGGGATGACGGCATACTGATCCAGCTCTTCCAGAGGAGTCTGACCGGGTCAGCCCTTCGGTGGTTCACTACAGTGGACCATGGAAGGATTAGAAGGTGGAAGGACTTGGCCGATGCTTTCTTGGACCAGTACAAGTTCAACTCGGAGATCGTGCCAGACCGGTACGACATGATGAGGATGACCAAGGGGAAAGATGAACCGGTACGGCAGTACGCCAAGAGATGGAGAGAGGCCGCCTCCCAGGTCAGGCCACCTATGCAAGAGCCGGAGATGATCTCCACATTTATGGGCACACTGGGCTAGCCCTTTTACAACCATCTGGTGGGCCAGATCACCACTAACTTTGCTGCCTTGGTACAAGTGGCGGACCGGATCGAAGAAGGGGTCAGGTCAGGAAGGCTGATAGACTACTCTACTTTGGCTGGGGAGTCTGATTCCTCGGCCTCCATGGCCCAGAAGAAAGGGGCCGGATTTAAAAAGACAGGGGCCCGAAAAGAAGGGGAGGTGAACCTGGTCCAGGCTCCTCCAGCCAAGAAGCCACTTCACGTCAACATATCGGCACCCCAACAGGCCCAGCAGGCCCAGCAGTCGTACCAGACCCCGCTGAATGTCAACTTCTCTCCCTCTGTGCCAGCTAACACAAGGAGGACCTTTACTAAGGAGGAGCGGGATGCCTGGTTCGCAGCAAGGAAGAACCGGGTTTTCACCCCTCTACCAATATCTCTTTCCCAACTATTGCCAACCCTGCTGAAAGGGGAAGACTTGACTCTGAAGGAGCCTAACCCAAATGCCCCGAAGGGGAGAAATTTTGACACATCGGTCACCTGTGACTTCCACATGGGTGCACCGGGGCATTCTACCGATACCTGCTGGGTATTGAAGCATGCGGTCCAGGACCTGTTGGACCAGAAGGCCTTAGTGTTCAACACTGCTGCACCGGCTCAGTCCGGGAATGATATTGGGCAGAACCCTCTGCCTTACCACAATGGGGCAGGCCCATCCAACTCCATCACTGCCATATCCACCACCAGAAGGGCCTTTGACCCATCACAGCTCATAGCCCCTGTGGGGACCACGGTCCAGGTCCGATTTTTCCCAGAGGAGGACGAAGAGGAGATCAACATGGTCTCCCAAAAAAATAATCTTGCTGCTGAGGACATAAGCTCCTCCTTAAACCGGGTCTCTTCTCTGATGACCCAGATAAATACTGCAAGGCCTCCATTGGTCTTCAATTGCAGTCCACCCACTTATTCCCCATCCAAGCCGTCTAAGGCTCCACTGGTCATCAATCTTGACCCCACCACTGCTTCCATCACTTCTTCTGTCCCCACCAAATCCAAACTTCAACCCTTGGTTGTAAATGTGCAGCCAGCCCATACTATCCCTAAACCGGCCCATACATCCCGGTCCAAACTCCAGCCACTAGTGGTTAACATCCCTAAATTAGCCTATTTTGAGGCCGCTGTACCATGGAATTACAGTGAGGGAATCACGGCTACGGTTCCAGTGGTCAAGGACCAGAACCAGGAGGAGGTGAACCTCATGACGAGGTCGGGGAGATGTGCAGGGGGTGAAGAGAAAGAGAAAGAGACAGAAGTAGAAAAAGAAAAAAAAGAAAATGAAGAAAAAAGAAAACAGAAGGGAAAAAATAAAGTAGGAGAAGACACCCCCCAGGGTGCAGAAAATGAGGCAGCAGACCTCATAAAAATAATAAAGAAAAGTGAATTTAATCTTGTGGATCAGCTGAACAAGGTCCCGGCCCAGATTTCAATACTGGGCCTCTTGCTGAATTCTGAAAAGCATAGGGATGCATTGTTAAGGGTGCTACAGAGTGCACACGTATCCCAGACCATCGATCCAGACCAGCTTGGCAAAATGATTGGTCAAATCTTGTCACATAATGTGATAAGTTTCTCAGAGGGAGAGATCAGCCCAGGTGGGTGTTATCATGTGGACCCTTTGCACATCACTGTGCTTTGTAAGGGCTGCATGGTTGCACGGGTTTTAATTGACAACGGGTCAGCGTTAAACGTTTGCCCGTTAATCACTTTTACCAAGCTGGGTCTGGACCAGTCAAGGATCAAAAGAAATGGGCGGATAGTAAGGGCTTTTGATAGCTCCAAGACCCACTCCCTAGGGGAGATTGAACTGCCGGTCACAATTGGGCCGAATATCTTTAACATCACATTTGAAGTGATGGATATACCCGCAGCATTCAATCTGCTCCTAGGAAGGCCGTGGATACACTCGGCTAGGGCAATACCATCCACGCTGCACCAAAGGGTGAAATATGTAAGAGGGCAAAGGGTGATAACAGTCCTAGCCGAAAACTTGGTGCCGCCCATTGTGTCACCTGATGTACCATTAATCAATGTGGACTTGACTGTCGACAAGATTGCATTCCACTCATTCCAATTTGAGGCGGTCAATTACATACCTGGGGGGTGTGAGAAAAAGAAGGAAAAGGGGACCACTGCGGAAAAAATGGTCAAGAAAGTGATGGAGAAATACCACTTTCACCCAGGGAAAGGCCTGGGGATCAATCTGCAAGGGATGGTGGAGCCAATCACGGCTAAGAAACTGATCCCCAAGGTAGGGTTGGGCTTCAAGCCCAGAGGCTGGAGAAGAATGAAATATGAAGAAGGGGAGAGCAGAAGCAAAGGAAAACTCCCGCATCTGAGGGTGAACTTTCCAAAACCCTCCTACATAATCCAAATTTCTCCTCCCATGGACCAATCAAAACCTCCCTACTACAATGTCAACCCATTTCAAAAGCCTTCTGTTTCGGCCCTACAACCCTATAACCCATCTCCAATACTGGGAGCAGTGGATGGGCCTGGACCACAGCCCGAGCAGCAGGTGGACTTTTCTGAGGATGTTGGTGCATTCTTCGCCATGACTGAAGGCGAAAAGACAGGGGCAGACATGGAACTGCCGTTTATTGACTGGGCCGCAGTAAAGATTCCGGAAGAGGTCATTTCTGAATTGGGCCCCGTAGCAGAAAAGGGCAGTACCCACCCGGTGATGATGGCATCGGATGCTGGGCTTGAGGAGCAGGCTTTCCCTATTTCCCCTGCTCCCCAAAATTTTGTACTGAACAATTGGGAGGAAACTCCCCTTACCTTTGAAGCAGCGTTAGTTCGGTAAACTGACGCGGCTTCCAAAAAAAAACTCCAATAGTGGAATGCCATTTCCCTGAAGGTTCTAATGGGCCTTCGTCTTCAGGGGAATTATGTTTAGAAGGCCCACAAAAAACCCAAAAAGATTTTTCTATTTTTTCTAGAAAATTTAAATTTTTCAAAAAGGTCCAAACCACTTATGAACCATATAATCAGACCGAATTGGACCAGGTTGAATATGACTTCGACCTTGAGCTCGACTTTGATCTCATGGGGGTCGAAGAAGAGACCGAGGTCGAAGAAGAAGACGTTCCAAAAGAAATTTTATACCAATTGGAACGTCATGAAAAAGGGGTCCAACCTAATATTGAGGAGACCATATCCATAAACCTTGGGACCAAAGATGACCCAAAAATTGTAAAAATCGGGTCATGCTTGTCTGATGTGCAGAAAAATGAAATGTCACAATTCTTGGCAGACTACAAAGATGTGTTCGCTTGGTCATATCGGGACATGCCGGGGTTGGATACGGACATGGTGGTGCACAAGTTGCCAATTTTGCCAGGGGTTAAGCCGATCAAGCAGAAGCTGAGAAGATTGAAGCCTGAATGGACCTTGAAAGTCAAGGACGAAGTGGTCAAACAGTTCCAAGCTGGATTTTTGGCAGTCTCTACGTACCCGGAGTGGCTCGCAAACATAGTGCCGGTACCAAAGAAGGACGGGAAGGTCCGAATGTGCGTGGACTATAGAGACTTGAACAGGGCAAGCCCAAAGGACGATTTTCCGCTTCCACACATCGACATTCTGGTCGATAATACTGCGGTACTGTAGACACCCCAAATTGCACAAACAATCATCAAAAATCATTATCTCCTGGAAAGCCAGCGCAGAATTTGAAGAAAATAAACTTTTACCTGTATCCGGATACTCAATCCGGATACAAGTACCCTTTCCCGTATCCGGATACTCATACCGGATACATGTGAGCCCTAGCGTATCCGGTATCATGTACCGGATACCTTAAGGCCCTTTGTTATCCGGTCTGATATACCGGATACCTTAAGTTTGCTCAAAATTAGGGTTTTCCGAGAGCTTTTCACTTTTACCATCATGTCCCTCATTAAATGAGGGGAAATCGCGGAAATAACCTTAGGGTTTAGGTTGGAGGGGTTCTAGACATTAATTTGTGTCTACCAATGACCTTAGCCCTTGCCTATAAATAGGAGCCTCCTCCTTGAGCAAAGAGGCACTCAACTCTTGTTTTGAATTCTCGCAAAGAAGAACTTCAAGAGAAGAAGAAAACCGCTGTGGAATCGCCTCCAGCACTCAGGTAAGCCTCAACTTTTCTTTTTATTTTTTGTCTTTACATTCCTAGATCTAGATCTCTTCTTCTACCTTTCTATAGTGTAAAGCCTTGTTTGTATGTGTGGAAATCCTTCCCCGGCTCAAAGTATCTCAAGACTCCCCTAGCCGTAAAACGTGAAGGCGGATCTAGGAGAAACGAGACTGGGGATTGACCCTAGTGCTAGAACCTATGTAGCATAAGGCCTTTTTGATTGATTGTAAACCGTTCCATATTCAAAGTACCCTTGATTATCTTAAAGAGAACAGAGGGAAACGATAATGGAACGGAACCCTAGGCTATGCTAGAACCTATTTTGTTGAATCTATATGCATGTGTATGTATCTTGCTTGTTTTTTTTACTTTTGCACACATATCACTATTTTGGCGGGATAGGCTCATATTTGGGGTTTATTGCATTTATTGTGATAAATCTCAAATAAATGGCCTCAATCAATTCTGGAATGCCTTTCGGATGATTTTAAAGTATTTGTGTTCATCTTACACGAATTTCATTTTTTATCAATTTTCGGATTTGGTTTTACTCAAAAATGGCTTAGCTTGACAGCACCTATACCCTTACTTCGGACGCCCATAACTTCATCATCCGGATGAATTTTGGGGTGATTCCAGAACCATGGGAAAGGTGAGGCTGTCTAGTTTATGTCCACCAAATTTCATGAATTTCTATCTAGCCGATTTTTGACACTTCTCTGTCGAAGTTAAGTGGACAGTTCAGGTCCAAGTACAGAACTTGTCACTTCGACGGACCGCCATGTGTTCGTTTTAAGTCCGATTCGAGTGGTTTTTATTTCTGAGTACTCCTTTTTGAGTCTATTTTCAAATCCAGTTGGTTTCATAATTTTTGGATTCCATTTGAATTATTGGTAGCCGATTTACTCAGAACTGTTCATTTGCATTTTTCTGGGTAAATCTGTGATCTTCGGGGCCTGTTCGGGAGACCACCCAGGGCACATCCGAAGGGATTTTTGTATGAGGCTAGTTTCTCTGGAAAGATGGCCATACAGACTTCAATCACACCAAATTTCACGGATATCTATGCAGTGGATGTTTCTAGACAATTTTCCAAAGTTGCCCACTTACCACTTTTAAAAATCCCCAGCAGCAACTTCAAAGGAGCATAACTCCTAGATTTTTCATCGGAATGGAGTGAAATTTTGCATGAGACTCTTATTTACCCTAATCTTTCAAATGGATTTGGTTTGGTTCAATTTAGAATTGGATTTGAATGATTTCAAGGCAAATAGCATACTTTTTACCGAATTTGATTTAACTTGGTTTTGAGCAACTTGTGCTTTGATTTCCACCTCTTTAATGCTCCAGAAATGATATTGACATAAAATGAGAACCCAAAATTCATTTGGATTCTCATGTGAAGATATCATACATTTGACCTTTTTCAAGGTTTTTCATGATTTTTAGCAAGCTTTCTTATTTTGTTTTTAGCATGAGCATACACTTGGCAACCACTTCGTGTGGATGAATGGGGGTGCCTAACACCTTCCCCCGTTCATAATCTAATCCCCTTACCCATCTCTGGATTTGATTTTCAAGTAGGGTTATTTTTATCCTAGAATGTTTCTTTTGGCTATTTTTGCTACTTTTGAACTCTTTGGTGTCCATTCTCACCCCAAAATCATGAATGGTGGCGACTCTCCCACTTTTGCGTTGAGCCCGTGTGTTGACGGAGGGATGATCATCTTCCGGTGATTTTTTCCCATGTCTCACAGGTACATAGCCTGTTTTCCTTCATGGATGGTTTCTCAGGATATAATCAGATCAAGATGGCTAAGGAGGATCAAGAGAAAACAGCATTTATCACACCTTGGGGGACATTCCACTACACAGTCATGCCGTTTGGGCTTAAGAACGCTGGGGCAACATACCAGCGGGCCTTGACTGCACTATTTCATGACATGATCCATAAGGAGATGGAGGTCTATGTGGACGATATGATTGCCAAATCCTGCAGAGAGGAGGACCACTTGATCAATCTGAAGAAAGTGTTTGATCGGCTCAGGAAGTACAGTCTACGGCTTAACCCGGCTAAATGCGTCTTTGGGGCTACATCGGGGAAGTTACTTGGGTTTATAGTGAGCCAAAGAGGAATTGAAATTGACCCGGCTAAAGCCAAGGCCATAATTGAAATGCCAGCACCCAGAACCGAGAAGGAGGTCAGGGGCTTTCTTGGAAGGATTCAATACATAAGCCGGTTCATAGCACAGTTCACTGCTATCTGTGAACCAATTTTCAAACTTCTGAGGAAGGATAACCCAACGGTCTGGAATGAGGATTGCCAGCAGGCATTTGACACAATAAAAAGGTATTTGCTGAGCCCACCTGTGCTAGTGCCACCAACTCCAGGAAGACCACTGATCCTGTACTTGTCAGTGTTGGAAACGTCGATGGGATGTGTCTTGGGACAACATGATGAGACTGGTAGAAAAGAAAGGGCAATTTACTATCTGAGTAAAAAATTCACAGAATATGAAGCTAAGTACTCATCATTGGAGAAGACTTGCTGTGCTCTAGTGTGGGCCACTCAGAGGCTAAGGCATTATTTCCTTAGTCACTCCACGCTATTGATATCCCGGATGGACCCGCTGAAATATTTATTTGAGAAACCGGCACTAACTGGCAAAACAGCCAAGTGGCAACTACTACTGTCCGAGTTTGACCTCACGTACATCACCCAGAAGGCAATCAAGGGTCAAGCCATAGCTGATCACCTGGCTGCACATCCTCTGCCAGAATATCAACCCTTGAAGACCAACTTTCCCGATGAGGCAATTTTGTACACTGAAGAGGAGGAAAATGAGAGTTCTTGGCAGATGTTCTTCGATGGGGCCGCCAACATGAATGGGAACGGAATAGGGGCAGTCTTGGTCAAACCAGATGGTTCACACATCCCAATTGCAGTAAAGCTGAGATTCCAGTGCACCAATAACATAGCAGAATATGAAGCATGCATAATTGGATTGCAAGCAGCCATGGATCACGGAGTAGAGGAACTTGACGTATACGGGGATTCGAGTCTTATCATCTTCCAAACAACTGGTGAGTGGAAAACCAAGGATCACAAATTGATCCCCTATCACTAGTATTTGGAAGAAATAAGCACAAATTTTACTCGAATTTCCTTCAACTATATGCCAAGGGCCAAGAATCAGTTCGCAGATGCTCTAGCAACCTTGGCTTCAATGGTCAGCATACCAGAAGGAGTAGACATCAAACCACTGGAAATTGAGGTCCGTGATGAACCAGCTTACTGTCTCGTTCTAGAGGGAGCACCAGACGAAGAAGCACCATGGTTTCAGGATATCAAGAACTTCTTAAACAATCGGAGTTTGCCAGAAAATGCCACTGCTACTGAGAAGAGGACAATACAGAGATTGGCTGGTCAATTTCTACTAAGTGGTGGACATGTGTACAAAAGGTCACATAACGACATTCTGCTAAGATGTGTTGCCAAGGTTGAATCGGAAAGGCTGATTGAGACTGTACATGGAGGAGTCTGTGGGCCCCATATGAGTGGGCACATGCTGGCTAAGAAGATCCTGAGGCTGGGATACTACTGGACAACCATGGAGCATGATTGCTGTATACATGTCAGGAGGTGCCACCAATGTCAGATATATGCAGATAATAAGCATGCACCCCCAGGTGAGCTGCACAACATGACATCACCCTGGCCCTTCTCTATGTGGGGCATAGATGTCATCGGCATGATCTCCCCTAAGGCATCGAACGGGCACAGATTCATCTTGGTGGCGATTGATTACTTCACTAAATGGGTAGAAGCAGCATCATATGCAAATATCACAAGCAACCATGTTATCAAAATTTTGAAGCACAACATTATTTGTCGCTATGGACTGCCAAGTGCCATAGTATCAGATAATGCTTCAAATATTAAGAACAAGGACATGAAGAAAATGTGCGAGCAGTTTCAGATCATCCACCACAAGTCAGCTCCATACAGGCCAAAGATGAACGGGGCAGTAGAAGCAGCAAACAAGAACATAAAGAAAATCATTCAGAAGATGGTAGTGAGCTACAAGGATTGGCATGAAATGCTGCCACTTGCTCTGCATGCATACAGAACCTCGATCCGGACCTCAACTGGAGCAACCCCGTACTCCCTAGTCTACGGGATGGAAGCGGTCTTGCCCGTGGAAGTAGAGATCCCATCACTCCGAGTGCTCATGGAAGCAGAACTAGAAGAAGCCGAATGGATCCAGTCGAGACATGATCAACTTAACCTGATAGAAGAAAAGCGGTTGAAAGCGCTTTGCCATGGACAGTTGTACCAGAAAAGAATGGCCCGGGCTTACAATAAGAAAGTAAGGCCCAGAACTTTCCAAGAAGGAAACTTAGTGCTAAAGAAAATTCTACCATTTTTGGAAGATCCTCGTGGTAAGTTCAAGCCCAATTGGGAAGGCCCATATGTCGTCAAGAAAGTACTGTCAGGGGGTGCACTCATCTTAGCAGAAATGGATGGGTCAAATTTTCCTGAGCCCATTAACTCTGATGCGGTAAAAAGGTATTTTCCTTGAGTGAATATTTCTAGGAAATGATCCGAGGCCATTTTTCTTTATTTCCTTCAAAAATTTTAATCCCTAGTCTAGCCAAGTTGAGCCGGTTCGTTTCTTTGATCAACCCAAACCGGATTTACAGTCAAATTGGGGCAAAAGTAAGGAAAGAAAAACAGAGAGGAAAAGCAATGGAAATGGCAAATGAAAGCCAAGTGTGAGAAAAAATGCAAAAAATGCAATTTGGGAGAAAAGGGTTAAATTCATCATGACTGTAGTCCGGTTGACCTATTTCCACACTTGAAAATTTTTTGGGCCTTTAATACCCTTTCTTTCATAAACTGAGCCTAGCCTTTATTTCGTCCTATTTTTAAGCCCTCGGTGATCTTAGCTTGTTCATTTAAATATCAGAGTAAGATGGGTGATGACGGAATTCAGAAGCCGGCCCTAGTGAAAACCGTAACTGGCGCTAGGGGCAATATTGGCAACAAAAAAAAATGAAAAAATGAAAAAAAAAATTGAAAAAAAATCAGAGGTTGAGTTGATCATGGGGATCTGAGCTTCAAGCAAAGTGGGCATGAGCAAAATGGGGCAGTTTTGGCAGTTGGGGATGACTCTAAAGGTCCTCAGATGGACGGTTCTGATCCCTCAGTATTTTCTGGACTACCCTTTTCATTATTTAACCTGGTTCTAATTCCTTTAATTATAGGTGATTAAGTGCATGGACCAAATTTCAAAAAAAAAATACAAAAAAAAATATAAAAAGGAAAAATTATACTTTGGCCAGTGATGAGAAATCAAATACTTTTCATAAAACCTTTGTTTTTACAAGCATCTGAGCATTCTGAGGCCAATAATATAAAAACTTTATTTTGAATTAAATCCTTTGTATTTCCACTATTGGAGTTCAATTTTGTACAAAGGTATGAAAAATGTGCAGGAAATAAAGCTAGTCTCCTAGCCGCTCCTCAAGCTCCTGAATCCGAGCTGCCTGAGCTGCAATGACTCCTGAAGCCCCCTTTGCAGCGGGATCGCTCAAGAA
Source organism: Buxus sempervirens (assembly GCA_947561395.2). Classification (NCBI taxonomy): domain Eukaryota; kingdom Viridiplantae; phylum Streptophyta; class Magnoliopsida; order Buxales; family Buxaceae; genus Buxus; species Buxus sempervirens. Next base: position 9,767,252 of record OX387194.1, on the reverse strand, counting down.
GGAAATGACCTCATCTGAAAGGGCCTGCCTGATCCGCATACTCCTAAGGCTGGCCAAAGTATCCTGGTACTTCTGCCGGATCATACGGACCTCGAAGCAACGGGCCTGCCTCTGCTCCTCCAGCTTCTCTTCCACAGCAATACGGCGTGAGATCTGCTCCTCAAGCTGCCTCTCCAGATAAGCGCCCTGTATCCTGAGCTCCTGGGCCTCCCGTACCCATATCTGCTGAAGCCGCTTATGAGAAGCCCGCTCAGACTCTAGAATGTCCTCATAGGTGGGAGCCAAGACTACTGGAGGATCTTCGGGTACTGGGGCCTGAGTCTGTATCTGTTCCTTAATCCAGAAGAGATAATCCTTCACATGGGCTTCTAAGAAGACTGGACCATGCATAAAGCAGACATAGGACCACTCCTTCATCAACCAGGCATTCAGCTTCATAGAAAGGAGCCCAAGACGATCCTCATATCCACATGGGATGATAATCCCCTGGGTCGCTCGGAACTGACGAAGGACCCGCAGAGGAAGATACAGCACTGCATGCTTCAGGCCCGCCAGAATCAAAAAGTTGCGATCTCGGAAGCTAATCACTGTCTCCGCATTAGGCTGATAAGTACCAGGCCATCTGACCTGGTCATCCTGAAGCGAGCCCAAGAAAGTGAACCAGCCCTGTTTGCCCCCTGGAATATCGGGGCACCCCCTGTTGCTCATCAAGAGAGGGACTTTTAGACTCGGGAAGAAGTGTCGATTGATCTCTTCAATCTGGCTCAAATGATCAAGGAGCCAAAGCTGTAAAGGAAGAGAGATGTGTCAGCACATTGTATAAAAAAAAAAAGCAAAAAAAAAAAAAAGCAAAAAAGGCAAAAAGAAAGCCAAAAAGCAAGAAAAAAAGAAAAAAAAACTTTTTTACCTGCAGGATCTGGGCACATGCTAGGAAGCGTTTCGACTTCCTATTGTAGCAGTCGATTAAGGCCTGATATATCCCAGCTAAAATCATAGGGGCCAACCTCTCCCGCTCCCTAACCTAGCATATCACAGAAATCAAGGCCAAGTCCACCTCGTCATCCTCCCGTGGGAAAAGCAACTGGTTGACCACTATCAGGGTCAACGCATTGAATCGGGCCTCCTTATCTTCTCCCCTCAAAAGCTTCTCAGTCAAAAAAGCCTTAGATAGGGTCAAAAGGGTGTCAGAATCCCCCAAGTCCTTCTTCCCTATGCCCAAAAAAGTAGAAGCTTCCTTCTTGTAACTAGGCCTAAGAGGTGGATTCACCACCTTCTCATCAAACCTCAAGCCCAAGATGGTTTCCACCTCCTCAATGGTTGGGGTCATCTCATGGGTCCCAAAACGGAACAAGTTGAGATCAGGAACCCAATGACCAATCATGGCCTCTATAATCTCCCACCTGAAGGGAACTTTGGGAATAAGCAGGGTATGGCCTAGATTAGTAGAACCCCATCTCCTCTCCTCATCTAGGGTCATAGAGTTAACCCACCTTGTGTAAAAGGAATCCACAGGGTTGTACCTAGTGAGATTTGGGGGTGTTGATCTAAAAGGCTGTTTTGCAGGGGAGGCAGTATGGACAGACAATAATGGGGCAGAAGATGATCCGGATTCCATTGGATTTGACGGGAGCAAGCTAGAACTCAAGAGGAGGAAGAAAAAGGCGAAAAAGGGGGTTTCTAAACTCAAAAACTCGTAAAAAATGCTCAAATCCCGAGGCAGGTTGCATTTATAGCATCTTTTAACATATCCGGTAACTCAGACCGGATACAAAGGCTTTAGTAATATCCGGATAAGTATACCGGATACAGAGGATTCCATGAATATCCGGTATGACATACCGGATACAAAGACCAATCAATGTATCCGGTATGTCAGACCGGATACCGAGAAAAAATGCAAAAAAAGCTAAGGATGAAAAAAAATCCGAATTTTTTACCTGTTTTACCTACTTACATGTCATAATTGCATAAAATTGGGAGCAAAAGATGTGCAAGACATGATAGAATGAATAAAAAGTTTTTTTCATATATATCTGGAAGTTTTGTACAGGGATGATGATATAAATACATGAAAATGAAAAAATCCTAATCTACTCCTATGCAGGATCATCCCTCGCGTCCTCGGCCGCGTCCACCTCTACGGCCTCTCCCCCAAAGTGCTCGGCCTCTAGAGTATGCAAGGATCCGCTCGGCTGCATGGCGAGGATGCCGACCTACCACCTGCTGAAGCTGATACTCCAAGCAATAATCCTCGAGATCTGGGGGAGGAGTAGGAGCAGAATCTGGGGAAGAAGCCTCGGGCTCAGCAGCAACCGGCCCAACTGGGCCCTCATCCAAAGCATCCTCTGCTCCCGCAGCTCCAGAAGGCCCAGCATCAGCAGCAGAGGGGCCAGGATCAGAAGTAGCTGAGTCCACAGAAAAGAGAAAAATCAGAAGATTCAGATATAAGGAAGAATAAAAGAGGAGAATTAAAAGAAGATCATACCAGGAATGTCTGCAGAAGGAGCAGGAGGATCCGGCTCACCAGGATCAGCAGCTGGGACATCCACAGGATCAAAGGCCCGAGCAGGAGATGGGTCAGGAATCAGGAAATCAGGCTCAAAGAACGCATCCTGATCATGGGCCGGGCCCTGCACAAGTCAAACAAGCATATCAGAATAGCAGAAACAGGAAAATAATGAAAGAAATGAACATATGAGAAGGCCAGATACCTGTCTAGACTGGAGCTCAGCAACCAGGGCCTCTAGCTCCCTAATCCGGGCATCCCGCTGGGCCACGACCGCATCGTGCTCAGCGATCATATCATCGATCGCGGCCCGCTGACTCTCAAACCGGTCCCGGATGGTATTCAGCTCGTGTACCTGCCAGCAAGAACAGAAGCAGGATCAGAAATACATAAAGGAAGAAAAGATGAAGATATGAAAAGTACAAGACTTACGGTGTCCTCATGGATCCGGATACGGATCCCGCCGATCTCGGTCACCCCGGCACGAGTGGGTCGATCCATCAAGCATCCAATAGACACCCTCTGGAACCACTCGTCGTAATCTCCAGCTACTGTGAGCCCCTCTGCATCCAGAAAATGATCAAACTGATCCACGTCGAAGCCGGGGAGGAGTGTGTCGGGACCCACAGGAGGAGGAGGGACGGGGATGCAAGGTACGCTGGTGTGCTGGAAGTACAGACGCTCTCCTAAGTACATCACCCTACCAAGCCTCCCGAGGAAGCACTGGTAGGACTGACGTCGTCGATCTCTATCGAAGGCGTCCTGTACCGCCATCTCACGAGCCACCCCAACATCCACGTCATCAAATCGGGACAGAAGGAGCTGCAAAAAAGGGAAACTGTCAGGTACAGTCAAAATACAGGAAAGGAAAAGGAAAAGATAAAAGGCTTACATCAGATCGGCGGGCACGGTCTAAGTGCACCCGGGCGGTGCGGGGCTGACTCCTATCAGCATCCCGGACCTGGGCCGACCATCGCAGGGCCACAGGGAAATCCGCAACCTCAGGAACCGGGGAGGGGCGGAAGAAGGTCATATAGGTGTACATGAACACCTAGCAAAAGAATAATCAGTCAAGAAAGGATAAAAGCCTAAAGAATTAAGCCAGACAGATGAATGCAATACCTGTAGAATCTGCCAGAAGAACCGGCTGCTAACTCCATCACCTCTCGGAGATGCTAAGCCTCGAACCGCTCGGCACAGCCCGGCCAAGATGGTCCCATAGATGAGCCGACCCCATGCTAGCTGACGGGTCTGATGGAGATCTCTCAAAGCGTCCAAAAAGAGCGGACTGACACCGGTAGTATCCTCCGGGAAGAAGCAGCTCCCCAGCATCAGCAAGAATACGTGCCGGAAAATAGGAATAAATGCAGCATCATCCACAGCCACAGTCCTGTGCCTCCCCTCAAAAATGTCGAGCCAGACTCTCCCGCAGCCAACTAATGGAGAGCCGGCCACTCCGCCCATCCCAAGCAGTAGGAGGCAGGGCTTGATATCCCAAAAGAAGTCCCATATCCTCCGCAGAAGGCCGCTCCAAGACAATGGTCCGCCCCGTCAGAGGAATGCCCGTAATCATCACGAAATCGGAGGGGCGGATCCCCAGCTCCACGTCCGGCAGATGGAATGACTGCGTCTCGGGGAAATATCTCTCCATCATGGCAAAGATAAGCGGACGGTCGGCTCTGAAGGATGGGATGCTAAGAAAGTGGTCCAGGTGGCACCTCCCAAACTCCCGCCTGAGTGCTGGAGAAAGCGACTGAGCTAGATCACTAAATCTGCCCCAGCTACCTCGTAAGTGGGAGGAATGGTACGGAAGTGGCACATCTGCCCTGATGCACATAGAAGGATGGCTATCCAAGCCATGGAGGAGCTCGGTATCATGCACAGAGGCCCTCAACTCCTCAGGAACTCCTGCAAGGGCTACAGCAACCCCCTCCGGAGCCATATCTCTGGCTCTGCCTCGGCCTCTACCACGGCCTCTCTCGCCCTTAGGGGCCTGATCCTGAACTCTGCCTCTGCCTCTGCCTCGACCCCGAGCCGGTGCAACCACGGGCTAAATTTCAAGAACAAGGTGAAGATTTGTGTAGAAAGAGGATAGAAGAAAAGAGAGAAAGGGCTTGAAAGTCTACCTCAGCAGAGCTCTCTCTGGAGTCACCTAATGGCTCCGACACGGTGGCGCTGGAACTCGCCTCCGTACGAGCCCGCGAAGAGGAGGGCTGATCAGCTGAGTCAGCCTCCTCTCTAACTCGAGAACGACTCCTAGCCATCTACACAGGGAAGTGTTTTATAAATTTCAAAGTTGGCTTTGCTTACGGTGCATATCTAGTTTTACATGATTATTTTCCGAAACTATCATGGGAATTTTACCTCACAGTTAATCAAGAAAAATTCACAGCAAAAGGGGGAGTAAGCAAAAGCTTGTAATCCACTGGCAGTTAGTACATACATCAAGAAGGAGCAAGACAAAAAAAAAAAAGAAAAAGAAAAAACAGATGTGGCATCAAGGCTGGAAAAGCAAAATCATACCGTGAACCATCCGATTGGGGATTGGTACAGGAACAGTGAAAAATATCACCAACAAGACAGTTCTAAAGAATTGTGGCAACACTGAATTAGGAAAGCAAAGTTTGTTCTAACATACAAAATTGGCATGCAAGCAGCAGGACATCATCAGTTCATATCAGTAGCCGATAGTCCAAAATTCGGAGATAGCATTAATTCAAGGATACCACAAAAGAAGAAAGGAATCATGATCATAGCAAAGCACAAGGCATTAAGTCTGAAAAGTTTCAGCAGCAAAGAACTAGGCCGAAAATGGTTCATCCAAGAATTCAATAGCAAATGAAAAGTCTGAATCCTTCTTGCCTAGGGGAAGTAAGTGATCAAACGAAATTAACAGAAAATTCAAAGAATAAGTGGCAATTCGGCATGAACAAAAAAATACATAAAGGTGCCCAGTTGCACTTACTGTTTGATGGGCAATAGAGAGAGTGAAATTGAATTCGCCGGAGTTCAAAGAAGATCACCGGAGCAAAAACAATGATATTGGGTTGGGAGAACCACTGAAAATTGGAGGAAATCGGGTTAAGGCTCGACTGCTGCCTTGAATGGCCGATCACCGAAGTCGCAGGAGTTGCAGGTCGTCGCCGGCAACAATAGGAGGCACCGGAGCTCAGGGATTCGTCGGAGAAGGAGGGAGCAGCCGTCGGAACCGAGGACGAAGGTCTGGAGCCGGTCTGAGTATTCGGAGCAAGAAGAAAAGAAGAAGAAAAGTCGCGGTCGCGCGCGACTTAAGTAAACCTGCGGGATCCGGATACTCAGGCCGGATACCCGCAGACCCTTTATTATCCGGATACACTTACCGGATACCAAAGAAAAAAGAAAAAAAATAGAAAAAAACAGAAAAAAATAGAAAAAATAGAGAAAAAAACAGGGAAAAATAGAAAAAAAAAGAAGAAAAGAAAAAAGAAAAGAAAAAAGAAAAGAAAAAAAAAAGAGAAAAAGAAAAAAAAGAGAGAAAAGAAAAAAGAAGAAAAGAAAAAAGCAAACTTGTGCTATAATTCTTACTATTTTCTCAAAAATCCTATTTTTGTCTTGAAATCCACTTCACAGCCACGAGAGCTCTGTGGAATTTGGGACAACTTTGGGAAATGTGCCTGGTCAAAAGGATGATATCCACTCAATTTTCAACTTGGTTTGATAAAAAATCAGTTTTCAAAAAATCCTATTTTTGGGCTTAAAATCCACTTCACAGCCACAAAGGGCTCGGTGGAATTTAAGAACTCTTGGAGAGATGCCCCCTTAAAGTGAGGGCTTTTTGGCAAATCTCCACTCAAAAATGGTTTTCTACAGAAATTGAATTGAACCGAGCAAATCATGCTCAAGGGAATGCAATTTGGGCTTGTCTACTCTTTGCAGCTCACTGCTTCGCAGCTCCCACAAAGAGGGGCAGTTGTAGACACCCCAAATTGCACAAACAATCATAAAAAATCATTATCTCCTGGAAAGCCAGCACAAAATTTGAAGAAAATAAACTTTTGCCTGTATCCGGATTGAGTATCCGGATACAAGTGCTCCTCCCCGTATCCGGATACACATACCGGATACGTGTGGGCCTTAGCGTATCCGGTACCATGTACCGGATACCTTAAGGCCCTTTGTTATCCGGTCTGATATACCGGATACCTTAAGTTTGCTCAAAATTAGGGTTTTCCGAGAGCTTTTCACTTTTACCATCATGTCCCTCATTAAATGAGGGGAAATCGCGGAAATAACCTTAGGGTTTAGGTTGGAGGGGTTCTAGACATTAATTTGTGTCTACCAATAACCTTAGCCTTTGCCTATAAATAGGAGCCTCCTCCTTGAGCAAATGGCACACAACTCTTGTTTTGAATTCTCGTAAAGAAGAACTCCAAGAGAAGAAGAAAACCGCTGTGGAATCGCCTCCAGCACTCAGGTAAGCCTCAACTTTTCTTTTTATTTTCTGTCTTTACATTCCTAGATCTAGATCTCTTCTTCTACCTTTCTGTAGTGTAACGCCTTGTTTGCATGTGTCGAAATCTTTCCCCGGCTCAAAGTATCTCAAGACTCCCCTAGCCATAAAACGTGAAGGCGGATCTAGGAGAAACGAGACTGGGGATTGACCCTAGTGCTAGAACCCATGTAGCGTAAGGCTTTTTGATTGATTGTAAACCGTTCCATATTCAAAGTACCCTTGATTATCTTAAAGAGAACAGAGGGAAACGATAATGGAACGGAACCCTAGGCTATGCTAGAACCTATTTTATTGAATCTATATGCATGTGTATGGATCTTGCTAGGTTTTTTTCACTTTTGCACACATATCACTATTTTGGCGGGATAGGCTCATATTTGGGGTTTATTGCATTTATTGTGATAAATCTCAAATAAATGGCCTCAATCAATTCTGGAATGCCTTTCGGATGATTTTAAAGTATTTGTGTTCATCTTACACGAATTTCATTTTTTATCAATTTTCGGATTTGGTTTTTACTCAAAAATGGCTTAGCTTGACAGCACCTGTACCCTTACTTCGGACGTCCGTAACTTCATCATCCGGATGAATTTTGGGGCGATTCCAGAACCATGGGAAAGGTGAGGCTGTCTAGTTTATGTCCACCAAATATCATAAATTTATATCTAGCCGATTTTTGACACTTCTCTGTCGAAGTTAGGTGGACAGTTCAGGTCCAAGTACAGAACTTGTCACTTCGACGGACCGCCATGTGTTCGTTTTAAGTCCGATTCGAGTTATTTTTATTTCTGAGTACTCCGTTATGAGTCTATGTTCAAATCCAATTGGTTTCATAATTTTTGAATTCCATTTGAATTATTGGTAGCCGATTTGCTCAGAACTGCTCATTTGCATTTTTCTGGGTAAATCTGTGATCTTCGGGGCCTGTTCGGGAGACCACCCAAGGCACATCCGAAGGGATTTTTGTATGAGGCTAGTTTCTGTTGAAAGATGGCCATACAGACTTCAATCACACCAAATTTCGTGGATTTCTATGTGGTGGATTTTTCTAGACAATTTTCCAAAGTTGCCCACTTACTACTTTTAAAAATCCCCAACAGCAACTTCAAAGGAGCATAACTCCTAGATTTTTCATTGGAATGAAGTGAAATTTTGCATGAGACTCTTATTTACCCTAATCTTTCAAATGGATTTGGTTTGGTTCAATTCAGAATTGGATTTGAATGATTTTAAGGCAAATGACATACTTTTTACCGAATTTTCCGGATTTGATTTAACTTGGTTTTATGCAACCTCTACTTTGATTTCCATCTTTTGAAATACTCCAGAAATGATATTGACATAAGAGAGGATCTAAAATCCATTTAGATCTTCATGTGAAAATATCATACATTAATCCTTTTTCAAGGTTTTCTATGATTTTTAGCAAGCTTTCTTACTTTATTTTTTTGCATGAACATACACTTGGCAACCACTTCGTGTGGATGAATGGGGGTGCCTAACACCTTCCCCCGTTCATAATCTAATCCCCTTACCCATCTCTGGATTTGATTTTCAAGTAGGATTATTTTTATCCTAGAATGTTTCTTTTGGCTATTTTTGTTTGTTTTGAATCTTTGGTGTCCATTCTCACCCCAAAATCATGAATGGTGGCGACTCTCCCACTTTTTGCGTTGAGCCCGTGTGTGGACGGAGGGACGATCACTCCGGTGATTTTTTCCCATGTCTCACACCCCCTCTGCATCTGGGTCACTGTGGAATGAGATGAAGTCATCTGAGAGGGTCTGCCTAGTCCTCATATCTCGGAGCCTGGCCATGGTCTCGTCATGCCTGCTCCATGCAGCTCTCACCTCGAAGCGACGGGCCTGTATCTGCTCAGATAATCGCCGCTCCAGATCTTCCTTCTCCAATCTCAAGGTTCGGGCCTCCTCCACCCATATGAGCTGAAGCCGCCTATGAGAAGCCCGCTCGGTCTCCAAGAGGTCCTCATAAGTAGGACACGGGATAGCAGGAGGATCCACCGGTATGGAAGCGCAGCTCTGCACCTGCTCTCTAATCCAGTAAATATAGTCTTTCTCATGCAATTTGGAGAAGACAGGACCTCTCAAGAAGCAGGCCTGTGACCATTCCTTCAATAACCGGAAGCATAGGCCCATGGTAGCTGGTGTGAGGGGACCAATGAGTTCTTCATATCCATGAGGTACCAAAATCCCTTGAGACTCCTCTCCAAACTGCCGGATGACTCTCAAAGGCAAGTAGAGCAAGGCAGACTTCAAGCCCATGAGCACAGCGAAGTTTTGGTCGGAGAAGCTGATCACTGTCTCGACGGAGGGCTGGTAAGCACCAGGCCATCTCACCTGGTCGTCCTGAAGAGTCCCCAAGAAAGCAAACCATCCCTGTTTGCCGCCATGTATATTGGGACACCCCCTGTTGCTCATCAAAACAGGAACGTCCAATCTGGGGAAGAAGCGCCGGGTTATCTCTTCAACCTGACTCAGGTGGTCAAGTAACCAGAGCTGCACAAAACAGGGAAGCATTTCCAACCTTAGAAAATTTCAACTTGGCAATAAAGATTACAATTCAAAGAAAGAGGTTCAGATTTTACCTGAAGCATAGGGGCGCAGGCAAGGAAACTTTTCTGCTTCCGGTGATAGCAGTCAGTCAAGGCCTGGTATATTTCAGCCAGGATCATAGGGGCGAGCCTTTCGCACTCCCTAACTTGACAGATGACTGAAATGAGGGATAAATCAACCTCGCTATCACCTCGGGGGAATAAAAGTTGATTGACCACTATCAAGGTCAGAGCATTGAACCGGGCCGACTGGTTGGAGCTATTTAACAGCTTCTCAGTCAAAAATGACTTGGATAGGGTCAATAGGGCGTCGGCTTCCCCTAACTCTTTCTTGTTAATCCCTAAAAAAGTGGAGGCTTCCTTTTTGAAGCTCGGTTTGAGAGGTGGGTTAACTACTTTCTTGGAAAAGCTAAGGTTGAGGATGGTTTCAACCTCCTCGACTGTAGGGGTCATCTCTTTTTCCCCAAACCTGAAGAGGTTCAATTGAGGCTCCCAATGCCCAATTAGTGCCTCTATGATTTCCCATTTTAGAGGAATCTTTGGGATTGAGAGGAGGTGGCCTAGATTGGCAGAGGCCCAATCCATCTCATCTTGAGGGGTCATTGAGGAAACCCACCTCTCATAAAATGTATCTACAATGGCATACCTAGTCAAATTAGGAGGTTTGGACCTAATTTTTGGTCTAGGTGCTGGTATTTCAGGTACGGAAGATGAAGGAGGCACAGAAGCTGAACCAGAAGCCATTAATGGGCAAAAGTGGATTAAAGGCAGCTAGGAGAGAGAAAATCGCCGAAAAAGGGGGTTTCTGACCTAAGCAATACGTCAAAATGACGTCCTGCCCGCAATTCGCGGTTTTAAAATAACCTAAGGGCGAAAACCGCATATACAGAACGGTTGTGCCTGAACCGCACTTAAAATGCGGTTACATTCCCGCAAAGTTTAAAAACCGCGGGATAAGTGCGGTTCTTGTACAACCGCCCTGAATGTATGGTTTTTGCACAAAAAGGGGTTTTACTTCTTTCTTTTAATAAGTCATGTTCCCCAGAAAATCTGTTACCTGTATAACAATTGTAACATGACAAACATACAAAAATAAACAAAAAAATCTACAAAAAAAGAAACAAAACCAAAAAATCTTCTCTTTTCATATAAACTGCCAATGAATACATCAAGTTTATATACAAATGTCAGATAAATCCTAATCTAGACCTATCTCTAACAGGTCAATCCCTATCGCCTCTACCTCGCGGTCGCTGCCGGATGAAAAAGTGATCTGAGAAGCGCTGGCTAGCGGGAGAAGAAGGCTCACCAAGCAAGGATGGACCAACAGGAGGCACCGGGTCTACAGAAGGCGCAGGATCGGTAGAAGAGGCTGAGGCTGGAGCTGGATCACCCCGGGTTAGGTCCATGAAGCATGAAACTGAAGTGTCCGTCGCCAAAGGGACTAGCTCCAGAACCCGAGAGTCCTCCGCAGAAGGAGATGGATCTACGGTACCAGCTACGCCGGGAACATCCTCCTCCCTCATAAGCTCAGCCGCCTCTGGCTCAACTACACCAGGAACATCCTCCTCTCTCGCAGGCTCAACCGCCTCATGAACCACGGGAACCTCCAAATCACCCTCCGCTGTCTCAGGAGCAGTCTCTGGCTCAGATGAAGGAGCGGTCTCAGATACAGGCGCAGCCTCGGGCATCTCGGCTGACTCAGGAATTGCAGCAGCAGAGGTAGCCTCGGCCGCCACCTCACTCTCTCTCTCCGGGATCTCTATATCTCCTAAAGAGAAGGACAAAGTGCGGGAACTGGATGGTGAAGCCGCCACATCCTCCTGAAAGGCAAAGACAGATTGATCAGAAGCAGAAAAGATAAGATAAAATACAGAAACTGGAAAAGACAGACCTGAGCTCCTGAAGGTCCCGCCTGACCCTGGGCACTGGCCAACTGGGCCCGCAAGTCGGCAATGAGAGCGGCCTGCCCGGTGATGATGACGTCGCTTTCAGCAATGGCGGCGTCTCTCTCAGCCAGCTGGCGCTCCAGATCCGCATATCGAGCCCGGACCTCCTCTAGCTGTGCCTCCTGAAATGAGATAAGAAAAGAAAAGATATCAGTAAATAAGAAAGGAAGACTAAAAGACTGCACAAGGAAAGGAGGTTCATACCGTGGTGTCATAGAGGCGGATCACTACCCCTCCTATCTCAGTAACTCCACCTCGAACAGGCATGGGCTGCATCAGACAACCCACTGAGACCTGCCCGAACCAGGTATCATAGTCACCATCGACTAGAAGGCCATCTCCTGCCTCCCACTCACCAAAATGGGCAGGGTCGAATGGACCAGGAGGGATGAAAGGGGCTATAGCTGGAGGAGCCACTGGGATCCGGAGCTCGCCAGTATGCTGGAAAAAGAAGCGCTCCCCGAGGTACCATATACTGCCCAACTGCCCAATAAAGAATGGGTACCTCTGGCGTCGCTGATCCAGGGCGAAAGCGGCATCCACAAAAGGCTGAAAAACCAACTCGTCATGCAGGCCGTCCAGACGGGGAACAGATAGCTGAGGGTAAACAAAGAAGAATATCAGAATCTGATAAAAAGGAGAAAAGGAAATGAAGAAAATAGAGACGGGGAAAGTGCTTACCTCTCTCCTGAAGGTCCTGTCCAGGTGAGCCCTGGCCGACCTAGGGCGACTCTTCTCTGAGTCACGCCTAATCTGATTCCACCGACGGGCCAAGGGAAATGTCCCCTCAGACAAGGTGGAGGTAGGGCGAAAGTGGGACACATAGACCCGAGCAAAGAACTGAAAAGAAAAAAAAAAGAAGAAGAGAAGAGAAGAAGAAAAAAGAACAAAAAAGAACAAAAGAAAAAAGAAAAAAGAGGTTAAGCAGAAAAAAGAAGAGAGAAAAAGAAAAAAAAAATAAAAGAAAAGAAAGGAAGGAAAGAAGAAAAGAATTTATACCTGCAGAAAGGGCCAGAAAAATCTGCAACCCACTCCGGCTCTCCTGGGAGAAGACAGGCCGGAAACCACTCGTCGAAGGCCCGCTAGCAAGGTGCCATAAACCAGCTGGCCCCAAGCATAGTCCCTCGCTCGGTGCAGATCCCGGAGAAGACTCAAGAAATGAGGGCTGACCGAAGTAGTATCCTCCAAGCAGAAGCAGGAGCCCATCATCAGAAGAAAAAGAAATCTGAAAGCTATCGGGAAACTGGGATGATCCGCTGCTAGGGTGCTGAATCCCCTCTCCACAAATGCCTCCCTCAACCATGTACGGGAAATACGAGTGATCCTGCTCCGATCCCACGCCTCCACGGGCATCTCGTCATATCCCAACAGCTCGGCAATCTCCAAGTCCGCCGGCCGATCCATCTCAGTGATGACATCTCCAGTCATCCTGATCCCGGTAATGAGAGCGAAGTCGGAGGGTCGAAAGCTGCAGCGACAGAATTCGCCAAACGTTGCAGAAAAACAATGTCGCCGGAAAAACAGAAGTCGCCGGAGGAGGAGTGATTTCGCCGGAAGAAAGGAGGAGAAGACCGGAGGGAAACCGCGGTCGCCAGAGGAAAGGGTAAGCTTCGATGTTCTAGGGTTTTCGCGAGCGAAATGAAGCCAGACGCGGTCGCGGTCTCGGTTTTATGAAACCTAGAAAACCGCACACACAGAGCGGTTGGTATTAATATTGTTGAAAACCGCACATACAGCACGGTTAAAATTGAAAATGCTAAAAACCGCATGTTCAGTACGGTTGGCACCCGAAAATGAATTTTCAAAACTTTTTTTTTTTCAATCTCTCTCAAAGGATCTGTGTCCAGGGCAGTTGTGAATTGCAAGAAACACCATCCTATCAACTTTTGCTTTTAAAAATTTGCTCAAATCTCACTTCATAGCCACGAGTGCTCTGTGAGAGGCGAGGAGAGGATTTGACCCTTAAGGTTAGGGACTTTTCATCAAATCCTTTAAACAAATTCTTTTTTTTCCAAAAACCATATTGGAGTTCTTGCAGCTCATAATCGAATGGACATGATCCTGAGGGGTGCAATTTGCGGGTCTTTTGCTCTCCGCTGTCAATTGATTCCAATCCCAGCGAAGAGGGGGCAGTTGTAGACACCCAAAATTGCACCCCAATATAAGAGATTAACTAAGAAGGGCTCCAAAGGTCTTATTTGAGCCTTGACATATGCCAAACTTTCAAAAACAATCAAAATCAGTGCCAACCGCACTGTGTATGCGGTTTTTATAATCTCGGTTTCAACCGCTCTGTATGTGCGGTTGCAACCGCACAAACAGCACGGTTCAGGTCCTTGCTTGTTGCGCTGGCGGCCACGTGGCTTCGCGAAGCTTCAGCCGTTAAGCCGCGTGGACAACACTCAATTAAAGCATAACTGAATTGAACCGCCCTGTATATGCGGTTTGGTCAAATGTATACATGAACCGCACTTTAAGTGGCGGTTGGGTAGAAACCGCACTGAGTATACGGTTTTGGCTGTTTTGGGGATTTGCGAAATGGCTCGATCTCTGAGCCTTATTTACGCATATTACCTCTCTCTTAGGGACTTGAACTCCCTATTTCACCCTCCGAAACTTGCTAAATTACACAAATTCATGCCTTGGAGGAGAATTGGAATAATCTAGAAGGCCTTTTTGGCCTACCCTTGGGACTCTTCTACCCTTGACTTGGCCTACAAGTGGCTGACAATTTGAAGCTTAGAAGCTCTGCAAGAAGAAGGAGAAGCTCTGCTGGATTGTCTACTGAAGGTTCAAAGCTACCAAGGTAAAGCCCTTTACATTTCCAGCTCCTTTTTTACATTCTAGAAATCTCTCATCTTCTACCTTTCTGTAGTGTAAGGCCTTTGTGTATTTTTGTAACCCCAAACCCCTTCTAAAGTACCTGGGAATCCTCTCTAGCCGTAAAACATGAAGAGAGAGCCTAGGAAAAAGGAAGGTGGAATGGATCCTCTAGGTTTAGAACCTACAAGTGATGAAGAGCATGCTATGTGGTTATTTTGAACCTATGGATGTTTATTTTCTGATGTTTTGCACTTGCTCATGGAGAAATATGTGGATCCTTGCTCTCAGTAGCAAAGGATTCCATCCTTCTCCTAGGGAGTGAATTTTCACTTGCTCACACACTTTCCACCATTTTTTATCAAAGAAGCTAGGTCTTGGATTTCCATGTTCAATACGGGAAATCTGAATCCATTGGCTTCAAAATGAATTTTAGAACTTCATGAGAAGGTTTTTTGTTGATTTTTGAGGTTTTGGTCGAATCCACATGCACACATGCACTGGTTTCCATGTTTCCTCTTCAAAATCTTCAAAACAGGACAGATCTGTGGCCTGTCTTGGAAGACTTATAACTTCATCCTCCGGATGAATTTTTGAGTAATTCCAAAGACATGTGATAGATGGATGTGTCTACTTAATATCTGGAAATTTTCGTACACTTCCATGTAGCCAATTTTTGACACCATCTGTTCAAAGTTTATAAGACAGTTCAGCCCAGATTGCTGAACTTGCCGCTTTGATGGTGCACTATTTGCTCAGTTTTAATCCGTTTCATGTGATTCCAGTTTCTGAGTTTTCCTTGGGAAGTATATTTTCATTTCCAACTAGTTTCAACAGATTTTGACCTGTTTTGTGTCTTGGGTACTCAGTTGACTCAGAAGTGCTCGCTAGCATAGTCCAGAGCTCATCTGTGGTCTTTTAGGCCTATTCAATAGAGCACACAAGTCACATCCGGATAGAGATTGGTGGAAGGCTTTTTTCTTTGGAAAGATGGCACCACATACTTCCTCCATAGCAATTTTCAAGGTTTTTTATTGAGCCAAACTCCACGAATAGAGCTTTGAAAATGCCTACTTAACACTTTTTCTGAGTTATAACAGCAGATTTCATATGTGGATTTCTCTCTAGTTTTGAATCGGATCGAGCTGAACTTTTTACTGTATATTCTAATATATACCAGTTTTCAAATGGCTTTGGTTTCATTTGATTTAGATTTAAATTGAATGAGTTATGGTTTATCAAAGCTTTCAAGCTCTTTTGACCGAATTTCTCCAGATTTGCCTTGGCTTGATTTTCTTCATTTTTACTTTGATTTCACTTCAATCATGAAGTTTTAGAAGTGATGAATCCACAAAGAGAGTCTAAACTCATTAGACTTCTCATGTGGAATGGTCACACACATTGTGCTTGTTAAGCACCTTTTTGTTTATTTTACTAGCAAACAATTTATAGCATAAGCAAGCATGTGGTAACCGTCTTAGACGGATGAGTGGGGGTGCCTAACACCTTCCCCCGCTCATAAATCATCCCCCGTACCCAATCTCTGGATTTTTCCTCATCTTAGAGCTACTTTGGCTCTATTTGACATCTATGAACCTTTTGGTGTCCATTCACACCCTAAGATGGATGGTGGCGACTCTTTACATTTTATCGATCCCCGCGTGACGATAATCGGAAGTCATCCGAGATAACGAAACCATGTCTCACAAATACAAATTGGCCTTCAAGGGCACGAATCAAAATAAAATTACAATTTTAGCCTCCTTGGGCTTGAGAATGAGAGTTTTTAAACTAAAAAGGAAAGACCCCTTGGTACCAGCAGCTCCAGGGTGTTCTTCACACACAAATTTCCTGCAAAACAAAGGATTAGTAATATTCATACATAGGAGGGCCTAGGCTCCCTCCCCAAAATGGACACCCAATGCATGGATTTTGGGACTTTTAGGTGCCTCCTATGGACATTTGGGTAGAGTGACAACTAAGAAGAGTAAAAACTCTCCCTAAGGGCTACACCAATCCTAGGCTTAAAAGCAATTTTCTGGGAAAACAAAATCCCAACAAATGGACACCATGCTTGATACTTACAAAGTAAAGAGGTTACCCCAAATAATAGGTTTACATTACCTTGATACCTCATGTTTACCTTCCAAATGGTATCTATATCATGCCTTGGACCACCTGAGCCATGCAAGACGGCCTTCCCTCAATTACAAACCCTTTCCCCATCGCATTTGGTTTATTTTGGCCAAAAGGTTGTTTCTCCACCTTCGCGTAGGGGTTTTGGGTTTTGGCTTATTGGCAACTTAGAGCTCAAGCCTAGTGTATGACCAGAATTCTAGATCCACCATGTCATCACATCATTGGCTCAAAGTCTCTAAGGTGAATGTTTTCACTTTCGCTTTCCGAAGTAACGACCTCGGTGCGCCAAGCTACACACATTCTTGTTCAACTTCCTATAGGTGATAGGTAGGCTGTGTAAAAAAAGAAAAAAGGTGCACAAGTGCATTTGAAAAAGTGGGTCACATTCAACACAACGTCCCACCCTTGCCACTCTTTTTTCGCAGCCATGCAAGCCATACACACCAAGGCATGATATAGAGATCATTTTTGAAGTAAATAAACATGGGAACATCCAAATAATAATAAAAAAAAAAAACCTAGCATGCTTCATCTAAATATGCATTCACACAATCATGTAAACATGGAGGCATGTTATCATATTATACAACAAATAGCATTTAATTATGGTGAGCATGCTTTTGACATATTCAAAATATCTCCTTAAAAATCCTGATCACATGCTCAATGACATTAAAATCCTAATCAAAACATGCTCATCATATAAACATGGTAGCCTAGCATGGTAAAACTAGCTAGGTCTCCTAACATGGTTTTGAGCATAACCAAAGCATCACACATCTCATGCCCTATTTCCTAAGGTCTCACATTCTCTAGATATAGAAGCATTCAAATCAGCATGCTTATTACAATCACTCCAAACAACAAACAATCAATAAAATCGAACAAAGAATAAGCAAACAAAAGACATGGCTCAATTCCAAACTGTCCCCAGCAGAGTCGCCAGTTGTGAGACATGGATTCGTCATCTCGGGATGACTTCCGATTATCGTCACGCGGGGGGTCGATAAAAATAAGAGTCGCCACCATCCATTTTAAGGTGTGAATGGACACCAAAGGGTTCATAGATGTCAAATAGAGCCAAAGTAGCTCTAATACAAGGAAAATCCAGAGATTGGGTACGGGGAATTATTTATGAGCGGAGGAAGGTGTTAGGCACCCCCACTCATCCGTCTAAGACGGTTACCATATGCTTGCTCATACTAAGAATTATTTTTCTAACAAAATGGGCAAAAGGATGCTTACAACAAGCACCATGTATGTGATCATTCCTCATGAGAAGTCTAATGAACTTAGGCTCTCTTTGTGGATTCATCACTTCTAGAACTTCATGAGTGAAGTGAAATCAAGGTAAAATGAAGAAAATCCAGCTAAGGCAAATCTGGAGAAATTAGGTCAAAAGAGCTTGAAAACTTTGATAAACCATAACTCATTCAATTTAAATCCAAATCAAATGAAACCAAAGCCATTTGAAAACTGATACATATTAGAATATACAGTAGAAAATTCAGCTTGATCCGATTCAAAACTAGAGAGAAATCCACGTCTGAAATCTGCTGCTATAACTCAGAAAAAGTGTTAAGTAGGCATTTTCAAAGCTCTATTCGTGGAGTTTGGCTCAATAAAAAACCATGAAAATTGGTGTGGAGGAAGTATGTAGTGCCATCTTTCCAAAGAAAAAGACCTCACACCAATCTCTATCCGAATGTGACTTGTGTGCTCTCTTGAACAGGCCTAAAAGACCACAGATGAGCTCTGGACTATGCCAGCGAGCACTTCTGAGTCAACTGAGCACCCAAGACACAAAACAGATTGAAATCTGCTGAAACCAGTTGGAAATGAAAATAGACTTCTCAAAGAAAACTCAGAAATTAGAATCACATAAAACGGATTAAAACTGAGCAAACGGTGCACCATCAAAGCGGCAAGTTCAGCAATCTGGGCTGAACTGACTTACAAACTTTGAACAGATGGTGTCAAAAATTGGCTACATGGAAGTGGACGAAAATTTCCAGATATTAAGTAGACACATCCATCTGTCACATGTCTTTGGAAACACTCAAAAATTCATCCGGAGGATGAAGTTATGAATCTTCCAAGACAGGCCACAGATCTGTCCTGTTTTGAGGTTTTTTGAAGAGGAAACAAGGAAACCAGTGCATGTGGATTCGACCAAAACCTCAAAATCAATAAAAAAAACCCTCTCATGAAGTTCTAAAAACTCATTCTAAGGCCAATGATCTCAGATTTTCCATATTTACATGGAAATCCAAGATCTAGCCTATTTTGATGAAAATAGTGGAAAGTGGGTGTGAAGATGTGGAAAATCACATTTCTATGAGAAAGTTGGAATCCATGGCTATTGAGAGCATGGATTCACATCTTCTCCAAATACAAAATAACTCAGAGAAGCATTCATTGGTTCAAAATAACCATATAGCATGCTTTTCATCATTTGAGGGTTCTAAACCTAGAGGATCCATTCCACCTTCCTTTTCCCCAGGCTCTCTCTTCACGTTTTACGGCTAGAGAGGATTCCCAGGTACTTTAGAAGGGGTTTGGGGTTACAAAAATGCACAAAGGCCTTACACTACAGAAAGGTAGAAGATGAGAGGTTGCTGGAATGTAAAGAGGAAACCAGAAATCTAAAGAGAGCTTTACCTTAGTTAGCTTGAGCTTTGAGTAGACAATCCAGTAGAGTTTCTCCTCTTCTTGCAGAGCTTCTAAGCTTCAAATTGTCAGCCCTTTGCAAGAGGAGGACCCCTCTATTTATAGGCCAAGTCAAGGGTAGAAGAGTCCCAAGGGTAGGCCAAAAAGGCCTTCTAGATTATTCCAATTTTCCTCCAAGGCTTGAATTGGAGTAATTCAGCAAGTTTCGGAGGGTGAAATAGGGAGTTCAAGTCCCTAAGAGAGAGGTAAAATGCGTAAATAAGGCTCAGGGATCGAGCCATTTCGCAAATCCCCGAAACAGCCAAAACCGTATACTTAGTGCGGTTTCTACACAACCGCCACTCAAAGTGCGGTTCATGTACAAATTTGACCAAACCGCATATACAGGGCGGTTCAATTCAGTTATGCTTTAATTGATTGCTGTCCACTCGGCTTAACGGCCGAAGCTTCGCGAAGCCACGTGGCCGCCAGCGCAACAAGCATTGATGTGAACCGTGCTGTGTGTGCGGTTGCAACCGCACATACAGAGCGGTTGAGACCAAGATTATAAAAACCGCATACTCAGTACGGTTGTCACCAATTTTGATTGTTTTTGAAAGTTTGACATATGTCAAGGCTCAAATAAGACTTTTGGAGCCCTTCTTAGTTAATCTCTTATATTGGGGTGCAATTTGGGGTGTCTACAAAATCTGAAGAGTTCTTCAGATATTTACATTGTGAGTCAGAGTCATTGTTGGGTCGTCTGAACCACTATTGTAAGTCTTCTTCTTATAGTGATTTCCAGAGGTGGCACCTCGTAGCCCGGAGGGTTTTTCTCTTTGAGAGTTCTCTTAGAGTTTTCCCTTCGTCACCAAATTGCTTGTGTTGTCTCTTATTTATTTTGCAATTGTGTGTGATGAATTGATATTTATTTAGACTTGTGCATGCCAATGAATTAAGAACTTGTTTTTAATTGATTGATTTTTTATTCCGCAATCGGTTTCACCTATTCACCCCCCTCTAGGTGATTTAGAGTCTAAACTGTGTTTTTCAATATCTTTAGAGAGGCCAACAAATTGGCTAATTTTGCTTTAGATGCTTTTTCTTGTTGTTGGGGTAAGAGCCCACCAAATTTTCAAGTTCAAACCTGGCCTCTTCTGGTATGAACTTGAAGAGTGGAGTCATGTAAGCGAACCCGGTGAAAACGATGCTGATAAACATGCTGCTACAGAACCGTTGCCGGCCACGTTTGTGGATGTTCCAGGACTACAATCACCAGGGCCATCAACTGCCCAAACACCGCCTGAAGGTTGACGCCAGCTTGAAACAACGTGACTGCCAAGAGTGTTGCCGCCACCATCTCTTTTCCTGCGAATAATGCCTCCGCCGAACCAGCACCGGCGTAACCGTCTCTTTTCTAGGGGTAGAACACCCTCTCTCTTCCTTCCTGAAAATTATCTTGAACTTGGAATCGGTGCGATTGCATTTGAAAAAAAAAATTTTTATTTTAATCGGAAACAGACCAGGACGACGTCGACGTTGAACTTAAACGATGTTAAGTTAGCATCCAACGTCGATCAATATAGAAGAAGCGTGGCAGCAGATGCGTATGCGTCAAAGAGATTGGAAGTTATTTGCGTCACAGAAGATTTCAACTCCTCTTTCACATTGAACATTTTTCCAACATAGACCCCACCCTTTTTCATCAGCACCCGAAATTTCTTGCA
The DNA here is from genome assembly GCA_947561395.2 of Buxus sempervirens. Classification (NCBI taxonomy): domain Eukaryota; kingdom Viridiplantae; phylum Streptophyta; class Magnoliopsida; order Buxales; family Buxaceae; genus Buxus; species Buxus sempervirens. The sequence goes on along the minus strand of OX387194.1, from coordinate 9,746,398 downwards.
CAAAGACTAGACCATTAGATATATTGGTGACTGGGAAGACTTGACTCCAATCAAAATATCTGAATCAAAAGGCTTATATATGACCCAAAACTGATAAATATTATTAAAAAAGAAAAAGTCATAAAGGGATGGGTATCATAAAATAATTTGAAGTGCAACTTTATTCATTTTGGTTTCAGTTGACATCAACCAAAACCAAGCCATGGTTCTTTACTATTGAATCAAAACTGAATGGTACCATTAAGAACCATTATTTGGGGTTTGAAATCGTCTTTGATTGCAGCAGTCATTGATGCTCGATTCAGATGTTGACACATGTAACATCTAATTTTTTATCCTCTGTTCTGATCAAGATAGTTATATTTTGGTGGTACTCAAGTAAGGCTTGTTTGAAAGATTTGAATAACATTTTCTTTTGTTTATAAAAAAAGAAAAAAAAAAAGTACTACTGTCAAATTATTTAATTTAAGGTTTGGGCTTGGGCTTCAAAGGTAGGCCCATTAGCCCTCCTTGGGTGGCGAGAACTGGGCCAAGCAAAGCCTGGCCCGTTGACACCTCAATTTCCCCTGATATAGCACCGTCATATCTTTGCATGTTAGGGAGAATATCATTTTTTTTTTTTTGATCATAAGTGTAACATTATATTAATTACGAACAACATACAGCCCCTTACATCATCTAAGAGGCCGTTTGGTAACGTTTTTTTTAAAAACAGTTTGAAAACTAAAAACGTTTTAAACTGTTTTTTGGTTTTTGAAAACAATTAACAAAAAACCCATTTGGTAACAATTATTGTTTTTTGGGTTTTTAGAAATAGATAACAAAAAACCCGTTTGGTAACAATTAATAAAAAACCAATTTTAGTTTTAAAATTACAAAAATGTGTTTGATACAAAAAACAAGTTAAGTTAAATGCCCCAAAATAATGTCCTTTCTTTCATATTGAGTAATAAAAAATGAACATGATTAAATAATTTAACTTACTTAAGAATAGTAATTTTAAATTTAGTTTTATTAACATTAATTAGTTTAAGTAATTTTACATTTATTTATGTATAAATAAAATGACTGATTGGTATAAGGGCAGTCTTGGAATAACAAGTGTTTCCAATAACAAAATGTCACTATAATTTAATTATGTTGACAAATATTTCTTAAATGTTTGAACCTACAATATTTCAGACTAGATTTTAATTGTTTTAAAAACATATCACTAAAATTTAATTTTCGTTTTCTTCTCAATTGAAACCCTCGATTGATTCCTAGAACCAGACTACTATTCGACTATTCAATAGTCGACTGTCAAATCCCCCTTGCTTTCGCTCTCTCTCTCTCTTTACTTGCCGACGAAATTCATGGATTGGAAATTAGAAACAACCCATTTTTAAGATAATAAATAAATGGAGAAAGTTTTTTCGAACCGGAGGTTAGCAAGAGTGATTGTTCCCCTTTCAACGGATCCCCTCGAGGGCTTCGCAGCTGAAGCGAACTTGCTCCTAGAAGGGCTTTGAACTTTGAAGAAGATCGAGAGACGAAGAGGTCGAGAGAGAAAAAGAACGAAACCGTTTTGTGTAGAGAGAGAGATAGAGAGAGAGGGAGACGAGAGATAGAGACAGAAGAAGAACGAAAGAACGGAAGGCAAAATCGTGACGAGCTGGCTTCGTGGTGACACCCCTCTCTCTCTCTCTCTCACCCTTGTTGTCTCTCTCTCCTTTCTTTGTCTCTCATTCTCTGTATCATTTCTGGACGGCAAGATCAGAATCGACTAATAGAATAGGGGGTTTTCATACCTGATATTTAGTGACCTAAGGATGATGCCGATAAAGGTGAGGCCGGTGAAATCAGAGGGGGTTTTCCTAATCGAAAGATATTGGATTTTGAAACCTTTAGATTTCGTTTCAACATCCAACGGAACCGATCGACGAATAGCTGCAAAAATGGAGGGGGCGCTGAACTGGAAGTGGAAGTTGAAGATTGAGGAAGACGATAGGAGTTGCGGAAAATTCGAATAAAAATATTACAAAATTGCCATCGTCAAAAACCAAAAAAACGGTTTTGCGTTTTTAAAAACCTTTATTTTCGGTTTTTAAAAACCGGGATGATTTTGAATCGTTTTTTTTAAAAACGATTTGAAAACGAACGCTACCAAACACGTTTTTGGTTTTCTGTGTTTAAAAACCGAAAAACAGTTTCTGAACACGTTACCAAACACCCTCTAAAATGGGAATCTTTACCCAAAAAAAAATCATCTAAAATGGGAATAGCGATTCATGGAGGAAGAAACCTAACCAGGAACAAGAAAACCAATCTAGGGCAAAATTTGCCAAACAGTCGACTATCCTATTCCCTTCTCTCAGGGTGTGGAAGAAAACCACAGAAGTGAACCGAGCAACCACTTGACGAATATCAGTAATGACCCCAAGCAACCTCCAAGGATTATCAGAATCTGGGTGAGAAAGGAGATGGATAATGGTGACTCAATCTCCTTCTAAGATGACGAATTTGAATTGGCAAGCTGCCGCCCATCTTCAAACTCTCAGGAGCTGCAAAAGCTTCAGCCAGTAATGCATTTTGAACATTGAATTACGTAGCAAACCCGCCACAGAAACGTCCCTTGTTATCTCTACGTACACCACCAGCTGCCATACGAGATTGAGACTTTCGGTAGGGGCCATAAAAAATTTACTTTAATGAGAGGGTTGACTGGATTCTTCCACTGAACTTCCGAAGAGACTCGGGTATTTTTGAGATTCCGCAGATGTATACAGGTCTCGTGAATTTAGATTTTTTCTCCATTGAGCAAAGCTTTGTTGCGACATCTTCAAATTCTCCATTGAACAAACTTGGTGAAAGGATTTTTTTCTCCGTGAGGAAGAATATCTTTTTTTTTTGGGTGGAAACCATGAGGAAGAATATCATGGGTTGCTTTTTCTTCCAAAGTCTATTAATACGACACTGACTCAATATTCGTTAGTCAAAGTCTTGCTAAAAAAGTTAACAATCATCGCTAGCATCTATTTCACATTGAACATTTTTCCAACATAGACCCCACCCTTTTTTCATCTGCACCCGAAATTTCTTGCACAAAGACTAGACCATTAGATAATGGTGACTGGGAAGACTTGACTCTAATCAAAATATCTGAATCAAAAGGCTTATATATGACCCAAAACTGATAAATATTATTGTTTACACCATATATGGCCGACGAATAAGAAAATGACACGTGATGCCTATGTGGCGTATTTAGGCCACGGCATCAAAGCATGTAGACCTCGCACAGTTGGTTAAGCCACGTCAGCATGGACACAGAACCAAGAATACAGTTCGAGTCACGACAAAACCACGAATATCAGAAGATCGTGTCATCGGTCGTTCAAGGATAAACCAGTTGAAGATCGTGGCCGAGCGGTTATCATTTTGGAACTGAGGACTGAAGACGACCAACCGCCATAAAGATCGTGCAGGAGTAGGACGTTAAGCAAACCGTCAACGATCAGCTATAAAAGGCACCAATTCGAAGAGCTCAGGGACACAATCCACCCAACCGCAACCGGTTATTATATTATTTTGATCATCCGTGATCATTTATCCCCTCTAATACAAAAGGATAAACTAGGACCTCTCTCACTGCTTCCAGTCGCAGTGACATCTTCGACCCCTCTTTACTTCGATTAACACCAGAATCCTGCCACCGGAGAGTAAGTTGAGGCCGCCCCTGACTCGCAGTTCTGTGTTTACAGAATCCCGAGCAGCCAGTCCCAGGACTCGCTCTGATCACGCCAGGTGACTTGTGTATTTTCGGGTAAGCAGCAATCCAAGATGAACCCCCTGAACTGACTTTGCTAGCAGCCGCCCCCTTCCTCCTGCGCTTATACCCGATTACGGCTATAAGACCAGGACAGGCCGGTCCTGCAAGCCCTATCGGTTTTCTTTTGTACTTTTTTGTTTCCATTTTGAGGATTATCTGTTGTTGCTTTCGGCTCGTCGGCCGATTTTATAATAAAAGGATTTGTGTGCCATTAGTTACTTTCGCTTTCAAACACTTACAAGAACCCAAACGAAGACCGGACCCCTAGTCTTCATATCATCGCCTGACCCGTTTTATTACAGGTGACTTGCAGTACGACTGGACCGATTCCGGTTCATATTCGGAACAGGTGCCCGGGGTCAGGGTTCGACCCGAAAATCATTTGTATCAAACGATACTGGCACGCCCGCGTAGAGACACATCATCACCTTCGACACGTGTCCACACCGGCCCAATTTCGGAGCAACAATTATTAAAAAAAGAAAAAGTTATAAAGGGATGGGTATCATAAAATAATTTGAGGTGCAACTTTATTCATTTTGGTTTGAGTTGACATAAACCAAGCCATGGTTCTTTACTATTGAATCAAAACTGAATGGTACCATTAAGAACCATTATTTGGGGTTTGAAATCTTCTTTGATTGCATCAATCATTGATGCTCGATTCAGATGTTGACACATGTAACATCTAACGATTGTAGCTTTTTCCTTTTTGAAAATATATAAAACAAACTTTTTGATAAAAAAAAAAATCCAACAGTGAGATGCTACACATCTCAAGGTCGCTGTATGAATAGCAGCAGTAAGCGGCAATAGAAGATATCTTCCCATTATTTGGTGTTTTATGTAGACTTTTTTAGGAATGAAATCGTCTGCAATTATTGCCTGAATTGCAAACTGTAATTTATGTGGGATGTTTCCACATGGAGCATCCCACAGCCAGTGCTTTTCACCTTTTATAAGTGTTTTGTGAAGTGCCTACCTGGATAAACATTAGCTATGGGATGCTCCACAGGGAAGCATCCATGCAATCTGCAATTCAGGAAATAATTGCAGACAATTTCAACAGTATACAAAATTCAGAATTCATATGTTCACATGTAATTCTCAATTTTTTTAATATTTGAAAAGCCAAAAAAAAAAAAGCAAAAGGAAAAAAGGGTGGGGTGGTTACTCATAGTTTTTAAAGATAACCAAAATTTAATAACCTAATTACTGATAATTGGAAAGTAATGACACTTTTTCAAAATAATTAAAAATGAGTGTGTTCACAAACATTTAAATGACACCCATTCTCAACTCTTTGAGAAAAGTATCACTACTTTCCAATTACTCCGAAATAGGTAATTCTCTGAATATAATTATTGAGACAATGCCCTCTTAAGTCTCAAGTTAAATAAAATGCGCACAGATTCTTCATCACTGCGTACAAGACAGAACCTCTAAGCACTGTACGAAAAATAATTTAGAGGTTGTTACGAGGATTTGGGGCATGGTATTGTTTGATCCAATATTTTATTGGTTGCTAGCTCCAACAGTTCATTGAACAAGATTCAAGTGTACTTAGACCTAACTAGGAATTCTTTTGATACTAGCATTCTATTGTCATTAAATAGGTGAACTCTCATCGCTTAAGACATTGTATCTTGGTTATAATAATTTGAAACTTTGAGGTTTTGGACCTGTACTACAATCCTCTCAGTAATGGGTTTCTTCAAAACATAGGAGCCATGCCCTCTCTAAGGGTCTTGTCCATGGGTAGTACTGGCCTAAATGGCACCCTACCTGTTCAAGGTAAAATAATTGCTCTGAAATTATATAACATGGCTGCCTCTCATCAAACTTAATTACTAGTCCTTCCTCTATCTAAGTCTTTGATAAATTAATTATTTTGCAAGTTTATGCAATCTGAAGAATCTCCAAGAGTTGATTCTCAATCAAAATAGCTTTGAAGGGAATTTACCATCATGCTTAAGAAACTTGACATCTCTTCGAGTTTTGGATCTCTCTAGCAACCAATTTAGTAGGAACATTGCTTCTTCTCCACTCACCAGTTTCGCCTTCTTATAATCACTTACAAATCCCTGTCTCATTCAGCTCATTTGCAAACTTTTCAAAACTATAGCTACTTGCAGATAATGAATTTGTGGAGAAAATTGAATCAAACCCTGTTTCTCCAAATTGCACAGTGAACGAAGTCAGCAGAGCCATTCCTGCCTTCAATCGGAGCCTTAGATTTGCTTATAGGTTCCCTCTCTTACTTTTCCTCCTATAGATTCCTTGTCTATAAAAACAGATTTTGAGATTACCAGATCCGTATTTATTGAGAGTTAATCGGATAGTTATCTAATAGAATTAGAGCTTTTAGTCCACAAAGATTCACGTTAAAGATACGTGCTAAAAATCAGCATTCCTTGTAAAGCTAAAATTACTGTTCTAAGCTTTATAAACCAAAAATTACTTAGGAATGATTCTCATAGGTTTCATCGTTTTTTTAGCAATTGGTTTTTAATTTCAAATGACTGATTTTTAAAAATTAGCTATACATTATTATTATACACAAGCAAGTGGCACATGTAAAATAGAATATGACCAATTTAGTGTCCATGGTTTAAAAAATAATAGAGTATTTCGTGAAAAGTAGAAAGGTAAAAATGGAAAAAGAAAAATGTATTTACCATATAGATATAAATTACAATATGGGTACTCTAAGGATGTTTTGAGAAAAACCAGTACGTTGTTTAGCATATTTTCTGAAGGCCATGCACCTCTCATTATATATAGCTAGTGGAAAGGCACGTGCAAATGCTTGTTAATTTATAAGTTTTTTGTATTTTAAATTGTATTATATAATTTATATTAAATATATAATACAATATAAATTAAAGCTTTGTGTCCCACATTGGATGCACTCGTATCTCACTACAATGCCCTTGTTTCTCAGGTATAATGCGCTCGTGTCCCACATTGGATGCACTCATATCTCACCCACAGTGCGCTCGTGTCCATGTACAATGGGCTCGCATCTCACGTACAATGCGTTCATATACCATGCACAATGCACTTTGTGACCCCATGTAGGATGCACTTGTATCCAACATATCATGTGCTTGTGTCCCATGTATAATTCGCTAATATCCCACGTACAATGCATTCATGTCCCACTTATAATGCACATGCGTCCCGATGGTAGCTCCTTCCCTCTGGGTGGCTTCACACATGTATCAATATTTAATGACTTAGCACCATGCTCATATGAAATACCAAGGCATTTTAATCCTGTGTATAGGTCGGTCCCATCGGTCCTTTCATGGGCTTAAACTCAAGACATGGTGCTTACTCTGATACCTTATGTTACGTGCCTAATCGTTGCTCCAAAAGTGCGCCCCAGTATATATAAAAACTTCTTTAGATAAGAACTTAACATTTAGGATTGCAACATTGTGATATGTGCTTAACCGTTTCACTTGTCATGATTGAAAGGATACAAACAAATTAATGACATTACTCGATTACATTATATATTTTCCCTTGCTATCTATACTATATATAATGAGAATAGGTCCCTTTGGAAGCATGCCAATCTTAATGTGCCCCTTTTCTAAAAAAAACCCTATAAATCATTGTTAAGATTCTTTAATAAAAGGGTATAAAAGTCAATATTGCCTGTTCCATCCTTTATTTTTCTACACACATGCAGTATTGCACGTGCAGTTTGCTAGTATATATAATGGGAAGAAATTCATTGAAGAACATGCCAAGCACGTAAATTTTTTTTGTTTTTCAAAAGAATCTTATAGTACCTAATTAAAAACAATTTCTATGGGGCACGTAACTTGATTTTTTCTGTTTTCTTAACTTTAAAATGATACCCTTAAAAAATTCCTGCAAAAAAAAAAATCAGAAATCAACTGAATCTCGACCAAAATTTGCGAATAAATAAATAAAATAAAAAATTCTAATCGTAAATCCTTCTACAATCAATTTACAGCAAATTTAGAGCAAAATTAGGCTGAAAGAATTGTTCTAGAAAAAATATTTTTGAAGGGGTTTTTATGCGCAAGAGCTCATCAGCACTTGTGGCGGAATCTTATGGTTTAATTTAGAAGAGTGGAGATGGAAAGTGATTCAACCATTACTTCCTGGCACTGTTGGATTATGTTCCGCATATCCAGACCTTAGGTCAAGGGTTCAAAGGATGGTAGGGTAAGGAAGAGAAGATGGAAAGTGATTCAAGAAAAATATTGTTAAATTCATGAAGGAATTAACAAACGACTGATATCCCATGGACTATATAGATGACATCATCGCCAAAATTGGCTAATTTTCCTTTAGATGCTTTTGTTGTTGTTGGGTTAAGAACCCACCAAAATTTTCGTCCTCTGTTCTCAACGATGACTATATTGTTGGAACTTGGAACTCATATAAGTGTTATTTTGAAGATTTGAATAACATTCGCTTTTGCTTTTGCCCTAAAAAAAAGTACTACTATAGAATTATTTTATTTAAGGGTTGTTACCTCTTTGCATGTGAGGGAGAAATATCATTAGTTGCTATCTCTTCAAAAGTCTATTAATACACACCGACTCAATACTCGTCAAGTCTTGCTAAAAATCATCGCTACCATTTATTGCATATTGAAACTTTTTACAAACTACGCCCCACCGAAGACTTGACTCTAGTCAAAATATCTGAATCAACAAGCTTATATATGACCCAAAACCGATTAATCTTATTAAAAAGCAAAAAGTAGAGGTGGAAGCTAGAAATCCTTGAAGCTAAAGTTTATGGAGTGGAGTCATTCGTGGGTGTGGGTCTTGTTGGTGTTGCTGGTTCAGTTTCATGTTTACGGTTGTGTTGGGTGTTTAGATGAAGAGAGAATTGCTTTGTTGGAACTCAAGGCTTCATTAAATTACCCAAATGGCTCTTCTCTTCCATCATGGGGTGATGGAGAAGAAAGTGATTGTTGTGCATGGGAACGCATCATTTGTGGTGGCAATATGACAAGACGAGTGACCCATCTCACCCTCAATGCTACAAGCACTTGGTCAATCCAAGGGTTGATCGGAAATTGGTATCTGAATGCCTCTTTGTTTCTTCCATTTCAAGAACTCAAAAACCTTGATTTGTCTCAGAATTCAATAGCCGGTTGTGTCGAGAACCAAGGTCTGCATCTCCCCAACCAACACCCCTTGTTTATTTCTATATAAATCTACTCTGTTGTAAAATTTTATAAAAAGAAGTGCAGGTTTTGAAAGATTATGGAGATTGAAGAAGCTAGAGGTCCTGAATTTGAATGATAATTACTTGAACGAAAGCATCTTTTCTTCTCTGAGCTCACTCCCCTCGCTTAAAACCCTAGAGCTAAGAGTAAACAAAATAAACGGATCGTTCCATATACAAGGTAATTACAGTCGTATGTTTATCTCTCTCAAATATTGATCTAATTTGGGACAACACCTGAATGTTTTGCTTGCTTCCTCTTTCTACTATCTCAATGAAACAGAAATGGCTGCCTTGGGGAACTTGGAGGTACTAGATTTAAGTGTTAATCAGCTGGAAGACTTCATAATAACACCAGGTATAAAGGAAAATATATAAAAAGATGTATTAGATTTTTTGTAATTGTACTCTTTTTCCTATATATATTTTGTTGGGATTTAACAAGTTGAATTTGACGATATATATATTTAAGTGCTTGTTAGAAATTAAGTTGATTTGACTAGAAATGCTTCTGGTTTTGATTTTTTTTTTCTAGGTCTTCGAACCATGGACAAGCTGCAAGTCTTAGACTTAAGCGGGAATTTTTTCAATAAAACTAGTATTCTGCAGTCAATATTGGGTGAACTCCCATCCCTTAAGATGCTGTATCTTGCTGGTAATTCGCTACAAGGCTCAGTCCCTCTGCAAGGTATGCGTCTATTGTGATGCTAAAAAACAGTATTAAATTATAGTTTATGATTTTTTTCTATTTAATTTAAGTTTTTTCTTTTCTTTAGCAATATTTCATTTTTTTCAGGGTTTGGTAACTTGAGAAACTTGGAGGTTTTGGATCTATCTGGTAATTCCCTCAATAATACATTTCTTCAAGACATAGGGGTCATGCCATCTCTTAGGGTCTTATCCATGGGCTACAATGAACTCAATGGCACCCTACCTGTTCAAGGTAAGTAGCCTCTCTCAGTTATAGACCATTGTTGCCATTCCTCAACTTAAATAATCCTCTCAAAGTGTTGAATACAAGAATTATTTTTCAGGTTTGTGCAAACTGAAGAACATCCAAGTGTTGATCCTCAATCAAAATAACTTTGAAGGGAACCTACCACCATGCTTGAGAAACTTAACAACCTTGCGAGTTTTGGATCTCTCTGACAATCATTTTGTTGGAAACATTGCTACTTCTCCCCTCACCGGGCTTTTCTCACTCGAATACCTTTCATTGTCTTCTAATCACTTCCAAATCCCTTTCTCCGCCTTTAGCTTTTTTGCAAACTTTTCAAAACTGAAGGTACTAAAGCTTAATAATAATGAATTTATGGAGGAAACTGAAACAAGCCTTTCTCCTCCAAAATTTCAATTAAACATCCTTCGGTTATCAAATTGTTCTTTGGACAAAGTTGGTAGAGCCATTCAAACCTTCCTTCTCTACCAATCTGACTTAAGACTAGTTGAACTCTCCAACAACAACTTGAAGGGCAGGCTTCCAACTTGGTTGTTAGAGAACAATACAAGGTTGGGTGCACTCATTTTGAAGAATAACTCCTTCACCGGGCCTTTTAGCCTTCCATCCCGGCCAAACCTAGACACATCTGCACTTGATATCTCTAATAATCCCATCCATGGTCAAATTCCACTAAATATTGGTGTTTCTTTTCCAAATTTGTGGTTCTTAAAAATGTCTAGAAACGCTTTAGAAGGTAGCATTCCTTCTACTTTGGGTGATATGACACAGCTAATGGTTTTAGACTTGGCCAACAATCACTTATCTGGAGAAATACCCATGCAATTGGCCATGGCTGCTTCCTCTTTGATGTACTTTAGACTCTCAAACAACAACTTGGAAGGCCGAATGTTCCCACCAATATCTAACATGACAGGTTTGCGGTATCTATATTTGGATAACAACCAATTCGTGGGAAGCATTCCAGATAGCATGTCTAATAGCTCCTATTTATGGCTATTGGATATCAGTGAGAATCACATATCAGGTAGGCTACCCAAATGGATAGGAAATATGTCAAGTTTGACGGCACTGGCCGTGGCCAATAATCATCTTGAAGGAACCATTCCTGTGGAATTCTGCAAACTCAACTACCTTCAATTTCTAGACCTTTCTAAGAACAACATCTCTGGATCTTTGCCTTCTTGCTTGAGCTCACTAAATCTCGTGCATGTTCGATTGCAAGGAAATGGTCTCACAGGACCACTAATGCATGCTTTTTTGAACAGCTCTATCTTGGTGACATTAGATGTTAGTAATAACTATTTAATAGGTAGAATTCCGAATTGGATTGGTAAACTTCCACGTTTACACATTCTTCTACTGAAAGGAAATCATCTCGAGGGCAGTATTCCGATCCAACTATGCCAATTAACCAATGTGAGCATAATTGATCTTTCTTTCAATAATCTTTCTGGTCCTCTTCCTTCTTGCTTATTTAACATAACCTTCATAGCAAGGGATGATGGATATTCCCAATTTGGCATGCAATCTAGGTTGACATTTCCACTAGAATCGGCCCCACAATATCTTTCTCAAAGTTCTGAAATGGTCAATCATGATTTACTCCCATATGATGATTCTTTTCGTCTAGAAATTGATAACCAAGTGCAGGCAGAGTTTACAATAAAGAGGAGGTCTTACTCTATTAAGGGTCGGCGTCTTAACTTTGTGTCAGCAATCGATCTTTCCTCAAACCGATTAACGGGAGAAATCCCTGATGAAATTGGCAACTCGAGTCAAATTCATTCTCTTAACCTCTCCCACAATTGTTTACATGGACCCATCCCTTGGACCTTTATGAACATGAAGCAGCTAGAGAGCTTGGATCTTTCCTACAATAACTTGAATGGTACAATCCCTGCACAACTGATTGAGCTACACTCTTTGGCAGTCTTCACTGTTGCCTATAATAACTTATCTGGTAAGACGCTTGATAGAAGCGCACAATTTGGAACATTTGAACAAAGCAGCTACGAGGGCAACCCATTTCTGTGCGGACTACCACTGGAGAACAAGTGTGACAAAACTGGGGCACCTTCACCGACAATCCTGATAAGTTCCGATGAAGGAAGAGAAGATAATGGTTACATTGACAGGTCGAGCTTTTTCTTGACCTTTTCAATTGCATACGTGACGATCTTGTTAGGGCTGATTGGGGTCCTCCTTGTCAATCCCTATTGGAGAGAGGTTTGGTTCAATCTTATTGATGTGGCGATGACCATCTGCTACCATTATGTTGAATATATTCTATGTAAGTTTTCAATCCACGTTAATTAAAAATGTAAGAGTTTTGTGATTTACCCTTTCATATTCAGTTTGCAATAATAAATAGAAACTAAGGCTGCGTTTGGTAACGCTTTTCGAAAGTACTTTTTTTCTTTTGAAAGCAAAAAATTGCTTTTAAAAGCAAAAGTACCGTTTGGTAACGCACACGGGAAGCAATTTACTAAAAGCAAAGAAGCAATTTTATTGCTTTTCACCGGAAGCAACAAAACGTTGCTTCTCACCGGAAGCAACAAAACGTTGCTTCTCAATTTTTTTACAAAATTGCTTTATTGCTTTCAAAACCCCTTGATACCCTATTGCTTTATTCCTAATTTCCTATATTAAAGATGATGCCTCCATACTCACTTAAGAAGCAACAACGTATTGTTATTGCTAGAACCGGCAAAATGCCACCCAACCCGACGGGTCAACCCGATTATAAACGGGTTGGGTTGACCCGTTTATTAATTGGGTTGGGTGCGGGTTGGGGTTTGTAATTGGGTCAACCCGATTATGACCTGCCAACCCGACAGGTAACCCGATTAAAAAAAAAAAAGATGGCAAAAGTATCATGTTTCAACCCGATTAACCCCAAAACCCGACCCGAACCCGGTATAACCGCATCCAATTAACCCCCAACCCTATTTTAATAATATTTTTTGAAAAATAACAGTAATCGAGTCAACCCGATTATGACCCGCCTGATAGGTAACCCGATTAAATATATATATATGGCAAAAGTATCATGTTTCGACCTCGATTAACCCCAAAAACCCGACCCGAACCCGGTACAACCAGATCCAATTAACCCCCCCCCCCCCCCCCAACCCTATTTTAATAATATTTTTTGAAAAATAAAAAATAATAATAATAATAAACGGGTTGGCGGGTTGAACCTGTTTATTGGCGGGTTGGGTTTGGGTTGGGGGTTTTCCAACCCGCCTTAATTTAGTCCAACCCGATTATGACCCGATTAACCCCAACCCGATTATTTGAATGTAATTAAATGACTATTTTATGAATCTTTTATAATATTGGACTTATATTTTTGAGTATATTTCTATTTACAATACATAAATTGTGTACAATACTTTTATGAAAGCAAAAAGCAATTTCTATGTTACTGCAATTACCAAACATGCTTTTTTGTTTCTTAGAAGCAAATCAAAAGTTTACCAAACGCATTTGCTTCTAGAAAAGATCTTTCGAAAAGCATAAAATTGCTTTTTTGCTTTCTTGCTTTTAGAAGCAAAAAAGCAAAAGCGTTACCAAACGCAGCCTAAATAACCATCTCTCAACTTGAATGGGACAATCCCTTCGCTATTGAATGAGCTGAAATTAGGGCTGGCAATGGGTCGAATATATATCCGAATCCAATCCAAAATTACAGAATTCGGATATAGGATTTAGATCCATGGTTCGGATACGGATCTCAAATTTCAAATCCGAAAAAATTCGGATTCGGATTCGGATATACATGTATCCGATCTGAAAAAGATCCGAACCGAAAACATACTTATAGTATATATAAACTTAGTCTAGAACATGGTTCAACCATAAGTTAAAAAGGTTAAAATATCATTTGATCATTAGACACTTGGATTTGTGTTAAAATTTATAGTTAAATTTACTTTAATTGTTAAAATTGTTTTTTAAAGTTTCAGGTTCAAACAGGTGTGAAACATGGGAAAAAATCAATTTTTCAATTGACTTCCTCAATCATCACACAGGATTAAATTAAACAAAGAGTCGCCACCATTCAATTTAGGTGTGAATGGACACCAAAATATTAAATAAGCACAAAAGGCAATTTTAGGGTAAAAATAACCCTCCTAAAAAAACAACCAAAGATGGGTACGGGGATTAGGTTATGAACAGGGGAAGGTGTTAGACACCCCTATTCATCCACACAAGGTGGTTGCCAGGTATTGTTCATGTTAAAATAAAGGAAAAAGGCTTGCTATAAAAATCATGAAAAATCACAAAAAAGACAAAAATTGTATGGTTTTTTCATATGAATAGTCTGATTGATCCAGAACTTTCAAATATGATCATACCATTCCTAGGGTTTCATGATCAAAATAAAATTGAGATAAAATCAAATAAAATCAATTTAAAGTGAAAAATCCAAAAATCTGGCTTCAAGCTAAATTCTAGAAATCTAGAAAAATATGATTTTAATAAAATATTTCAAAATTGAACTTGAATAGTCCAGGACATAGGTAAAGCCCATATTTCACATTAAATCTGAAAATCAAAACCAAAAATACCCACGTTGATGAAAAACATCAAAAGGGGAGGATTTTGACCGTAGGGTCTTCTCTCAATAATGAAAAACGATTTAAAGACCACATCATGAAACCCTAGAATTTATTTTCAGGCTTTTGGATTCAGATCTACCATATTGATCATGATAAATCCAAGATCCTAGCCTAAAACCACAAAAATCACGAAAACAGTGCTGTAGGTGCAAAAGTGGCAAAAATCCAAATTTTAGAAAAAGGCAGGGATCTCATGCTATAAACATCATGAATTCATGTATTCATTCAGATATATCATAAAAAGCATTAAAACATGATTAGGATATTCAAAGCAGCCACATCTCACAGATTTGAGCACATGGGGGTCTACCCTACGGATCCACCTGTTCTCTTTTCCCCTAGCTCTCTCTTCACTTTTTACGGCTAGAGAGGATTCTTGAGGTACTTGGAGATAGGTTTGGTTATACAAACACAATCACAGGCTTTATTCTAGAAAAAAATGAGAAAAACAGATATGGGGTTCTATTCTAGGGATCCACCTGTTCTCTTTTCCCCTAGCTCTCTCTTCATGTTTTACGGCTAGAGAGACTCTTAAGGTACTTGGAGGCAAGTTTAGGAATACTAGATACAAAAGATGGCCTTATTCTACAGCAATAGAGATGATCCTATTACATCTAGAATTGAAGACAAAAAATAAAAGGGAAAAGGGACTTACCTGGATTGAGCAAGCAAGGCAGCAGGGGTTCCTCTTCTTCTCTTGAAGCTTCTTAGACTTCAAATTTTCGTGGCCTTTTGCTTGAGGAAAGGCCCTCTATTTATAGGCAAACATAAGGGTATGGTTGGTCCAAGGTTTGGCAAGATAGAGTTTCAGTTTGAGTTAAACATAAGATCATGCCAATCCTTTATCCACAAGGATAAATGAGATAATTCGAACAGATAAATAAGAGAATTCGCTTATCCAAGAGAGATATTTGGGTGCAGATAAGGCTCAAAAATCAAAAAGGTAAAATTCGCACAAAGACCCCCGTGCCCGTATATATATTACGATCGCGCCCTGCCCGTATTATTAATACGGGCACGCCGTGACCGTATATCAACTGCAGGTATGACCAATCCGTAAACAAAATACGGTCATGACCAGTTTGGCCAGATTTTACACTTTTTTGACCTGTTTCAAATCCCAATTAATATTTTCAATTATTTTCTCATTTTTAGTGCAATTTGGGGTGTCTACAACATGCTTGAATTCGGATTGGCAAATTTAATTTTTTGTAGTACTTTATCAAACTATTTAATATTTAGTCGGCAAAGTTTTGAATTTTAACTTTTAGTACATCTTTATCAAAATAATTAATTTTTAATGCCATTTCACTATTACAAATCAGCTATTCCAAAAATGCCCTTACATCACTTATCCAAATGACTAGTACAAGTCATTTTATTACTTGTACAAGTCTAAAATGGCTTGTACAAGTCAATTTATTGCTTGTACAAGTCTTGGAAGTAAATTGTATAAGGGTATTTTTGGAAGAATTTATCCATGACAGAATGACACAAAAAATTAATTATTTTGATAAATGTGTATTAAAAGTTAAAACTCAAAACTTTGCCGAATCTTAAATAGTTTAATAAAGTACCACTAAAAATTAAATTTCCCATTCGATTTCTGATCGAATTCAGATTTCGGTTTTGAATTCGGATTTAGGATCAAATATCGAATCGAATTCAGATTTAAGTATTAAAGATTCGTCAAATATCAGATTGAATTCAGATATCGATAAATTTTTTTCGGATCGAATTTGGATCTTAGCAGATCCGTATCATATTCGACCGATTGCCACCCCTGGCTGAAATCTTTGGGTGTCTTCAGTATTGCCTACAATAACTTAGCAGGTAATATGTCTGCTAGAAACGCACAATTTGGAACATTTGAACAAAGCAGCTATGAGAGCAACTCATTTCTTCGTGGACTGTCATTGGAGCATAATTGAAGTGAAACTGGCAAACCTTCATTGACGATCCCAATAACTCCCAACGGAAGCAGAGAAGAAAGCAATTACATGGATAACATTCAGCTTCTTCTTGAGCTTTGCAATTTCTTACGTGATGGTGCTATTCGCACTTATTGTGGTCCTCTATATAAATCCATACTGGAGATGGGTTTCGTTTCATCTTATCAATATGACTATAGCCAATAGCTGCCTTTATATTTTATGTACACTTTTTAAGCTTTCCTTTCATGTAAACTAAAATACGTAGTTAAATGTTTATTGTTCAATAAGAACTCTGTGAGAGTATTGTGAGACATGGGAAAAAATCAATCTAATGATTTCCTCAATCATCACACGGGATTAAATTAAACAAAGAGTCGCCACCATTCAATTTAGGTGTGAATGGACACCAAAATATCGAATAAGCACAAAAGGCAATTTTAGGGTAAAAATAACCCTCCTAAAAAAAAACAACCAGAGATGGGTAAGGGGATTAGGTTATGAACAGGGGAAGGTGTTAGGCACCCCTATTCATCCACACAAGGTGGTTGCCAGGTATTGTTCATGTTTAAAATAAAGGAAAAAGCTTGCTATAAAAAATCACAAAAAGAAGACAATTGTATGGTTTTTTCATATGAATAGTCTGATTGATCCAGAACTATCAAACATGATCATACCATTCCTAG
Source organism: Buxus sempervirens (assembly GCA_947561395.2). Lineage (NCBI taxonomy): Eukaryota > Viridiplantae > Streptophyta > Magnoliopsida > Buxales > Buxaceae > Buxus > Buxus sempervirens. The sequence goes on along the minus strand of OX387194.1, from coordinate 9,729,161 downwards.
GGTTTCATGATCAAAACAAAATTGAGATGAAATCAAATAAAATCAATTTAAAGTGAAAAATCCAAAAATCTGGTTTCAAGTCAAAATTCTAGAAATCTAGAAAAATATGATTTTTATAAAATATTTCAAAATTGAACTTGAATAGTCCAGGACATAGATAAAGCCCAAATTTCACATTAAATCTGAAAATCAAAACCAAAAATACCCACATTGATGAAGAACACCAAAAGGGGAGAATTTAGACCGTAGGGTCTTATCTCAATAATGAAAAACGATTTAAAAATCACATTATGAAACCCTAGAATTTATTTTCAGGCTTCTGGATTCAGATCTACCATATTGATCATGATAGATCCAAGATCCTAGCCTAAAATCACAAAAATCACGAAAACAGTGCTGTAGGTGCAAAAGTGGTGAAAATCCAAATTTTGGCAAAAATAGGGGATCTCATGCTATAAACATCATGGATTCATGTTATTCATTCAGATATATCATAAAAAGCATTAAAACATGATTAGGATATCAAAAGCAGCCATATCTCACAGATTTGAGCACATGGGGGTCTACCCTACGGATCCACCTGTTCCCCTTTCCCCTAGTTCTCTCTTCACGTTTTACGGCTAGAGAGACTCTTGAGGTACTTAAAGATAGGTTTGGTTACACAAGCACAATCATAGGCCTTATTCTAAAAAAAAAGAGAAAAAAAACAGATATGGGGTTCTATTCTAGGGATCCACCTGTTCCCCTTTCCCCTAGTTCTCTCTTCACGTTTTACGGCTAGAGAGACCCTTGAGGTACTTGGAGGCAGGTTTAGGAATACAAAAACAGATATGGCCTTATTCTACTGCAATAGAGATGATCCTATTACTTCTAGAATTGAAGACAGAAAATAAAAAGGGATAGGGGACTTACCTGGATTGAGCAGGCAGAGCAGCAGGGATTCCTTTCCTTCTCTTGGAGCTTCTTAGAATTCCTTGGACTCAAAATTTCGTGGCCCTTAGCTAGAGGAAAGAGCCTCTATTTATAGACACACCCAGGGGCATGGTTGGTCCAAAAGGATATATCCTGATTCTCAGGATAGAGTGAAATACAGAGATAATTCCCATCCATAGTGGCTTCAGCGAATAAAATACTTAATTCGCTCGTTTAAAGATATATTGGACTTCAAATAAAGCTCGGAAATCGAGAGGAGGATAAAACTTGCACGTGTCTTTAATGCCCATAAATGATTTACGGTCCAATGGTGACCGTATTGGTATTACGGGCGCGCCTGCCCGTAGATATTTTGCGGGCGAGATAGGCCCGTGAATCCAATACGGGCAAAGCCTGTTCATTCTATTTTTAGGCTTTTTTGACCTGTTTTAAGCTCTAAATTACAGGTTTTAATTATTTTCTCATTTGGTAGTGCAATTTGGGGTGTCTACAAGTATGCTAATTACCTTAATCTATATAATGCTTAGCTTGGTTGTTCATTAAATCCATGCAAATCTTACCATCATCTCTACTATTACAGTGTATGTATAGTAGACCGTTATATACCTCTTCCTTTTTTTCCTTTTCTCCTATGTTTAGCTAGTACTAAGCAATAACCTACCCCTATTGAATTGGTACGGCGAGTGTTAGACTTTATATTATAGATTATAGAATTCATAAAAAGCTATTTTAAAATAATGTATATATATATATATATATATATATATATATATATATATATATATATATATATATATTACATTTAATGGGATTAGGCCCCTTGGGAAGCGTGCCAAACGAAATGCTCAGCTCTCCAAATCAGACCTTATACATTATTGAGAAATTATATTAATAAAAGGGTAAAATGATCAAACTGCATGCGTCAGATTTTTTCAAAACTTACACTCAATTTTGTAACTGTTCCCTCCCACATTTTCCCTCCTCCCTCCCCTTCTTAAATACGTGCATGTGGTGTTAGGAGTGTTAACCTTTATATTATAGAATTCGTAAAAGCCATAATAAAAATAGAATATATAAATTAGTAATATACTATTGATGAAAAGATCTATTTCTTATATATGATATAAAAGTCTATTTTTAACATATAAAAATAATACTTTAATAAATTAGGGGCAAGAGGGTTGCGGCCATGTGGTTTTAGGGGTGACTTGGTATATTTTGCAATTTCTTAGTATCCCAATATAACCATAGATTTTTCTTACGTAGTCTAATTTTTTGAGGGGTGTTCTAGAAAACAAATGGTAGACTGAAATCTTCCTTTCTTCCCTTTATGCAATAAGTGTATATTAGGGTTGGTATGTGTTAAGTCATGGGTGACTGGTTAATTATAATGTAAATTTGGGAGCCACATAATTTTTAAAAGGTATCCTGACTTTCCTAGGGTGCCACTTGGGATGGTGGCAAGGCCTGGTAATGTTCATATATATGTAGGGCTTGGGTATAAAACCAACCTCACGAAATCAAAGACTCCACGACAGTTGAGGCAATTCGAGTTGTTCAAATTGATGTCATAAGCAAGCCCATGGGTCTCCTCTGATGCTACACTTCCAAGGAGCTAAGTTTGACGATGTGTATATTTTCTATATGCTGAGCGAGCAATGCCCTTAACAAATGTACCCAAAAAAAAATGGGGGAGGGGTGTACATAACTTTTGCTTTATGTATGCATGTGTGTCTATATATATATACATATATGTATGTGTGCGTGCGTGTGCACGCTCTAAAGACGCTCTGGACTATAGGTAATTTTTGAAATTGATGCTTTCACGCTCTCGCTCTCGTTTTCACTCCGCGCTCTGATAACTAAGGTCAAACCAATAACAAGATTGGAATTGAGAACCAATCGGGGCTTTACATGTGCTTATAGGTTCCCTCTCTTACTTTTACCAAATCGGTAATTGAGAGTTAATCGGATAGTTATCTAATAGAATAGAATTAGAGTTTTTAGTCCAAAAAGATTATCGTTAAAGAGACGTGCTAAAAAGCAGCATTCCTCGTAAAGCTAAAATTACTGTTCTAAGCTTTATAAACTAAAAATTACATGGAATGATTCTCATAGGTTTCATGGGTTTTTTTAGCAACTGGTTTTTAATACTAAATCAAGTGACTAATTTTTAAAATTAGCTATACATTATTATATTTTTACACAAGCAAGTGGCACATGCAAGTATACAAATGTAAAATAGAATATGACCAATTTTAATGTCCATGGTTTAAAAAATAATAGAGTAGTTTGAGAAAAGTAAAAAGTTAAAAATATATATATTTACCATATAGATAATGGTGACTGGGAAGACTTGACTCTAATCAAAATATCTCAATCAGAAGGCTTATATATGACACAAAACTGATAGATCTTATTAAAATGGAAAAAGTAGAGGTGGAAGCTAGAAATCTTTGAAGCTAAATTTTATGGAGTGGAGTCATTCATGGGTGTGGGTCTTGTTGATGCTGTTGGTTGAGTTTCATGTTTACGGTTGTGTTGGGTGCTTAGATGAAGAGAGGATCGCTTCGTTGAAACTCAAGACGTCATTTAATTACCCCCATGGCTCTTCTCTTCCATCATGGTGTGATGGAGAAGAAAGTGATTGTTGTGCGTGGGAATGCATCATTTGTGGTGGCAATATGACAAGACGAGTGACCCATCTCACCCTCCATGCTACAAGAGCTTGGTCGAATCAAGACTTGATGGGAAAGTGGTATTTGCCTCTTTGTTTCTTCCATTTCAAGAACTCAAAAACCTTGATTTGTCTTTGAATTCAATACGTGGTTGTGTCAAGAACCAAGGTCTGCATCTCCCTAACTGCCCAACCAACACCCCTTGTTTATTTCTATATAAATGTGCTCTGTTGTAAAATTTTATAAAAATAAGTGCAGGTTTTCAAATATTATGGAGATTGAGGAAGCTAGAGGTCCTAAATTTGTCTGGTAATTACTTGAAAAAAGGCATCCTTTCTCCTATGAACTCACTCACCTCGATTAAAACCCTAGATCTAAGCCAAAACGAACTAGAGGGATCGTTCAATATTCAAGGTAATTACAATTGTATATTTATCTCTCTCAAATATTGACGTCTAATTTGGAACAACACCTGAATGTTTTCCTTGCTTCCCCTTTCTACTATCTCAATGAAACAGAACTGGCTGCCTTAAGGAACTTGGAGGTACTAGATTTAGGTATTAATCAGCTGGAAAACCACCTAACAACACCAGGTATAAAGGAAAATATATAAGAAGATGTATTAGATTTCTAGTAATTCTACTCTTTTTCCTATATATATTTTGTTGGGATTTAGTAAGTTGAATTTGATACTATATATATAAGTGCTTGTAAGAAATTAAGTTGATTTGACAAGAAATGCTTCTGGTTTTGGATTTTTTTTTTCTAGGTCTTCAAACCATGCATGAACAAGCTGCAAGTCTTAAACCTAAGCTTGAATCAGTTTAATAACACTAGTATTCTGCAATCATTTGGTGAACTCTCATCCCTTAAGATGCTGAATCTTAGTAAGAATCAGCTAGAAGGCTCAATCCCTGTGCAAGGTATGCATCCACTGTGATGATAAAAAATAGTGTATGAAAAGATGTATTAGATTTCTAGTAATTCTACTCCTTTTCCTATATATATTTTGCTGGGATTTAGTAAGTTGAATTTGATGCTATATATATTTAAGTGCTTGTTAGAAATTAAGTTGATTTGACAAGAAATGCTTCTGGTTTTGAATTTTTTTTTTCTAGGTCTTCGAACCATGAACAAGCTGCAAGTCTTAGACTTAAGCGAGAATATGTTTAATAACACTAGTATTCTGCAATCATTGGGTGAACTCTCCTCCCTTAAGATGCTGTATCTTAACAATAACCTGCTAGAAGGCTCAGTCCATGTGCAAGGTATGCATCTACTATGATGATAAAAAATAGTATTAAATTATAGTCTATGAATTTTTTCTATTTAATTGAACTTTTTTCTTTTCTTTAGCAATATTTCATTTTTGTAGAGTTTGGTAACTTGAGCATGCAACTTGGAGGTTTTGGATCTATCCCATAATTCCCTCAATAAAAGATTTCTTCAAGTCGTAGGGGTCATGCCTTCTCTGAGGGTCTTATCCATGGGCTTGAATGGAATCAATGGCACCCTAACTATACAAGGTAAGTAGTCTGTCTGAATTATAGACCATTGTTGCCATTCCTCAACTTAAATAATCCCCTCAAAGTGTTCAATACATGAATTATTTTTCAGGTTTGTGCAAACTGAAGAACATCCAAGAGTTAATCCTCAATGACAATAACTTTGAAGGGAACGTACCACCATGCTTGAGAAACTTGACAACCCTACGAGTTTTGGATCTCTCTAACAACCATTTTGTTGGAAACATTGCTTCTTCTCCCCTCTCCAGTCTTTCCTCACTCGAATACCTTTCATTGTCTTCTAATCACTTCCAAATCCCTGTCTCCGCCTTTAACTTTTTTGCCAACTTTTCAAAACTGAAGGTACTAGAGCTTAGTAATAATGAATTCATGGAGGAAGCTGAAACAAATCTTTGTCCTCCAAAATTTCAATTAAATATCCTTCAGTTATCAAATTGTTCTATGGGCAAAGTTGGTGGAGCCATTCAAACCTTCCTTCTCAACCAATCTGACTTAAGAGTTGTTGATCTCTCGAACAACAACATTAAGGGAAGGCTTCCGACTTGGTTGTTAGAGAACAATACAAGGTTGGATGTACTCAATTTGATGAATAACTCCTTCATCGGGCCTTTTATCCTTCCATCCGGGCATAACCTAGGCACAACCATACTTGATCTCTCTAATAATCTCATCCATGGTCAAATTCCATTAAATATTAGTGCTTCTTTTCCAAATTTGGAGTTCTTAAAGATGTCTATAAATGCTTTAGAAGGTAGCATTCCTTCTACTTTGAGTGATATGAAACGGCTATGGTTTTTAGACTTAGCTAACAATCACTTATCTGGAGAAATACCCATTCAATTGGCCAAGGCTGGTTCCTCTTTGATATTATTTAGACTCTCAAACAACAACTTGGAAGGCCGAATGTTCCCACCAATATCTAACATGACAAGTTTGAAGTATCTCCATTTGGATAACAATCAATTCACGGGAAACATTCCAGATAGCTTGTCTAATAGCTCTTGTTTATCTACACTGGATATCAGTGAGAATCACATATTAGGCAGGCTACCCAAATGGATAGGAAATATGTAACATTTGATGGCACTTGCCATGGCCTACAATCATCTTGAAGGAACCATTCCGGTGGAATTCTGCAAACTCAACTCCCTAAAATTTCTAGACCTTTCTGAGAACAACATCTCCGGCTCTTTGCCTTCTTTCTTGAGCTCACCAACACTCATGCATGTTCAATTGCAAGGAAATGGTCTCACAGGACCACTAGTGCATGCTTTTTTGAACAGCTCTAGATTGGTGAGATTAGATGTTAGTAATAACTATTTAACAGGTAGAATTCCGAATTGGATTGGTAAATTTCCAATTTTACACATTCTTCTACTGAAAGGAAATCATCTCAAGGGCAATATTCCAATCCCACTATGCCAACTAACCAATTTGCTCATAATTGATCTTTCTTTCAATAATCTTTCTGGTCCTCTTCCCTCTTGCTTATTTAACATAACCTTCATAGCAAGGGACGATGGATATTCCCAATTTGGTGTGAATATTGAGTTTGGGTTTTCCCCAAAATTGGCCTCACGATATCTTTATCAAAGTTCAGTAAAGGGGTTTCACAATCATGTACTCCCATATTACTTAAACATGGCATTTGATAAGCAAGTGCAAGCAGAGTTTACAATAAAGAGGAGGTCTTACTCTTTTGAGGGTCCGCGTCTCAACTTTGTGTCAGCAATTGATCTTTCATCAAACCAATTAGCAGGAGAAATCCCTGATGAAGTTGGCAACTCAAGTCAAATTCATTCGCTTAACCTCTCCTAAAATTGTTTACATGGACCCATCCCTTGGACCTTTTCGAAGCTAAAGCAACTAGAGAGCTTAGACCTTTCTTACAATAATTTGAATGGTACGTACAATCCCTTCACAACTGATTGAGCTAAAATCTCTGGCATTCTTCACTGTTGCCTACAATAACTTATCAAGTAAGACGCCTGATAGAAGCGCACAATTTGGAACATTTGAACAAAGCAGCTATGAGGGCAACCCATTTCTTTGTGGACTGGCATTGGATCATAATTGCAATGAAACTGGCAAGCCTTCATTGACGATCCCAATAACTCCCAGTGGAAGTAGAGAAGAAAGCAATTACATAGATACATTCAGTTTCTTCTTGAGCTTTGCAATTTCCTACGAGATGGTATTGTTAGTGCTTATTGTGGTCCTCTATATAAATCCTTACTGGCGATGGGTTTGGTTTCATCTTATCGATGTGGCTATAACCAGTAGCTACCATTATATTTTATGTACTCTTTCTAAGCTTTCCATCCATGTAAACTAAAATACACAGTTTAATTTTTATTGTTCAATAAGAGGTCTGTGAGAGTGCTATGCTAATTACTCTAATCTCTATAATGCTTAGCTTGGTTGTTCATTAAATCCATGCAAATCTTACCATCATCTCTACTATTACTGTGTATGTACAGTAGACCGTTATATACCTCTTCCTTTTTTTTCCTTTTCTCCTATGTTTAGCTAGTACTAAACCTTAACCTACCCCTATCGGGTTGGTAATGGTGGGTAGCCTTTATATCATAGATTATAGAATTCACAAAAAGCTATTTTAAAAAATATAATGTATAAATTAATATTATCTATACTATATTTAATGGGAATAGGCCCCTTGGGAAGTATGCCAAACAAAATGCTCAGCTTCCCAAATCAACCCCTATACATTATTGAGAAATTATATTAATAAAAGTGTAAAATGGTCAAATTGCCTCAGATTTTTTTAAAACTTACAATCAATTTTGTAACTATTCCCTTCCATGTTCTCCCTCCTACCTCCCCTTCTTATATATGCGCTATGTGCACCTTGCTAGTAATATTAATGAAAGATGTATTTCTTATATATGATATATAGAAAAAGTCTATTTTTAACATATAAAAATAATCCTTTAATATATTAGGGACAAGAGGGTTGCGGCCATGTGGTGTTGGGGGTGACTTGCTATATTTTGCAATTTCTTAATATCCCAATATAATCATAGATTTTTCATAAGTAGTCTTTATAATATTTTGAGGGCTATTCTCAAAACAACAAAATTGTAGGCTAAAATCTTTCTTTCCTAGTATAGTATAGATTAGGGGTGGTTTGTGCAATATTGCACGCTGGTTACATGAATCAAGCATGAGTGGTTTTAACGAAACATGGGAGTCCCATAACTGCAAATGGTATCCAGACTTCCCAGGGTGCCACTTGGGATGGTGGCAAGACCTTGTAATGTTCATGTATATCTAGTCGAGGCATTTCGAGTTATTTGAGTTGATGTTATAAGCAGGTCCATGGGTCTCCTCTGAAGCTACACCCTCAAAGAACTAAGTGTGACGGTGTGTATACTGTCTATATGCGAAGCGAGCAATGCTCTTAACAAATGTACCAAAACAAAAACAAAAAACAAAAAAAGAGGGTACATAACTTTTGCTTTATAATAGTATCAAACAGGTGAGGTTGGCACATGGCACAATTAGAACATACCATGTAGGGATGGCAATAGAGCGGGTTAAATGGGTAGCCTTCCACACCCCACCCCTAATGGTTAGGGATTGGTTTATCCAAATTCGGACATTAGGGGCAGATTCGGTTTAGCTACAACCTGACCTTAATAAATTACTTTCATATATATTGTATATGAAAATCAATATTTATTAATAAGTACATTATTAATATGTATTTTCTACTTAAAAATACATAGCCCATGCCAGCTGTCCTACCGTGTCAACATGGCATGTTTGGCAACACGGTTTGCCATGTTGGCATGTGTTGGCAACTCGTACATGGCCATAAATGAAAGTTTTTTTCCCTTTTTTGGTAAAAATGACTGTAAATTTTGTATAAATACAAAGATCTGAATAAAATTAAAGTGGCCAAGACAGGTCTAGGCACACCACAACATGGCGTGATAAGGCGCGTGCTGTACCAGCCCTTTGGATTTTGGGCACGGCTGGCACGAGCCAATCATGCCTGGATTAGGGCACGTGAAATATTGAATTTCACGAATATAAATAATCTGTATCCAATTTATCGTGCATTAGTGCACCAACCATTTGTTATTCCATCCTATTTCAAAAAATTATTTCTTTCTCTTAAAATAATTGAATACACCAATCACAATAAATGGGTGCATGGGTGTATGAGAAGTTGGGTGCGGACTGTATATGACTTAAAACTTCGTACATACGGTCGGTTATATGACTTGCGGTTGCTTGGTTGGATAGCCGATAGGGGACATGGACTCTAAAGTAAAATGCCCCTTAATAATCTTTACCACCATGCTATAGAATTATGGATAAATAGATACAGATTTTTTGCCACGTGTACAAAGTTGATGATCAGGAAGGACAAGGACAACGTATCTAAGCTCCATCGTACACGATACCTTCGATTAAAAAAATAGGAAAAAGAAAAAGAAATAAAAAGGGCTGGGTAGAACCGTAGAAGCAGAGTCACCGTAGGACTGACATGCAACCTCTTTTTTTTTTTTTTTTTTTGGTAGTCAACATGCAACCTCTTTCGACTCTCGAAGATACCTTCTTAACATAAAAGGCCGCTGGTTGCGGCAGTCGCTCTTATTTGCTCATCCCCAGAACCAAGAAGAATTTACTTTTAGGGTTTCCTCTAATCATCTTCGCTGATCTACATAATTCGAGTTATAAAAGAAATGGAGAGAATCAGAAGAGCGTCTCATGCGGGTTCCTGGTATACTGATAATCGTAAGTCGTGGTTCACGAGATCGGAACCATCTATATTCTCGATTCCCATATTTAATTCTCTTTTCATTGTAGGTCTTCGATGTCAGATTTTGGTTTCGAGTTTTATAAAAATTTTTGTGGATATTAGCGTAACTGTTTTGCTATCTGTTCTTTTGTTGCAATCAGTTATAATTGATTTTGCCCAAAAATTAGCTTTGTATGTTAACAGAGGCAATTCGTGTTGTGGGGTATTCCGGTATTGTACTTTGGTTGCAGTTGAAATTTTTATTGGTGAGGAGAGAAATTTTGGCGTATCAGTGAAAGAAATATTCCAGTTTCAAGCTATATTTAGTTTGCGAAGTGGGATGTTCTTCCTCAATTTGTTTGTTTGGAAGATTAAAAATTGATTCTTGGTATTCAAGTCTCCAGCTTTTGTTTGTGTAAGAAACTTATTATTTGATGCGAATACCCTTGGTACTGTTTGGTGTACCTGGTAGCTCATGTTGAAGCCCTGGATTCACAGAAGTGCCCGTTTTATTTATTTATTTATTGAAGGTTTTAACTGTACTATACTACAGTTTGGTGATTGTTTAGCACATTGTTCTGCAAAAAAGGGTGGAAATATTAGATGGATTGCGCTAACTATAGACGATATTCTTGGTAGCTGTCTTAATATCTGATAAGGAAAATTAACAATTACTAGTGATTTCACCAGTTGCAATTGCTAATATATTTGCTATTATGTTCTTTTGTGCTTGTGATTTAAAGCAAAATCATTTATAGCACCTGAGGCAGTTAATTCTCTTAATAGAAGCAAAGAAATCGTTTATTTAATGTTTCAAGGTTGAAAGTGGTTGAAGTAGTGGAATACCAGTTCATGATTAGAACATATACGCAGGATATCAATGAAAATATTGGTTTTGCCAACCCTACCAGTTGGGATAAGGCATTTCTTGTTGTTGTTGTCATTTCAAAGTATCAGTAGAATTTTGGATATAAGAAGAAGCCATAGGATGAGAGCCTGTTCAACAAAACATTTTTTAACTTTAGAATAGATAATGGTGGAGCTATTAGTTTAAGTTTTAAATTTTCGAAACAGAGGATAGACAATGGTGAATCATTAATGGCAATTCTAAATATACTCAATAATTTTGATTTCGGATATTCTCTCTTTTACACTAATTAGATTCAGATTATGGCAAATCCTTTAACATAGAACTAAGTTGGAAAGATCTCAGTGTGCGTCTTATTTTCTTATTTTCCTTTTTAGCCGTCAAATTGGAACAAGATCGTCATGGATGGCTTAGGGTTTGTTATTGGCTGAACCCTTTTATGGGTGGGTTAGGGTCCACCAAACCCGCTCCAAACTTCCACAGTTGTCCCGAGTGCCATGTCTTGGCACAGCACGGCATGGCCCAAGCATTGTAGCTTTGTCATGTTGGGGCAATCTCCACAAGCCATTGGCACATTTAGGCATGCATAGGTCAGCTATCCTACCATATCGACACGGCACGTTTGGCAACACAGTTCGCCATGTTGGTCGGCATGTGTTGGAAACTCGTATGGCCATGAATGAATTTTTTTTTTTTTTTGGGGTGAAAATGACAGTAACTTTTGTATAAATACAAAGATGTGAATAAAATTTATTTTTTATTTATTTTTTCATAAAATTTTTTTTTAATAAATTAAAAAAAAATTAAAGTGGCCAAGACGGGTTTGAGCATGCCACGACTGATAAGGCCCGTGCTGTAACAGCCCTTTCGGATTTTGGGCATGGCTAGTATGAGCCAATCATGCCTGGACTAGCGCGCGTCAAAGGGATTGGGTTGAATTTGAGAAGAAAGTTTTCTTTCATCTGTGAACTAATTGCATACCAGTTCATGTGAATAGAACATATACACAGTATATCAATGGAAATGTTGGTTTTGCCAACCCTACCAGTTGGGATAATGCATTTCTTATTGTTCTTCTTGTTGTTGTCGTCGTGTTGTTTTCGAGTATCAATAGAATTTGAGCTGTAGGAAGAAGCCATATGATTAAAACCTGTCCAACAAAAAAATTTAAACTTCAGAAGAGGTAATGGTAGAGCTCAAGTTCTTGGGTTTTTCCTTGTAGTTTAAGCTGCAAATCCTCAAAACAGAGGATAGACAACGGAGAACCGATAATGCATTTTATAAACATAATCAATATTTTTGATTTCTGAATCTAATAATCTGACTCCCAGCAACATTGTCTTGCTATTAATATTGCTTCTCAATCTGACCTACTCCCTACCATAAAGAGTCTGGGTTCCGCCAAACCCCAGAAGGGTCAATGTGATGTCAATTCATGAACAACAAAAAGCACAGAAGTAGGGAGTATTCAAATTTCCTATCTTAGCACTTCAAAATGGATTCAGAAACGAGCCTCAGGAAAGGAATGGAGAAAACAAAACGTTCTTCTACTGGGAAAATTAATTGGTACTCTAAAAGCCCCAGGACATAAAAAAATTTTATTAGCTAAGAACTTAACATTTAGGATTGCAACATTGTGTTACGTGCCTAACTGTTTCACTTGTCATGATTGAAAGGCTAAAAACAAATTAATGACATTACTGGATTGTATTATATATTTTCCCTTGCTTTTCTATTTTAGCTTGATTATAATCCACATGTTACAAAAATTTGCCTCATAATCGATGCTAAATCCCAATCAGATTCTTTGATCTTATCAATGTCGCACCATTGGCTACCTAAATGAAGTCCACTAACATCTCTAACAATGCGTTTAAATTTGGGACGTCCATGGCCAAGGACTAAACATTTAGTTGCACTAGTAAATTATACTCGTCTTTTTAAAAGGACTCAAAGAAAGCTACCAGACCAAAATATTTATTGGACCGGCACCCTGAAGTCTTGACTTGAAGCCGAAGGAACTAAAGATCTGAGCTGTCATTTTGAGTATCTTGCTATCAATTGCATCTTTAGAGAGGCCAACAAATTGGCTAATTTTTCTTTAGATGCTTTTTCTTGTTGTTAAGAACCCAACAAAATTTTTGTCTCCTGTTGTTTTTACAAAAAGAAAAAAGAAAATGTACTACTTTCAAAAAGAAAATGTCCCCTGTTGGAAATTTTTGAATAACATTTCCTTTTGTTTTTACAAAAAGAAAAAAGAAAATGTACTACTTTCAAATTAATTAATTTAAGGTTTGGGCTTGGGCTTCAAAAGGTAGGCCCATTAGCCCTCCTTTGGTGGCTAGAGCTGGGCCAAGCACTGCCCGGCCCGTTAATTTACACCTCAATTTCCCCTGACGTAGCACCGTCACATCTTTGCATGTGAGGGAGCATATCATTTTTTTCTTTTTTTCTTTTTTGATGAAAAAGTGTAGCGTTATATTAATTATGAACAATCATACAGCCCCTTGCATCGTCTAAAATGGGAATAGAGATACGTGGAGGAAGAAACCTAACTAGGAACAAGAAAAACAATAGGGGCAAAATTTGCCAAGCAGTCGACTACCCTATTCCCTTCTCTCAGGTTGTGGCCTTGTGGGAGAAAACCACATAAGTAATCTGAGCAACCACTTGACGAATATCAGTAATGACCCCAAGCAACTTCCAAGGAATATCAGAATTGACAACTTTGAATTGGCAAGCTGCCGTCATCTTCAAACTCTCAAGAGCTGCAAAAGCTTCAGCCAGAAATGCATTTTGAACATTGCGTTCCATCGCAAACCCGCCACAGAAACGTCCATTGTTATCTCTACGTACACCACCAGCTGCTGCACGAGATTGAGACCTTCGTTAGGCGCCATCAAAATTGACTTTAATGAAAGGGTTGACTGGATTGTTCCATTGAACTTCCGTAGAGACTCGGGCATTTTTTAGATTCTGCAGATGCATACAGGTCTCGTGTATTGAGATTTTTTCTCCATTGAACAAAGCTTTGTTGCGACATCTCCAAATTCTCCATTGAACAAACTTGGTGAAAGGATTTTTTTCTGCATGAGGAAGAGTATCATGGGTTGCTTTCTCTTCCAAAGTCTATTAATACGACACTGACTCAATATTCGTTAGTCAAAGTCTTGCTAAAAAAAGTTAACAATCATCTCTGGCATTTCTTTCACATTGGAAATTTTTCCAAATCAGGCGCCACCTTTTTTTCATCTGCACCCGAAATTTCTTGCACAAAGACTAGGCCATTAGATGATGGCGACTGGGAAGACTTGACTCTAATCAAAATATTTGAATCAAAAGGCTTATATATGACCCAAAACTGATAAATCTTACTAAAAAGGGAAAAAGTTTATAAAGGAATGGGTATCATAAAATAATTTGAGGTGCAACTTTATTCAATTTGGTCGGAGTTGACATCAACCAACCAAACCATGGCTCTTTACTATCAAATCAAAACTAAATGGTACCATTGGGAACCATTATTTGGGGTTTGAAATCGTCTTTGATTGCAGCGGTCACTGTTGCTTGATTCATATGTTGGCACATGTAACATCTAACGGTTGCAGCTTTTTCCCTTTTGCATATCTCACGATCGTTACATGAATAGTAGCGTTAAGCGACAATAGATGATATCTTCCCATTATTTGGTGTTTTATGTACACTTTTTCAAGAATGAAATTGTCTACAATTCTTGCTTGAATTGCAAACTACTATTTCTGTGGGATGTTTCCACATGGAGCATCCCACGGCAAGTGCGTTTCATCTTTCATAAGTGTTTTGTGAAGTGCCCACCTCGATAAACATTAGCTGTGGGATGCTCCAGCCCACCTCAATAAACATTAGCTGTGGGATGCTCCACGAGGAAGCATCCATGCAATCTGTAATTTAGGAAATAATTGCAGACTATTTCAACAGTATACAGAATACATATCTTCACATGTAATTCTGAATTTTTTTAATATTTGAAAAGCCAAAAAAAAAAAAAGGCAAAAGGAAAAATGGGTGGGGGTGGTTACTCATAGTTTTTAAAGATAACCAAGATTTAATAACCTAATTCTTGATAATTGGGAAGTAATGACACTTTTCCAAAATAATTAAAAATGAGTGTGTTCACAAACATTTAAATCACACTCATTCTCAACTCTTTGAGAAAAGTATCACTACTTTCCAATTACTCAGAAATAGTTAATTCTGTGAATATAATTATTGAGACAATGCCCTCTTAAGTCTCAAGTTAAATAAAATGCGCACATACTCTTCATCACTGCCTACAAGACAGAGCCTCTAAGCACTGTACGAAAAATAATTTAGAGGTTGTTACGAGGAACCAGCAGCAGAGGATTTGGCGCATAGTACCGTTTGATCCAATATTTTATTGGTTGCTAGCTCCAACAGTTCATTGAACAAGATTCAAGTGTACTTGGACCTAACTGGGAATTCTTTTGATACTAACATTCTACTGTCATTAAATAGGTGAACTCTCATCGCTTAAGACATTGTATCTCCGTTAACTACAATAATTTGCAAGATTCAGTCAGTATGCAAGGTATATGTCTACACCTGTGTGTGTTTATACGTGTATTTAATTATAATTTATTTATTTCTACCTTTCTTCTTTTTTTTGGTTTTGGGTGAAGATTTATTTCTACTAGTTACTTGTCATCATTTTTGTAGAGTTGGATGACTTGAGCAACTTTGAGGTTTTGTAGAGTTGCCCTCTCTCAGTAATGGGTTTCGTCAAAACATAGGAGCCATGCCCTCTCTAAGGGTCTTGTCCATGGGTAGTACTGTTGTAAAATATACAGGGAGTCAGGGATATATACTGTTCTGTAATATCAAACTAGTAGTAGAATATGAATGAAATAGGGTATACGATAAAACCGATGCAGGTAATAGGCAACAGATGTACGAATATGAGGAAACATTCAAAACAGATGCAAACAGAGAAGTTTAGCAGAATCAAAATATAAACAGGATTGGAATGAACTTATTATTTTAAATGTCAAGGAGAGATTCAATAATCTCTATGCTTAAAGCCTTAAGCGCCCCATTTAGAACAATTCTTCAGTGCGACAGGTTGCTTGACGCCGTGGCTTCTAGCATTCAACGATAAAAGCTTCTCCAGTAATCCACACAGAAATACTCGATTGTAAGGGAACCCTTTTAGCAGTCTCACTTGATTCAGTTTTGGCAGAGAGAAGAAGAAGAAAATGATATAGTCGTATCTGATAAGCCCTTCCCAAAAACCCTAATAGCCCCTTTCATATGAAGGAGAGAAACTAAACGTGTGTGTCCCTTGAGAGGCACACGTTCACATGATTAAAACGTTAATTAAGATTAATTAATGTTTTAATCCAACGGTTAGAAAACCCAACGATTCAAAACGTTTTAGAAAACAAACCCAACAGTTACAAAACGTTTTAAAAAACAAAAATAAAACGATTAAGATTCAGCAAAAATTAGATATAAAAAGATTGTATCATCACACACCACACCACGACACGACCGACCGAACGGCGGAGCGCACGATGCAAAGCCCCAACAACAAGAACTATGTCTCACTTTAGGGGTTGCACCCCTTTAATTCCCACTATTCAATATAAACTCTTGAAAGTTCTCATAAACTTCCAATGTGAGACTATTCGTCCCACAAGAGACAAAGCACTAGAGGACAAACACAATGAAAAGATTTTGGGCCCTTAAAACACCAATAAAATACAACAAGTACTGGCCTAAATGGCACCCTACCTGTTCAAGGTAAAATAATTGCTCTGAAATTATATAACATGGCTGCCTCTCATCAAACTTAATTACTAGGCCTTCCTCTCAGTCTTTGATAAATTAATTATTTTGCAGGTTTATGCAATCTGAAGAATCTCCAAGAGTTGATTCTCAATCAAAATAGCTTTGAAGGGAATTTACCATCCTGCTTAAGAAACTTGACATCTCTTCGAGTTTTGGATCTCTCTAGCAACCAATTTAGTAGGAACATTGCTTCTTCTCCACTCACCAGTTTTGCCTTCTTATAATCACTTACAAATCCCTGTCTCATTCAGCTCATTTGCAAACTTTTCAAAACTAGAGCTACTTGCAGATAATGAATTTGTGGAGAAAATTGAATCAACCCCTGTTTCTCCAAATTGCACAGTGAACAAAGTCAGCAGAGCCATTCCTGCTTTCAATCGGAGCCTTAGATTTGCTTATAGGTTCCCTCTCTTACTTTTCCTCCTATAGATTCCTTGTCTATAAAAACAGATTTTGAGATTACCAGATCCGTATTTATTGAGAGTTAATCGGATAGTTATCTACTAGAATTAGAGCTTTTCGTCCACAAAGATTCACGTTAAAGATACGAGCTAAAAAGCAGCATTCCTTGTAAAGCTAAAATTACTGTTCTAAGCTTTATAAACCAAAAATTACTTGGGAATGATTCTCATAGGTTTCATGGTTTTTTTAGCAATTGGTTTTTAATTTCAAATGACTGATTTTTAAAAATTAGCTATTTTAGTGTCGATGGTTTAAAAAATAATAGAGTATTTCGTGAAAAGTAGAAATGTTAAATTACAATATGGGTACTCCAAGGATGTTTTGAGAAAAACCAGTATGTTGTTTAGCATATTTTCTGAAGGCCATGCACCTCTCATTATATATAGCTAGTGGAAAGGCACGAGCAAATGCTTGTTAATTTATAAATTTTTTGTATTTTAAATTGTATTATATAATTTATATTAAATATATAATTCAATTTAAAGTAAAGCTTTGTGTCCCACATTGGATGCACTCGTATCTCACTACAATGCCCTTGTTTCTCTGGTATAATGCGCTCGGGTACCACATTGGATGCACTCATATCTCACCCACAGTGCGCTCGTGTCCATGTACAATGCACTCGCATCTCACGTACAATGCCTTCGTTTCCAAGAATAATGTTCTCGTGTCCCACAATAGGATGCACTCATATCCCATGTACAATGCACTTGTGTCCCCACGTAGGATGTACTCGTATCCAACGTATCATGTGCTTGTGTCCCATGTATAATTTGCCCGTATCCCACATACAATGCGTTCATGTACCACTGTAGACACCCCAAATTGCACCCCGATATAAGAGATTAACTAAGGAAGGCTCCAAAGGTCTTATTTGAGCCTTGACATATGTCAAACTTTCAAAAACAATCAAAATCAGTGCCAACCGCACTGTGTATGCGGTTTTTATAATCTCGGTTTCAACCGCTCTGTATGTGCGGTTGCAACCGCACAAACAGCACGGTTCAAGTCCTTGCTTGTTGCGCTGGCGGCCACGTGGCTTCGCGAAGCTTCGGCCGTTAAGCCGCGTGGACAACACTCAATTAAAGCATAACTGAATTGAACCGCCCTGTATATGCGGTTTGGTCAAATTTGTATTGAACCGCACTTTGAGTGGCGGTTCTGTAGAAACCGCACTGAGTATACGGTTTTGGCTGTTTCGAGGCTTTGCGAAATGGCTCGATCTCTGAGCCTTATTTACGCATATTACCTCTCTCTTAGGGACTTGAACTCCCAATTTCACCCTCCGAAACTTGCTGAATTACACCAATTCTTGCCTTGGAGGAGAATTGGAATAATCTAGAAGGCCTTTTTGGCCTACCCTTGGGACTCTTCTACCCTTGACTTGGCCTATAAATAGAGAGGCCCTCCTCTTGCAAATGGCTGACAATTTGAAGCTTAGAAGCTCTGCAAGAAGAAGGAGAAGCTCTGCTGGATTGTCTACTGAAGGCTCAAGCTACCAAGGTAAAGCTCTCTTTCATTTCCAGTCTTCCCTCTTAAGTTCTAGCAAATCTCTCATCTTCTACCTTTCTGTAGTGTAAGGCCTTTGTGCATTTTTGTAACCCCAAACCCCTTCTAAAGTACCTGGGAATCCTCTCTAGCCGTAAAACGTGAAGAGAGAGCCTGGGGAAAAGGAAGGTGGAATGGATCCTCTAGGTTTAGAACCTACAAGTGATGAAAAGCATGCTATATGGTTATTTTGAACCCTTGAATGCTTCTCTGATTTTATTTTATATTTGGAGAAGATGTGAATCCATGCTCTCAATAGCCATGGATTCCAAGCTTCTCATAGAAATGAGATTTTCCACACTTTCACACTCACTTTTCACTATTTTCATCAAATGGGCTAGATCTTGGGCTTTCCATGTTCAATATGGAAAATCTGAGGTCCTAGGCCTTAAAATGAGTTTTAGAACTTCATGAGAGGATTTCTTGTTGATTTTGAGGTTTTGGTCGAATCCACATGCACACATGCACTGGTTTCTATATTTCCTCCTCAAAAAAAACTCAAAACAGGACAGATCTGTGGCCTGTCTTGGAAGACTCATAACTTCATCCTCCGGATGAATTTTTGAGTGATTCCGAAGACATGTGATAGATTGGAAGGTCTATTTAATATCTGGAAATTTTCGTCCACTTCCATGTAGCCAATTTTTGACACCATCTCTTCAAAGTTTGTAGGACAGTTCAGCCCAGATTGCTGAACTTGTCGCTTTGATGGTGCACTATTTGCTCAGTTTTAATCCGTTTCCTATGATTCCAGTTTCTGAGTTTTCTTTAAGAAGTCTATTTTCATTTCCAACAAGTTTCAGCAGATTTCAATCTGTTTTGTGCCTTGGGTGCTCAGTTGACTCAGAGGTGCTCGCTGGCATAGTCCAGAGCTCATCTGTGGTCTTCTAGGCCTGTTCCAGAGAGCACACAAGTCACATCCGGATAGAGATTTATGTGAGGTTTTTTCCTTTGGAAAGATGGCACTACATACTTCCCCCATACCAATTTTTATGGATTTTTATTGAGCCAAACTCCACGAATAGAGCTTTGAAAATGCCTACTTAACACTTTTTCTGAGTTATAGCAGCAGATTTCATATGTGGATTTCTCTCTAGTTTTGAATCGGATCGAGCTGAACTTTTTACTGTATATTCTAATATATACCAGTTTTCAAATGGCTTTGGTTTCATTTGATTTAGATTTAAATTGAATGAGTTATGGTTTATCAAAGCTTTCAAGCTCTTTTGACCGAATTTCTCCAGATTTGCCTTGGCTTGATTTTCTTCATTTTTACTTTGATTTCACTTCACTCATGAAGTTTTAGAAGTGATGAATCCACAAAGAGAGTCTAAACTCATTAGACTTCTCATGTGGAATGGTCACACACATTGTGCTTGTTAAGCACCTTTTTGTTTATTTTACTAGCAAACAATTTATAGCATAAGCAAACATGTGGTAACCGTCTTAGACGGATGAGTGGGGGTGCCTAACACCTTCCCCCGCTTATAAATAATTCCCCGTACCCAATCTCTGGATTTTTCCTCATCTTAGAGCTACTTTGGCTCTATTTGACATCTATGAACCTTTTGGTGTCCATTCACACCCTAAGATGGATGGTGGCGACTCTTTACATTTTATTGATCCCCGCGTGACGATATCGGAAGTCATCCGAGATGACGAATCCATGTCTCACAACTGGCGACTCTGCTGGGGAGAGCTAGTGGAATTGAGCCATGTTTTGATTGCTTGAGCATGATCGATTGATTTCCATGAATTGTTTGCTGTTTTACCATTTGTGATAAACATGTTTGATCTGAGTGTTATTATTTTTAGAATACCTGAGACCTTAGACAAGAGGCCATGTGATGGGTGTATGCTTTGATTATATTCAAAACCATGTTAGTGGACCTAGATAGTCTTACCATGCTAGGTTGCCATTTTTGTTATGATAAGCATGCTTTGATTAGAACTTTAATGTGGTAAGCATGAGATCAGAATTTTGGAGAGATGTTTACTTTGTATCAAGCATGCTCACCATGATTTATTTGCTTTTTTGTACAACATGATAACATGCTTGCATGATGCTTGTGTGAATACATGTTTAGTATGAGCATGCTAGGTGTTTTTTTTAATTACTTTGTTTTACTCATGATTGTTTACTTCAAATATGATTTCCATATCATGCCTTGGTGAATGTGATTGCGCTTGCATGAATAAGAAAAAAGAGTGGCAAGGGTGGGACGTTGTGTTGAATGTGACCCTCTTTTTCAAATGCACTTGAGCACTTTTTTTTATTTTTTACACAGCCTACCTATCACCTATAGGAAGTTGAACAGGAATGTGTGTAGCTTGGCGCACCGAGGTCGTTACTTCGGAAAGCGAAAGTGAAAACATTCACCTTAGAGACTTTGAGCCAATGATGTGATGACATGGTGGATCTAGAATTCTGGTCATACACTAGGCTTGAGCTCTAAGTTGCCAATAAGCCAAAACCCAAAACCCCTACGCGAAGGTGGAGAAACACCCTTTTGGCCAAAATAAACCAAATGCGATGGGGAAAGGGTTTGTAATTGAGGGAAGGCCGTCTTGCATGGCTCAGGTGGTCCAAGGCATGATATGGACGCCATTTGGAAGGTAAACATGAGGTAACAAGGTAATGTAAGCCTATTATTTGTGGTAACATCTTTACTTTGTAAATATCAAGCTCATGTTGGCCATTTGTGGGGATTTTGTTATTCCCAGAAATTTGTTGTTATCCTAGGATTGGTGTAGCCCTTAGAGAGAGTTTTTACTCTTCTTAGGTGTCGTTCTACCCCAAATGTCCATAGGAGGCACCTAAAAGTCCCAAAATCCATGCATTGGGTGTCCATTTTGGGGAGGGAGCCTAGGCCCTCCTATGTATGAATATTACTAATCCTTTGTTTTGCAGGAAATTTGTGTGGAGAACACCCTGGAGCTGCTGGTACAAAGGGATTTTTCCTTTTTAGTTTAAAAATTCTCATTCTCAAGCCCAAGGAGGCTAAAATTGTAATTTTATTTTGATTCATGCCCTTGAAGGCCAATTTGTATTGTAACATGTTTCTTTTATCATAAGAAATCTGTTTGTGCATGTTTTTGGTATCCCCATGCAATTTCATGAAATTCAAGGGTTAAGCGGGCCTTTAATGCCATTTGATATGTCAAGTGCCCAACTTGGGGCAGTCCAGAAGCCACCCAGTGGTGAACAGTGTGTTTGGGCAAGTAACCAAGCTAATAAAACCAATTGGAAAAGGAAACAATTCGAAAATCTGTTTTTCGGCTGAAAACCGTCCTGAGTATGCGGTTGTCTGCATTTTCGCTGCAACCGCATGTATCATACGGTTTGAGCCAAACCGTCCTGAATGTGCGGTTTTAAGCCGAAATCCCATTCTGGCCATGCTAATTAAACATTTCTGGGTCCTTTCATCCCTAAGTTATATAATCAATGGGTAGTGACTCCAAATAAGATAAATGGCATTTAAACCATTCCAAATCCACCCGGATCAAGAGATTAAGGTCATTTTGAACATATTCACCTAAATTGAGCAAATTAATCCAACTCAAAGGTGAAAATGATGAAATAAAGTTGGCTCAAACCAAAAGTCAGGTCAAGCACAAAATTTTGCGGTTTAAGCTCATGTTAGGCTCTTTTTACCTAATTTGAACACTTAACCCATCTTAAGTGAAGTAAATGATTAAAAGAAAATTGTTTCAAATAACCAACCTAATCATACTTCAACCTCAAGAATTAAACTTGGAAATCACAATAAGTTCCCAAAACATGTTAAGCTTAAAGTGTAATGCAATTCATGAAAGGAAGCTCAACTCTTTTAAAATGGGGCAAATTCCAATCAAAAATCAATCTTTAAGAAATCTTTAAACATAAAGTGTTCAAACTTTTAAGATTTCTTCCAAAGAGCAATTGGGTCACTTGGAAACCTTTGAATTCCAAGCAAATAATCATTTAAAAATCAAGTGAAAGGAAAATTTTAAGTAAATCATCTCCTTGAAAGCAATTTGAGTCTCTTTTTAACTCAAAAACACCTAAGGGGAAATCAAAAATATTTTAGGCATCTGAAAGCCTTGGAATTTCAGAAAATCAACTCATAGGACTCCTGGAAGCCTGAAATTCCAGACTTTTTTAAAATCTTCATAGGCCTTCTAAAGCCTGAATTTAGAAACTCATAGGACTCCTGGAAGCCTGAAATTCCAGACTTTTTCAAAATCTTCATAGGCCTTCTAAAGCCTGAATTTAGAAACTCATAGGACTCCTGGAAGCCTGAAATTCCAGACTTTTTCAAAATCTTCATAGGCCTTCTAAAGCCTGAATTTAGAAACTCATAGGACTCCTGGAAGCCTGAAATTCCAGACTTTTTCAAAATCTTCATAGGCCTTCTAAAGCCTGAATTTAGAAACTCATAGGACTCCTGGAAGCCTGAAATTCCAGACTTTTTCAAAATCTTCATAGGCCTTCTAAAGCCTGAATTTAGAAACTCATAGGACTCCTGGAAGCCTGAAATTCCAGACTTTTTCAAAATCTTCATAGGCCTTCTAAAGCCTGAATTTAGAAACTCATAGGACTCCTGGAAGCCTGAAATTCCAGACTTTTTTAAAATCTTCATAGGCCTTCTAAAGCCTGAATTTAGAAACTCATAGGACTCCTGGAAGCCTGAAATTCCAGACTTTTTCAAAATCTTCATAGGCCTTCTAAAGCCTGAATTTAGAAACTCATAGGACTCCTGGAAGCCTGAAATTCCAGACTTTTTCAAAATCTTCATAGGCCTTCTAAAGCCTGAATTTAGAAACTCATAGGACTCCTGGAAGCCTGAAATTCCAGACTTTTTTAAAATCTTCATAGGCCTTCTAAAGCCTGAATTTAGAAACTCATAGGACTCCTGGAAGCCTGAAATTCCAGACTTTTTCAAAATCTTCATAGGCCTTCTAAAGCCTGAATTTAGAAACTCATAGGACTCCTGGAAGCCTGAAATTCCAGAATTTTTCAAAATCTTCATAGGCCTTCTAAAGCCTGAATTTAGAAACTCATAGGACTCCTGGAAGCCTAAAATTCCAGAATTTTTCAAAATCTTCATAGGCCTTCTAAAGCCTGAATTTAGAAAATCATAGGCCCCTGAAAGCCTGCGTAATTTCGGGAGGTTGTGGAAGCCTTAATTCCAAAGCATAAGCCCTTGGAAGCTTGCGTGATTCCAAGTCTTGATTTGTCTACAGGCTTTTACTGTAGGCACATCATCTTTTGTGGGATATGTTGGAAGCCCTAGAATTTTCCAATATTGGTGGGTCTTTTTCGCACCAACCAATTCATAAGCCCTTGGAAGCTTGCGTGATTCCAAGTCTTGATTTGTCTACAGGCTTTTACTGTAGGCACATCATCTTTTGTGTGGGACATGTTGGAGGCCCTAGAATACTCCTACAAAATTTCTGAGGTTTGATCTTTTTCGTATTAATCACCTCATCTTAATAAGGTTATGTTAACCATAAATACAAAAATCAAAAAATATATGAATGCAAAGAGACCCCCAGACTCATGTTCACCAAGCCTACATGCATGCATGCATAGGTGTGTAAAGTTGATTTGATGGGATACTAACATTTTTCTCCTTTGTCTTTTTCTTTTAACCAAGGTACTAAGTTCCTACTGCAACCATTGCTCCCCGATGTTCTCAGAGATTAAAAGCTGCTACCATGAACCCTGCTGAAGAACAATCCACTGTTTCGGCTGAGGCCTTTGCTCAACTGCAAGAGCAGGTGGCAGAGATGACCAAACTATTGGAGAATTTGCTGGCCAACCAAGCCGCTCAGGCTCAGGTGCAGGCGCAACAGGCGCAGGCTCAGGTTCACCAAGCTTCATCATCCCACAATGCACTACCACAGGCTCCACCCCAGACTGAACTTCCACCACCAATCCAACCTATCCCACCTCAACCTGAACTCTCTCATCCAAACCCCGAGCCTATCCTGATCCGGGAGGAGGAATCTGAAGGTGAGAGGGAAAAGGAAAAAGAAAAAGAGAGACTGAGGGTAGAAGTGGAGAGGAAATTTTTGGACAAACTAGAGTCCATTCAGGAGGAATTGAAAGAAGTGAGGGGGATCAACACGTTAGGTGGTACCAACTTTCAAGATCTCTGCCTGTACCCCGACGCATGCTTACCGGCCAAATTTAAGTGCCCGGATTTTGAGAAATATGACGGCACCGGATGCCCAATGAGCCATCTGAAGCTCTACTGTGGGGCGTTATGTCAATTTGGCCGGGATGATGGCATCCTGATCCAGCTATTCCAGAGAAGCCTAACTGGGGCAGCCTTGAGATGGTTCGCAACTGTGGACCACGGCAGAATCAGAAGGTGGAAGGACCTAGCGGATGCTTTCCTTGCTCAGTACCGTTTCAATGCTGACATCGTGCCGGATAGGTACGATATGATGAAAATGAGTAAGGGAAGAGATGAGACAGTTAGGCAGTATGCCAAAAGGTGGAGAGAAGCCGCCTCTCAAGTCAGGCCTCCCATGATGGAGCCAGAGATGGTTACCACCTTCATTGGCACATTGGGGCATCCATTTTACAATCACTTGGTGGGTCAGGTTACCACCAGTTTTGCTGCCCTAGTGTTAGTCACGGACCGGATTGAAGATGGGATCAGATCCGAGCGAATCCAAGACCATTCTGCCACGGCTCGTCAGCAGGAGCCCACTTTTGATCCTTCTGCCCAGAAGCAGAAAAATGGGGCAAGAAGGAATGGAGGAAAGAAAGAAGGGGAAGTAAACATGATACAACCCCAACCACCACAGAAACCCATCCAGATCAATATTGCTGCACCTCCACCCAGTCCGGTGCAGCCACAATCAACCTATCAAAACCCTCTCAACGTTAATGTTCCTCAAGCAGCAATGCCCAACCAAAAAAGGGTATTCTCAAAAGAGGAGAGAGATGCTTGGATGGCGTCCAGAAGGAGCAGGATCCTTTCCCCTCTTCCGGTGAC
This sequence comes from Buxus sempervirens, assembly GCA_947561395.2. Lineage (NCBI taxonomy): Eukaryota > Viridiplantae > Streptophyta > Magnoliopsida > Buxales > Buxaceae > Buxus > Buxus sempervirens. The sequence goes on along the minus strand of OX387194.1, from coordinate 9,703,536 downwards.
TCCATCCCAACTTTTGCCATCTTTGTTAAACGCAGGGTATGTCACCCTGAAAGAGCCAAATCCGAATGCTTCAAAGGGAAAGAACTTCGATCCCTCCACCACCTGTGAATACCATATGGGTGCACCAGGACACCCTACAGACAGGTGTTGGCCATTAAAACATGCCATCCAGGATTTGATCGATCAGGGAACCCTGTTGTTTAACACAGCTGCACCCTCTCCTGCCAGGACTGACATTGGTCAGAATCCTCTGCCCCAGCATAATGGGGCTAGTCCTTCCAATTTCGTAGGGACCATCTCTTCTAGACCTAGGACGTTTGATCCCTCGCAGTTAATTGCGCCAATAGGGACGTCCGTTAAGGTCTATTTTGACCAGGAAGAGATAGAGGAACAAATCAATGTCATTTCTGGAAATAATGGAAATGGCAAGACTGCAGAGGACATTAATGCCTCTCTAAACCGGGCCGCTTCTCTTATGGCCCAGCTTAATGTAGCCAAACCCCCTCTCATTATTAATTGCAACCAGGCTGTTGCTTCCCCACCTACTTCATCATCCAAACCGTCTTTGGTCATTAATTATGACTCCACCACTGCTTCAATTACGTCTGTTCCTTCCCAGACCTTAAAATCCTCTCAACCCAAGGCACCAAGGCAATCTTCGCCTCTAGTTATTGAGGTGCCTTCTTCTAACCTTATTCCCACATCAGCTCCTGAACCAAGGTCTCATCTCCAACCCTTGGTATTTAACGTTCCTAAACCCTCTTATTCAGAAACCGCTGTACCTTGGAACTACAGCGAGGGTTATACGACCACTATCCCAGTGGCCAGGAATCAGGGTCAGGAGGAGGTAAACCTCATGACAAGATCCGGGAGGTGTGTGGAAGGAAAAGAACAAGAAAGGAAAGAGGCAGAGCAAGTCCAGAAGGGGAAGGCCAAAATAGGGGAAGACACCCCTCAGGTCGACAATAAGGAGGCAGAGGACCTCCTAAGGATACTGAAAAAGAGTGAATTCAATATTGTTGACCAATTAACCAAGGTCCCTGCCCAGATATCAATACTGGGATTATTGCTTAATTCAGAAAAGCATAGGGACTCATTAATGAAAGTACTCCAGAGCGCCCATGTGCCCAAAACAATTGAGCCAGACCAGCTCGGCACGATGATCGGCCAGATCCTATCTCACAATGTAATAAGCTTTTCAGAAAGCGAGATAAGCCCTGGTGGAGGCTATCACATGGACCCTTTGCACATCACTGTGCTCTGTAAGGGTAGCATGATAGCCAGGGTCCTAATTGACAATGGGTCAGCCTTAAACGTCTACCCCCTTGTAACATGTGTGAGGCTTGGTCTGGACCAATCCAAGATAAAGCAGAACGGGAGGGTTGTAAGAGCTTTCGATAGCTCCAAAACACACTCCCTGGGAGAGATTGAACTACCGATTACCATCGGACCGAATATCTTTAATATCACATTCGAAGTGATAGATATTCCGGCTGCCTTCAATCTACTTCTGGGAAGGCCGTGGATCCACTTAGCTAGGGCTATACCCTCTACTCTTTATCAAAGAGTAAAATTTATAAGAGGCCAAAGGGTAATAACGGTCCTAGCCGAGAACCTAGTCCCTCCCGTCATATCACCTGACGTACCTTTCATTAATGTGGAATTAACGGCAGACAAAATTGCCTTTCACTCTTTTCAGTTTGAAACAGTCAACTTCATACCTGGGGGGTGTCTAAAAAAGAAAGAGAGGTTGACCTGCGCCAATAAAATGGTGGAGAAAGTCTTAAAGGATTGCAATTTCCACCCAGGAAAGGGGTTGGGCATTAACCTGCAAGGAAGGGTGACGCCCATAGAGGCACAGAAGCTAGTCCCACGAGTAGGACTAGGGATGAAAATGAGAAGATGGAAGATGGGACCACAGAAAGAAAATGAGAGGGAAAAGAATCAAGGAAAGTTCCCTCATTTAAGGGAAACTTTCCCGAAGCCCTCTCATACCATTCAATTGGTTCCTCCCGCAGATTCCTCCAAGCCTTCGTATTTCAATGACAACCCTTTTAGAAAACCTTTTACCTCAACCCTTCAACCTTTTATCCCCCTCTCATCCACTTTGGCGCCCAAAGCCACGGGTGAGCCTGAGCCACTGCCACAAGAGCAGCAGGATTTCACTGAAGAGACAGGGGCATTCTTTGCGATGGCAGAGGATGAAGGAAGAGAAAAAGCAGAAGAAGAGGTTCCTTTTATCGACTGGGCCTCAATCAAGATTCCTGATGAAGTCACCTCCGAACTCAGCCCCGAAGCAGAAAAGGGCAGTTTTTCAAATCCGGTAATGATGGTATCGGATCAAGAGTTTGAGGAAGAACAGGTTTGCACTATACCACCTGTTCCAGAGCGCTTTGTATTGAAAAATTGGGAAGAGACCCCTTTGACGTTTGAGGCTGCATATGGTTGGCAATCAGCTGCGGCCTCCAAAAAAAAACTCCATTAGTGGATTGCCCTTTTCCTGAAGGTTTTAATGAACCTTCATCTTCAGGAAAAGCCTCCCTAGAAGGTTCTCAAAAAAACCAAAAAGATTTTTCCATTTTTTCTAGAAAATCTAAAGCTTTCAAAATGGTCCAGACTGCTTATGAGCCATATATACAGACTGAATTAGAGCAAGTTGAATACGACTTCGACCTCGAGCTCGACTTCGACCTAATGGGGATCGAAGAGGAGATCGAGGCCGAAGACGATGACCTTCCAAGAGAAATATCATATCAATTGGAACGTCACGAAAAGGGTATTCAACCTAATATTGAAGAAACCATTTCCACAAACTTGGGAACTGAAGAGGACCCAAAAATTGTAAAGATTGGTGCATGCTTGTCTGAAATGCAGCAGAAAGAAATGTCCCAATTCTTGGCCGATTACCAGGACGTGTTCGCATGGTCTTATCGGGATATGCCAGGGTTGGATACAGACATGGTTGTACACAGGCTGCCAATCCTGCCAGGAGTAAAACCTATTAAGCAGAAATTGAGAAGGTTGAAACCGGAATGGACTTTGAAAGTCAAAGATGAAGTAGTAAAGCAGTTTCAAGCCGGGTTTTTGGCGGTGTCCACATACCCTGATTGGCTAGCCAATATAGTCCCAGTTCCAAAGAAGGATGGAAAAGTCAGGATGTGTGTGGATTACAGAGACTTGAACAAGGCGAGCCCGAAGGATGACTTTCCATTGCCACACATCGACATCTTGGTTGATAATACGGCAGTGCACAGCTTGTTCTCTTTTATGGATGGCTTTTCCGGATACAACCAAATCAAAATGGCAAAGGAGGATAAAGAGAAAACCGCTTTTATTACTCCTTGGGGAACCTTCCACTACACAGTCATGCCTTTTGGATTAAAGAATGCCGGGGCAACATATCAGCGAGCCATGACAGCCCTTTTCCATGATATGATCCACAAAGAGATGGAAGTCTATGTGGATGATATGATTGCCAAATCATGTGAAGAGGAAGACCACTTAATCAATCTAAAGAGGGTATTTGACCGTCTAAGGAAGTACAGCTTAAGGCTTAATCCAGCAAAGTGTGTCTTTGGAGCCACATCCGGGAAATTGTTAGGCTTCATTGTAAGCAGAAGAGGGATTGAGATAGACCCGTCTAAAGCCAAGGCAATCATTGAGATGCCAGCTCCTAAGACTGAAAAAGAAGTTAGGGGCTTTCTGGGAAGAATTCAGTATATCAGCCGGTTCATAGCACAACTCACTGCTATTTGCGAGCCGATCTTTAAACTTCTAAGGAAGAATAACCCAACTATATGGAATGAGGATTGCCAACAAGCATTCGACAAAATAAAGGATTATCTGTCAAATCCTCCTGTTCTAGTACCGCCATTTCCAGGAAAACCACTGATTCTGTATCTATCAGTTCTAGAAACATCAATGGGATGCGTATTGGGGCAGCATGATGAAACAGGCAGAAAATAAAAGGCTATCTACTATCTGAGCAAGAAATTCACAGATTATGAGACAAGATATTCGCCTTTGGAAAAGACTTGTTGCGCTTTGGTCTGGGCGACTCAAAGGCTTAGGCACTATTTCTTAAGCTATTCGACTTTGCTGATCTCAAGGATGGATCCGCTAAAATATCTGTTTGAGAAGCCGGCTTTAACTGGTAGAACAGCAAAGTGGCAGCTTTTGCTTTCAGAATTCGACCTGACATATGTCACTCAGAAAGCAATCAAGGATCAGGCAATTGCTGACCACCTAGCTGAGCACCCATTGCCAGATTATCAACCTCTTAAAACGAATTTCCCGGATGAGGCTATCTTATTTGCTGAAGAGGAAGAAAGTGAAGACTCCTGGCAGATGTTCTTTGATGGGGCTGCAAATATGAATGGAAATGGGATCGGCGCAGTATTAGTAAAGCCAGATGGTTCACATATCCCAATCGCCGTGAAATTGAGATTTCAGTGCACGAACAACATAGCAGAGTATGAGGCATGTATAATCGGATTACAAGCTGCTCTAGACCACGATGTTCAAGAACTTGACGTATATGGAGATTCGAGTCTTATCATCTTCCAAACAACTGGGGAATGGAAAACCAAAGATCATAAATTGATCCCATATCACCAATATTTGGAAGAAATAAGTACCAAATTTACTCGAATTTCTTTTAGCTATATGCCAAGGGCTAAGAATCAGTTTGCGGATGCCTTGGCGACATTGGCCTCAATGGTTAGTATTCCAGAAAGGGTAGACATACAACCACTTGAAATTGAAGTCAGAGACGAGCCAGCTTACTGTCTTGTTTTGGAAGGAGCGCAAGAAACAGAAATACCATGGTTCCAAGATATCAAGAATTTCTTGGATAATCGAAATTTTCCAGAAAGCGCTAGTCCCACTGAAAAAAGAACAATACAGAAGTTAGCAGAACAGTTTCTGCTAAGTGGTGGGCAGTTGTATAAGAGATCTTATAATAATGTTCTACTCAGATGCGTCACCAAGGTTGAAGCAGAAAGGTTGATTGAAACAGTGCACGGGGGAGTCTGTGGGCCGCACATGAATGGACACATGCTCGCAAGGAAAATATTGCGATTGGGATATTATTGGTCTACAATGGAGCACGATTGCTGCCTACATGTTAAGAGATGCCATTTGTGCCAAATATATGCTGATAATAAGCATGCACCACCAAGTGAACTGCACAGCATGACCTCTCCATGGCCATTCTCTATGTGGGGTATTGATGTCATTGGGATGATTTCTCCAAAAGCATCTAATGGACACCGGTTCATTCTAGTGGCAATTGATTATTTCACAAAATGGGTTGAAGCTGCTTCGTATGCAAATATCACAGGAAACCATGTTCTTAAGTTTTTGAAGCACAACATAATTTGTCGCTACGGGTTGCCAAAAGCCATAGTTTCAGACAATGCTTCAAATATTAAGAACAAGGATATGAAGGAGATGTGTGAGCAGTTTCAGATAACTCATCACAAATCCGCCCTTACAGGCCAAAGATGAATGGAGCAGTAGAAGCGGCAAATAAGAATATAAAGAAAATAATCCAGAAGATGGTGGTAAGCTATAGAGATTGGCACGAGATGTTGCCATTTGCTCTCCATGCTTACAGAACCTCGATCCGAACTTCTACTGGGGCAACGCCGTATTCCTTGGTTTATGGAACAGAGGCCGTCTTACCTGTTGAGGTAGAAATCCCTTCATTAAGAGTGCTTATGGAAACAGAGCTTGAAGAGGCTGAATGGGTTCAGTCTAGATATGAGCAACTTAATCTGATAGAAGAAAAGCGGTTGAATGCGCTTTGCCACGGTCAACTGTATCAGAGGAGAATGGCCAGAGCCTACAACAAGAAAGTAAAGCCCAGAGCTTTCCAAGTGGGTAATCTAGTCTTAAAGAAGATATTACCATTTCTGGAAGACCCTCGTGGAAAGTTTAAGCCAAATTGGGAGGGACCTTATGTAGTAAAGAAGATCTTGTCAGGAGGCGCTCTTATCTTGACAGAAATGGATGGGACAGATTTTCCTGAGCCAATCAACTCCGATGCGGTCAAGCAATATTTCCCTTGAAGGAATATCACAAAGAAATGATCCGAGGCCATTTTTCTTCCTCCCTCACAAATTCTAATATCCCTAGATTAAACCAAGTTGAGCCTGTTCGTGTTTTAAAGAACCCAAACTGGAGCTTACAGTCGCGACTGGGGCAGGGTTAATAGAAAAACAAAAAGGGAAATAGAAAAGAAAGGCCAAAAGAAAAAAGAAGAAGGCCAATATTGGGAATGGGGGGTCGCATCCATTATGACTGTAAGCCCAGTTGTCCCATTTTCAAGATGTTAAAATGTTGAGCCTATAATAACCTTTTTTTCATAAACCCAACCCAGCCTTCATTTCGTCCTATCGATCAAGTCCTCGGTGATCTGGGTGTATTCCTTCAAGCTCGGGATGTTGAAAGGGCAATGACGGAATAAACAAGCCGGTCCTAGTGAAAACCGTAACAGGCACTAGGGGCAATATTGGCAGAAAGAAGGCGAAAGAAAAAAAAAAGAGAATAAAAGAAAAGGAAGAAACAGGAAAAAGGTCACCAACCGTACTTGGGATACAGATTGAACTAAACCGCCCTTTTTCTACGGTTTTGGCAGAAGGGCTATGCAACCGCATATTGAAGACGGTTTTGGCTAAACCGTTCTGAATGCGCGGTTTTGCGCAGCAGAAGTGAATTGAGCAGATTTTATGCACAGGACTGAACCAGTAGGCTGGGGCAGGCCCCCTGAAAGTGGGAAGGAAACTTGGGGATGAGTCTAAGGGTTCCAAGGGGGACGGATTGGCTTCCTCCTCATTAACTGAAACACCCTTTTTGCCCAACTTACTTCAATTCATCCAACTATATGGGATTAAAGCATTATGGACCAATTTACAATAAAAACACACAAAAATGAAAACTACATTTTGGCCGATGATGAGAAATCAGTGACTTTTCATTAAAACTGTCAGTTTTTACAAGCATATGAGAGTTCTGAGGCCAATAGTATAAAAACCTACTTTGTATTCTCTATCTTTCCACTAGTGGAGTTTCTCTTTGTACAGAGGTATAAAAAAGGAAAAAATACAATAAAAGGGGCTAATCTCTATCCCCTAGCCTTTCCTCAAGCTCTCTGATCCGGGCCGCCTGAACCGCCACAAGCCTTTCAGCCCCCTCTGCATCTGGGTCACTAAGGAATGAGATGACGTCATCTTAGAGGGTCTGCCTAGTCCTCATATCTCGGAGCCTGGCCATGGTTTCATCATGCCTACGCCATGCAGCTCTCACCTCAAAGCGACGGGCCTGTATCTGCTCGGATAACCGTCTCTCCAGATCTCCCTTCTCCAATCTCAAGGTTCGGGCCTCCTCCACCCATATGAGCTGAAGCCGCCTATGAGAAGCCCGCTCGGTCTCCAAGAGGTCCTCATAAGTGGGACACGGGATAGCAGGAGGATCCGCCGGTATGGAAGCGCAGCTCTGCACCTGCTCTCTAATCCAGAAGATATAGTCCTTCTCATGCAATTTGGAGAAGACAGGACCTCTCAAGAAGCAGGCCTGCGACCATTCCTTCAATAACCGGAAGCAGAGGCCCATGGTGGCTGGTGTGAGGGGACCAATGAGTTCTTCATATCCATGAGGTACCAAAATCCCTTGAGACTCCTCTCCAAACTGCCGGATGACTCTCAAAGGCAAGTAAAGCAAGGCAGACTTCAAGCCCATAAGCACAGTGAAGTTTTGGTCAGAGAAGCTGATCACTGTCTCGACGGAGGGCTGATAAGCACCAGGCCATCTCACCTGGTCGTCCTGAAGAGTCCCCAAGAAAGCAAACCATCCCTGTTTGCCACCATGTATATTGGGACACCCCCTGTTGCTCATCAAAACAGGAACGTCCAATCTGGGGAAGAAGCGCCGGGTTATCTCTTCAACCTGACTCAGGTGGTCAAGTAACCAGAGCTGCACAAAACAGGGAAGCATTTCCAACCTTAGAAAATTTCAACATGGCAATAAAAATTACAATTCAAAGAAAGAGATTCAGATTTTACCTGAAGTATAGGGGCGCAGGCAAGGAAACTTTTCTGCTTCCTGTAATAGCAGTCAGTCAAGGCCTGGTATATTTCAGCCAGGATCATAGGGGCAAGCCTTTCGCGCTCCCTAACTTGGCAAATGACTGAAATGAGGGATAAATCAACCTCGCTATCACCTCGGGGGAATAAAAGTTGATTGACCACTATCAATGTCAGAGCATTGAACCGGGCCGACTGGTGGGAGCTATTTAACAGCTTCTCAGTCAGAAATGACTTGGATAGGGTCAATAAAGCGTCGGCTTCCCCTAACTCTTTCTTGTTAATCCCCAAAAAAGTGGAGGCTTCCTTTTTGAAGCTCGGTTTGAGAGGTGGGTTAACTACTTTCTTGGAAAAGCTAAGGTTGAGGATGGTTTCAACCTCCTCGACTGTGGGGGTCATCTCTTTTTCCCCAAACCTGAAGAGGTTCAATTGAGGCTCCCAATGCCCAATTAGTGCCTCTATGATTTCCCATTTTAGAGGAATCTTTGGGATTGAAAAGAGTTGGCCTAGATTGGCAGAGGCCCAATCCATCTCATCTTGAGGGGTCATTGAGGAGACCCACCTCTCATAGAATATATCTACAATGGCATACCTAGTCAAATTAGGAGGTTTGGACCTAATTATTGGTCTAGGTGCTGATATTTCAGGTACAGAAGATGAAGAAGGCACAGAAGCTGAACCAGAAGCCATTAATGGGCAAAAGTGGATTAAAGGCAGCTAGGAGAGAGAAAATCGCCGAAACAGGGGGTTTCTGACCTAAGCAATACGTCAAAATGACGTCCTGCCCGCAATTCGCGGTTTTAAAATAACCTAAGGGCGAAAACCGCATACACAGAACGGTTGTGCCTGAACCGCACTTAAAATGCGGTTACATTCCCGCAAAGTTTAAAAACCGTGGGATAAGTACGGTTCTTGCACAACCGCCCTGAATGTACGGTTTTTGCACAAAAAAGGGGTTTTACTTCTTTCTTTTAATAGGTCATGTTCCCAGAAAACCTGTTACCTGTATAAACAATTGTAACATGACAAACATACAAAAATAAACAAAAAATCTACAAAAAAAGAAACAAAACCAAAAAAATCTTCTCTTTTCATATAAACTGCCAATGACTACATCAAGTTTATATACAAATATCTGATAAATCCTAATCTAGACCTATCTCTAACAGGTCAATCCCTATCGCCTCTACCTCGCCGTCGCTGCCGGATGAAAAAGTGATCTGAGAAGCGCTGGCCAGCGGGAGATGAAGACTCACCAAGCGAGGATGGACAAGCAGGAAGCACCGGGTCTGCAGGAGGCGCAGGATCAGTAGAAGAGGCTGAGGCTGGAGCTGGATCACCCCGGGTCAGGTCCATGAAGCATGAAACTGAAGTGTCCGTCGCCAAAGGGACCAGCTCCAGAACCCGAGAGTCCTCCGCAGGAGGAGATGGATCTACAGTACCAGCTACGCCGGGAACATCCTCCTCTCTCATAAGCTCGGCCGCCTCTGGCTCAGCTACACCAGGAACATCCTCCTCTCTCGCAGGCTCGACCACCTCATGAACCACGGGAACCTCCAAATCACCCCCCGCAGGCTCAGGAGCAGTCTCTGGCTCAGATGCAGGAGCGGTCTCAGATACAGGCACGGCCTCCGGCATCTCAGCTGACTCAGGAACTGCAGCAGCAGAGGTAGCCTCGGCCGCCACCTCACACTCTCTCTCTGAGATCTCTGTAGCTCCTAAGGAGAAGGACAAAGTGCGGGAACTGGATGGTGAAGCCGCCACATCCTCCTGAAAGGCAAAGACAGATTGATCAGAAGCAGAAAAGACAAGAAAAATACAGAAACTGAAAAAGACAGACCTGAGCTCCTGAAGGCCCCGCCTGACCCTGGGCACTGGCCAGCTGGGCCTGCAAATCAGCAATGAGAGCGGCCTGCCCAGTAATGATGACATCACTCTCAGCAATGGCGGCGTCCCTCTCAGCCAGCTGGCGCTCCAGATCCGCATATCGAGCCCGGACCTCCTCCAGCTGTGCCTCCTGAAATAAGATAAGAAAAGAAAGGATATCAGTAAATAAAGAAAGAAAGACTAGAAGAATTTACAAGAAAGGGAGGTTCATACCGTGGTGTCATAGAGGCGGATCACTACCCCTCCTATCTCAGTAACTTCACCTCGAACGGGCATGGGCTGCATCAGACAACCTACTGAGACCTGCCCGAACCAGGTATCATAGTCACCATCGACTAAAAGGCCATCACCTGCCTCCCACTCGCCGAAGTGGGCAGGGTCGAATGGACCAGGAGGGATAAAAGGTGCTGTATCTCGAGGAGCCACTGGGATCCGGAGCTCTCCAGTATGCTGGAAGAAGAAGCGCTCCCCGAGGTACCATATACTGCCCAACTGCCCGATAAAGAATGGGTACCTCTGGCGCCGCTGATCCAGGGCGAAAGCGTCATCCACAAAGGGCTGAAAAGCCAGCTCGTCATGCAGGCCGTCAAGACGGGGGACAGATAGCTGAGGGTAAACAAAGAAGAATATCAGAATCTGATAAAAAGGAGAAAAGGAAATGAAGAAAAGAGAGACGGGAAAAGTGCTTACCTCTCTCCTGAAGGTCCTGTCCAGGTGAGCCCTGGCCAACCTAGGGCAACTCTTCTCTGAGTCACGCCTAATCTGATTCCACCAACGGGCCAAGGGAAATGTCCCCTCAGACAAGGTGGAGGTAGGGCGAAAGTGGGCCACATAGACCCGAGCAAAGAACTGAAAAGAAGAAAAAAAGAAAAAAAGAACAAAAGAAAAGAAGAAAAAAGAGGTTAAGCAAAAAAGAAAAAAAAAGAGAAGAAGAGAGAAAAGAAAGGAAAAGAAGAAGAAAAGAATTTATACCTGCAGAAAGGGCCAGAAAAATCTGCAACCTACCCCGGCTCCCCTGGGAGAAGACAGGCCGGAAACCACTCGTCGAAGGCCCGCTAGCAAGGTGCCATAGACAAGCTGACCCCAAGCGTAATCCCTCGCTCGGTGCAGATCCCGGAGAAGACTCAAGAAATGGGGGCTGACCGAAGTAGTATCCTCCAGGCAGAAGCAGGAGCCCATCATCAGAAGAAAAAGAAATCTGAAAGCGATCAGGAAACTGGGATGCTCCGCTGCTAAGGTGCTGAATCCCCTCTCCACAAATGCCTCCCTCAACCATGTCCGGGAAATACGAGTGATCCTGCTCCGATCCCACGCCTCCACGGGCATCTCGTCATATCCCAACAGCTCGGCAATCTCCAAGTCCGCCGGCCGATCCATCTCAGTGATGACATCTCCAGTCATCCTGATCCCGGTAATGAGAGCGAAGTCGAAAGGTCGAATGCCTATCTCCACATCAGGCAGATGGAAGCTCAGGGTCTCCGGGAAAAAGCGCTCCAACAAAGCCAAGATCAAAGGCCGATCCTGACGAACGCCGGTGATGGTGATAAAAGGGCCAAATCCAAAACGGCCCATCTCTCGGCGCAGAGAGGACGAGCAAGCCCCTACAACATCAGCAAAAAGGGCCCAGCTCCCTCGGAAATGAGAAGAAGGATATCTAAGGGGGATGTCCGCCCTGACGCCTGCCGAAGGATGCGTCGCCAAACCACTAAGAAGAGAGGTGTCCCGGATCTGATCTGCTATCTCTGCAGGAATGGCGACACGGGTCGCCCGGGCTCCTGCCCTACCTCTACGACGGCCTCCACTACGCTCACGGACCTCACCAGCAGGCTAGAAAAGCAAATAAAAGAGGGTTTAAGTTGAAAGTGATAAAAGAAAGGCCGGGTTTTGAAAAAGGGAAAGGGAATACCTCTGGAATCGACTCCAGCGAATCCCCAGACGCTCCAGAGTCTGAATCTGAAAGCTCCAGACCACTGGGAGAAGAAGGCTCAGGGTCTGGCTCGGCCCTAGAGGAAGACGCCACATCGGCCGGGTCCCTCCGAACCCTCGAAGATGAAGGCTCATCTGCGGGACCCCGAGAAGCGCGACGTGTACGGGCCATCTACAGGATCAGAGTGCAGGGAGAAGTTCATTATTATTTTAACACTTAAAGCCAGTAGATTTTATTCATGATTTCTTCAGTATGGCCATGGATTAATCAAGTTTGTTTTGTTTACAGGGAAAGAAATGGAGATCAGAAGAAGCACTTCAAAAAGTGCCCCGCCAAATCAGGATTTGATTCTTTACTAACTTCTTTATTATTTCTGTTATATATAAGAACTATATATAAGGAAAAAATCTCTCCTATATATCTTTCTTATGTAAACAATAAACAAAAAAAAATAAAAAATAAAAGAGAAAAGAAAAAAAAGAAAGGGGTTTTTCAAAGCAGGCTATTCAGAATTTTCAATTCATTTCCAATGTTAGGATTCTGAGAAGTTTACAAATTGTTTAAAGCCCTAAACTGTAAATGTGTTTTACTTTTCAGGTTTACAAAGGAAAGACAGTAGGAAGGACAGTCAAGACAGGACCCTAGCTAACTGGAGGTGTCAAACTAGGTTCAATCCTGTTCAGCCGAGTGTCCAGATCAAATTAAATATTGATAGAGAGAACCAATAAAACCTTGGCAATAAGTCAGAACCGGTGCATAAAATAGCTAGTATTCAGAAGCATGTTATGACTGAATACACCAAATACTCAAGGGATCAGAACAAAGAGGTCGCACTGCTATCGAAGCAAAAGCTTAAAGCAAATGCATTAGGATCAAAACAGGATGCTAACATGATCAAAGAGGACCAACCAAGTCAAATATGGCAAATCAAGGCACAATAACAAAGGAAATCTAGTGCTAATCCGGGCATCGGTCCATATGTAGGCGCTTAAATACATGTCCACAGGCAAAAGTTAAAGAAGAATAATCAGGATGTGAGCAGGAAACCAAAATCATGCTAAAATCCAAGCACTACATGGTTCAGGTCAATACAAGCAGTGGGCATATGCAAAATTGGGGATTTTATCCCATTGACAACAGGATAACTAATGCAGTAAATCAATAGCAAGAATCAAATTCGAACATGGCTCAGGCAATCATGGAATCAAGGCACAAGACTTTCGAACTAATTGTTTACAAGTAAGATCAAGGATGCGGCCACTTACCTGTATCAGCCGAGAGATAAAACTGGCAAGGAAATAGGAGCTTGACCTCACCAGGAATGTAGAGGACGGTCGACTGGAGTGGCAGTCGTAGGGAGCAGGCGCAACAGGTGCAGACCGGAGGGCAGTAGGAAGTGCTCGCCGGAGGCTACAGTCACCGCCGGGATTATCAATCGCTCAAAAAAGGTTGGTCCACCGAAAGAGAGTGAAGAACCACCGGAAAAAGAAGATGTCGCCGGAAAGGATGAGCTCGCCGGAGGAAGAGTGATCTCACCGGAGGAGAAGAAGAGAAGACCGGAGCAAAACCACGGTCGCCAGAGGAAAAAGATGAGTTCGGGAGTTCGAGGGTTTTGCGAAGGCAGAGTGAGGAACCGCGGTCGCGGTCTCGGTTATATGAAACCTAGAAAACCGCACACACAGAGCGGTTGGTATTAATATTGTTGAAAACCGCACATACAGCGCGGTTGAAATTGAAAATGCTAAAAACCGCATGTTCAGTACGGTTGGCACCCAAAAATGAATTTTCAAAACTTTTTTCAATCTCTCTCGAAGGATCTATGCCCAAGGCAGTTGTGAATCGCAAGAAGCACCATCCTATCAACTTTTGCTTTTAAAATTTGCTCAAATCTCACTTCATAGCCACGAGTGCTCTGTGAGAGGCGAGGAGAGGATTTGACCCTTAAGGTTAGGGACTTTTCATCAAATCCTTTAAACAAATTCTTTTTCAAAAAACCATATTGGAGTTCTTGCAGCTAATAATCGAATGGACATGATCCTGAGAGGTGCAATTTGCGGGTCTTTTGCTCTCCGCTGCCAATTGATTCCAATCCCAGCGAAGAGGGGGCAGTTGTAGACACCCCAAATTGCACCCCGATATAAGAGATTAACTAAGGAAGGCTCCAAAGGTCTTATTTGAGCCTTGACATATGTCAAACTTTCAAAAACAATCAAAATCAGTGCCAACCGCACTGTGTATGCGGTTTTTATAATCTCGGTTTCAACCGCTCTGTATGTGCGGTTGCAACCGCACAAACAGCACGGTTCAAGTCCTTGCTTGTTGCGCTGGCGGCCACGTGGCTTCGCGAAGCTTCGGCCGTTAAGCCGCGTGGACAACACTCAATTAAAGCATAACTGAATTGAACCGCCCTGTATATGCGGTTTGGTCAAATTTGTATTGAACCGCACTTTGAGTGGCGGTTCTGTAGAAACCGCATTGAGTATACGGTTTTGGCTGTTTCGAGGCTTTGCGAAATGGCTCGATCTCTGAGCCTTATTTACGCATATTACCTCTCTCTTAGGGACTTGAACACCCTATTTCACCCTCCAAAACTTGCTGAATTACACCAATTCTTGCCTTGGAGGAGAATTGGAATAATCTAGAAGGCCTTTTTGGCCTACCCTTGGGACTCTTCTACCCTTGACTTGGCCTATAAATAGAGAGGCCCTCCTCTTGCAAATGGCTGACAATTTGAAGCTTAGAAGCTCTGCAAGAAGAAGGAGAAGCTCTGCTGGATTGTCTACTGAAGGCTCAAGCTACCAAGGTAAAGCTCTCTTTCATTTCTAGTCTTCCCTCTTAAGTTCTAGCAAATCTCTCATCTTCTACCTTTCTGTAGTGTAAGGCCTTTATGCATTTTTGTAACCCCAAACCCCTTCTAAAGTACCTGGGAATCCTCTCTAGCCGTAAAACGTGAAGAGAGAGCCTGGGGAAAAGGAAGGTGGAATGGATCCTCTAGGTTTAGAACCTACAAGTGATGAAAAGCATGCTATATGGTTATTTTGAACCCTTGAATGCTTCTCTGATTTTATTTTATATTTGGAGAAGATGTGAATCCATGCTCTCAATAGCCATGGATTCCAAGCTTCTCATAGAAATGAGATTTTCCACACTTTCACACTCACTTTTCACTATTTTCATCAAATGGGCTAGATCTTGGGCTTTCCATGTTCAATATGGAAAATCTGAGGTCCTAGGCCTTAAAATGAGTTTTAGAACTTCATGAGAGGATTTCTTGTTGATTTTGAGGTTTTGGTCGAATCCACATGCACACATGCACTGGTTTCTATATTTCCTCCTCAAAAAAAACTCAAAACAAGACAGATCTGTGGCCTGTCTTGGAAGACTCATAACTTCATCCTCCGGATGAATTTTTGAGTGATTCCAAAGACATGTGATAGATTGGAAGGTCTATTTAATATCTGGAAATTTTCGTCCACTTCCATGTTGCCAATTTTTGACACCATCTCTTCAAAGTTTGTAGGACAGTTCAGCCCAGATTGCTGAACTTGTCGCTTTGATGGTGCACTATTTGCTCAGTTTTAATCCGTTTCCTATGATTCCAGTTTCTGAGTTTTCTTTAAGAAGTCTATTTTCATTTCCAACAAGTTTCAGCAGATTTCAATCTGTTTTGTGCCTTGGGTGCTCAGTTGACTCAGAGGTGCTCGCTGGCATAGTCCAGAGCTCATCTGTGGTCTTCTAGGCCTGTTCCAGAGAGCACACAAGTCACATCCGGATAGAGATTTATGTGAGGTTTTTTCCTTTGGAAAGATGGCACTACATACTTCCCCCATACCAATTTTTATGGATTTTTATTGAGCCAAACTCCACGAATAGAGCTTTGAAAATGCCTACTTAACACTTTTTCTGAGTTATAGCAGCAGATTTCATATGTGGATTTCTCTCTAGTTTTGAATCGGATCGAGCTGAACTTTTTATTGTATATTCTAATATATACCAGTTTTCAAATGGCTTTGGTTTCATTTGATTTAGATTTAAATTGAATGAGTTATGGTTTATCAAAGCTTTCAAGCTCTTTTGACCGAATTTCTCCAGATTTGCCTTGGCTTGATTTTCTTCATTTTTACTTTGATTTCACTTCACTCATGAAGTTTTAGAAGTGATGAATCCACAAAGAGAGTCTAAACTCATTAGACTTCTCATGTGGAATGGTCACACACATTGTGCTTGTTAAGCACCTTTTTGTTTATTTTACTAGCAAACAATTTATAGCATAAGCAAACATGTGGTAACCGTCTTAGACGGATGAGTGGGGGTGCCTAACACCTTCCCCCGCTCATAAATAATTCCCCGTACCCAATCTCTGGAATTTTTCCTCATCTTAGAGCTACTTTGGCTCTATTTGACATCTATGAACCTTTTGGTGTCCATTCACACCCTAAGATGGATGGTGGCGACTCTTTACATTTTATTGATCCCCGCGTGACGATATCGGAAGTCATCCGAGATGACGAATCCATGTCTCACAACCACTTATAATTCACATGCGTCCCGATGGTAGCTCCTTCCCTCTGGGTGGCTTCACACATGTATCAATATTTAATGAGTTAGCACCATGCTCATATGAAATACCAAGGCATTTTAATCCTGTGTATAGGTCGGTCCCGTCGGACCTTTCATGGGCTTAAACTCAAGACGTGGTGCTTACTCTGATACCTTATGTTACTTGCCTAATCGTTGCTCCAAAAGCCCCAGTACATATAAAAACTTCTTTAGATAAGAACTTAACATTTAGGATTGAAACATTGTGATATGTGCTTAACCATTTCACTTGTCATGATTGAAAGGATACAAAAAAATTAATGACATTACTCGATTACATGATATATATTTTCCCTTGCTATCTATACTATATATAATGAGAATAGGTCCCTTTGGAAGCATGCCAATCTTAATGTGCCCCTTTTCTAAAAAAACCCTATAAATTATTGTTAAGATTCTTTAATAAAAGGGTATAAAAGTCAATATTGCCTAATTCTCTTCAAACTTCAGCGGTTATACAACTGTTCCCTCCTTTATTTTTCTAGACACATGTAGTATTGCACGTGTAGTTTGCTAGTATATATAATGGGAAGAAATCAACTGAATCTCGACCCTTCAAAAATTCTTGAAAAAAAAATAATCAGAAATCAATTGAATCTCGACCAAAATTTGCAAATAAATAAATAAAATAAAAAATTCTAATCGTAAATCCTTCTACAATCAATTTACGGCAAATTTAGAGCAAAATTAGGCTGAAAGAATTGTTCTAGAAAAAATATTTTTGAAGGGGTTTTTATGCTCAAGAGCTCATCAGCACTTGTGGCGGAATCTTATGGTTTAATTTAGAAGAGTGGAGATGGAAAGTGATTCAACCATTACTTCCTTGGCACCGTTGGATTACGGTCCGGATATCCAGACCGTAAATTCATGAAGGAATTAACAAATGACTGATATCCCATGGACTATATAGCTGACATCATCCCCAAAATTGGCTAATTTTGCTTTAGATGCTTTTGTTGTTGTTGGGTTAAGAACCCACATAATTTTGCTTTATTTGAATAACATTCGCTTTTGCCTTTGCCCTAAAAAAAAGTACTACTATAGAATTATTTTATTTAAGGGTTGGGCTTGGGCTTCAAAGGTAGGGCCATTAGCCGTCTTGAGTGGGTTAGGGCTGTGTCAAGAAAAAAAAACCCATTGACAACCCGATTTCCCTAGATGTAACTGTGTTACCTCTTTGCATGTGAGGGAGAAATATCATTAGTTGCTATCTCTTCAAAAGTCAATTAATACGACACCGACACTCGTCAAGTCTTGCTAAAAATCATCGCTACCATTTATTGCATATTGAAACTTTTTACAAACTACGCCCCACCGAAGACTTGACTCTGATCAAAATATCTGAATCAAAAAGCTTATATATTACCCAAAATGTACCGATAAATCTTATTAAAAAGGAAAAAGTAGAGGTGGAAGCTAGAAATCCTTGAAGCTAATGTTTATGGAGTGGAGTCATTCGTGGGTGTGGGTCTTGTTGGTGTTGCTGGTTCAGTTTCATGTTTACGGTTGTGTTGGGTGTTTAGATGAAGAGAGAATTGCTTTGTTGGAACTCAAGGCTTCATTTAATTACCCAAATGGCTCTTCTCTTCCATCATGGGGTGATGGAGAAGTAAGTGATTGTTGTGCATGGGAAAGCATCACTTGTGGTGGCAATATGACAAGGCGAGTGACCCATCTCAGCCTCAATTATACAAGCGCTTGGGGGAATCAAAATTTGATCGGAAATTGGTATCTGAATGCCTCTTTGTTTCTTCCATTTCAAGAACTCAAAAACCTTGATTTGTCTGAGAATTCAATAGCCGGTTGTGTCGAGAACCAAGGTCTGCATCTCCCCAACCAACACCCCTTGTTTATTTCTATATAAATCTGCTCTGTTGTAAAATTTTATAAAAATAAGTGCAGGTTTTGAAAGATTATGGAGATTGAAGAAGCTAGAGGTCCTGAATTTGAATGATAATTACTTGAACAAAAGCATCCTTTCTTCTCTGAACTCACTCCCCTCGCTTAAAACCCTAGAGCTAAGCCTAAACAAACTAGAGGGATCATTTCATATACAAGGTAATTACGGTTGTTGTTTATCTCTCTCAAATATTGATCTAATTTGGAACAACACCTGAATGTTTTGCTTGCTTCCTCTTTCTACTATCTCAATAAAATAGAACTGGCTGCCTTGAGGAACTTGGAGGAACTAGATTTGGGTGATAATCGACTGGAAGACTTCATAATAACAACAGGTATAAAGGAAAATATATAAAAAGATGTATTAGATTTTTTGTAATTCTACTCTTTTTCCTATATATATTTTGTTGGGATTTAGTAAGTTGAATTTGATGCTATGTATATTTGAGTGCTTGTTAGAAATTAAGTTGATCTGACAAGAAATGCTTCTGGTTTTGAATTTTTTTTTCTAGGTCTTCAAACCATGAACAAGCTGCAAGTCTTAGACTTAAGCTCGAATTTGTTCAATAAAACTAGTATTCTGCAGTCAATACTGGGTGAATTCCCATCCCTTAAAGTGCTGTATCTTGATCATAATCGACTACAAGGCCCAGTCCCTCTGCAAGGTATGCGTCTATTGTGATGCTAAAAAACAGTATTAAATTATAGTTTATGATTTTTTTTCTATTTAATTTAAGTTTTTTCTTTTCTTTAGCAATATTTCATTTTTTGCAGGGTTTGGTAACTTGAGAAACTTGGAGGTTTTGGATCTATACAGAAATTCCCTCAATAATACATTTCTTCAAGACGTAGGGGTCATGCCTTCTCTTAGGTCTTATCCTTGGGCAACAATGGACTCAATGGCACCCTACCTGTTCAAGGTAAGTAGTCTCTCTGAATTTTAGACTATTGTTGCCATTCCTCAACTTAAATAATCCTCTCAAACTGTTTAATATACATGAATTATTTTTCAGGTTTGTGCAAACTGAAGAACATCAAAGTGTTGATCCTCAATCAAAATAACTTTGACGGGAACCTACCACCATGTTTGAGAAACTTAACAGCCCTGAAAGTTTTGGATCTCTCTGAGAATCATTTTGTTGGAAACATTGCTTCTTCTCCCCTCACCAGGCTTTTCTCACTCGAATACCTTTCGTTGTCTTCTAATCACTTCAAAATCCCTTTCTCCGCCTTTAGCTTTTTTGCAAACTTTTCAAAACTGAAGGTACTAAAGCTTGATGATAATGAATTTATGGAGGAAACTGAAACAAAATTTTCTCCTCCAAAATGTCATTTAAATGTCCTTCGGTTATCAAATTGTTCCTGGAATAAACTTGCTGGAGCCATTCAAACCTTCCTTCTCTACCAATCTCACTTAAGAGTAGTTATTCTCTCCAACAACAACTTGAAGGGCAGGCTTCCAACTTGGTTGTTAGAGAACAATACAAGGTTGGAAGTACTCAAGTTGAAGAATAACTCCTTCACTGGGCCTTTTAGCCTTCCATCCAGACCACACCTAGACACATCTGTACTTGATATCTCTAATAATCCCATCCATGGTCAAATTCCACTAAATATTTGTGTTTCTTTTCCAAATTTAAGGATCTTAAACATGTCTACAAACGCTTTAGAAGGTAGCATTCCTTCTACTTTGAGTGATATGACACACCTATGGGTTTTAGACTTGGCCAACAATCACTTATCTGGAGAAATACCCATGCAATTGGCCATGGCTACTTCCTCTTTGATGTACTTTAGACTCTCAAACAACAACTTGGAACGCCGAATGTTCCCACCAATGTCTAACATGACAAGTTTGCAATATCTGTATTTGGATAACAACCAATTTGTGGGAAACATTCCAGATAGCTTGTCTAATAGCTCCCGTTTATCTCTACTGAATATCAGTGAGAATCACATATCAGGTAGGCTACCCAAATGGATAGGAAATGTCACATTTGTCGGTACTCGTCATGGCCAAAAATCATCTTGAAGGAACCATTCCTGTGGAATTCTGCAAACTCGACAACCTTCGATTTCTAGACCTTTCCAAGAACAACATCTCTGGATCTTTGCCTTCTTGCTTGAGCTCACTAAATCTCAAGCATGTTCAATTGCAAGGAAATGGTCTCACAGGACCACTAATGCATGCTTTCTTGAACAGCTCTGAATTGGTGACATTAGATGTTAGTAATAACTATTTAAGAGGTAGAATTCCGAATTGGATTGGTAAACTTCCAAGTTTACGCATTCTTCTACTGAAAGGAAATCATCTCGAGGGCAGTATTCCGATCCAACTATGCCAATTAACCAATGTGAGCATTATTGATCTTTCTTTCAATAATCTTTCTGGTCCTCTTCCTTCTTGCTTATTTAACATAACCTTCATAGCAAGGGACGATGGATATTCCCAATTTGACAGGCATCCTAGGTTGCCATTTCGACTAGAACGGACCTCACTATATCATTATCAAAGTTCTGAAATGGACAATCATGTTGAACTCCCATATGATTACTACTACGATTTGAAATTTGATATGCAAGTGCAAGCAGAGTTTACAATGAAGAGGAGGTCTTAATCTTTTAAGGGTCAGCGTCTTAACTTTGTGTCAGGAATCGATCTTTCCTCAAACCAATTAACGGGAGAAATCCCTGATGAAGTTGACAACTTGAGTCAGATTCATACGCTTAACCTCTCCCACAATTGTTTACATGGACCCATCCCTCGGACCTTTTCAAACCTAAAGCAGCTAGAGAGCTTGGATCTTTCCTACAATAACTTGAATGGTACAATCCCTTCACAACTGATTGAGCTAAACTCTTTGGCAGTATTCACTGTTGCCTATAATAACTTACCAGGTAAGACGCCTGATAGAAGAGCACAATTTGCAACATTTGAACAAAGCAGCTATGAGGGCAACCCATTTCTTTGTGGACTACCATTGGAGAACAAGTGTGACAAAACTGGGGCACCTTCACCGACAGTCCTAATAAGTTCCGATGAAGGAAGAGAAGATAATGGTTACATTGACAGATCGAGCTTTTGCTTGACATTTTCAATAGCATACGTGACAACCTTGTTAGTGCTGATTTTGGTCCTCCTTGTCAATCCCTACTGGAGAGAGGTTTGGTTCAATCTCATTGATGTGGCTATAACCATCTGCTACCATTATGTTGAATATATTATGTGTAAGTTTTCATTACGTTAATTAAAAATGTAAGACTTTTGTGATTTACCCTTTCATATTTAGTTTGCAATAATAAATAGAAAACTAAATAGCCATCTCTCATGTCTTTATGCTGCTTTAGAGGTTATGATTTTTCACAAATGTCTGCTATAAAAAGGTAAAATAAAAATTAAGTCTGGTTGTTTCAGTTGTATTTATTTATTTATTTATTATTATTATTATTTTGGTTGTAAGAGCCGTATTTATTCATGCTTTGGTAAGTCTCAAAATTGCTTCTTTCTGTAGTCTCACAAGACAAAAGCAGGGTTAATTTTAAGAATCTTCTTGAAATTGTAACCTCAAAACCTCATTGACCAAAGACGAATAGCTGCCACCTTTATGTTTTTATAAGTTTATAAAGGGATGGGTATCATAAAATAAGTTGAGGTGCAACTTGATTCATTTTGGTATGAGTTGACGTCAACCAAACCAAGCCATGGTTTTTTAGTATCAAATAAAAACTGAATTGGACCATTGAGAACCATTATTTGGGGTTTGAAATCGCCTTTGATTGTAGCACTCACTACTGCTTGATTCAGATGTTGACACATGTAATATCTAACGGTTGCAGCTTTTTCCTTTTTTAAAAAAAATAAAATAAGTTTTTTGATAGAAAAAAGCCAACCGTGAGATGCTGCACATTCGCTTAACCTCTCCCCCAATTGTTTGCATGGACCTATCCCTTGGACCTTTATGAACATGCAGCAGCTAAAGAGCTTGGATTTTTCCTGTAACAACTTGAATGGGACAATCCCTTCGCAACTGAATGAGCTGAAATCTTTGGGAGTCTTTAGTATTGCCTACAATAACTTACCAAGTATGCTTGATAGACACGCACAATTTGGAACATTTGAACAAAGCAGCTATGAGAGCAACTCATTTCTTTGTGGACTGTCATTGGAGCATAATTGGAGTGAAACAGCAGGCAAACCTTCATTGACGATCCCAATAAGAACTCTGTGAGAGTATGCTAATTACCCTAATCTATATAATGCTTAGCTTTGTTGTTCGTTAAATCCATGCAAATCTTACCATCGTCTCTACTATTACAGTGTATGTATAGCAGACCGTTATATACCTCTTCTTTTTTTTCCTTTTTCTCCTATGTTTAGCTAGTACTAAACGATAACCTACTCCTATCGGATTGGTACAGCAGGTGTTAGCCTTTATATTATAGATTATAGAATTCATAAAAATCTATTTTAAAAATATAATATATAAATTAATAATATATATACTACATTTAATGGGATTAGGCCTCTTGGGAAGCGTGCCAAACAAAATGCTCAGCATTCCAAATCAGCCGCTATACACTATTGAGAATATTTATAAAAGGGTAAAATGATCAAACTGCGTCAAATTTTTTCAAAACTTACACTCAGTTCCCTCCCAAATTTTCCCTCCTCCCTCCCCTTCTTAAATACATGCATGTGGTGTTAGGAGTATTAACCTTTATATTATAGAATTCGTAAAAGCCATAATAAAAATAGAATATATAAATTAGTAATATACTATTGATGAAAAGATCTATTTCTTATATACGATATAAAAATCACCTATTTAACAAAAATAGGTGATTTTTGAAATTGACGCTTTCACACTCTCGCTCTCGTTTTCACTCCACGCTCTGGTAACTAAGGTCAAACCAATCAAAAGATTGGAATTGAGAACCAATCGGGGCTTTACATGTGCTTATAGGTTCCCTCTCTTACTTTTACCAAATCGGTAATTGAGAGTTAATCGGATAGTTATCTAATAGAATTGGAGTTTTTTATCCAAAAAGATTATCGTTAAAGAGACATGCTAAGAAGCAGCATTCCTCGTAAAGCTAAAATTACTGTTCTAAGCTTTATAAACTAAAAATTACATGGAATGATTCTCATAGGTTTCATGGTTTTTTTAGCAATTGGTTTTTAATACTAAATCAAGTGACTAATTTTTAAAAATTAGCTATACATTATTATATTTTTACACAAGCAAGTGGCACATGCAAGTAGACAAACGTAAAATAGAATATGACCAATTTTAATGTCCATGGTTCAAAAAATAATAGAGTAGTTTGAGAAAAGTAAAAAGTAAAAAATATATATATATATTTACCATATAGATAATGGTGAATGGGAAGACTTGACTCTAATCAAAATATCTGAATCAGAAGGCCTATATATGACACAAAACTGATAGATCTTATTAAAATGGAAAAAGTAGAGGTGGAAGCTAGAAATCTTTGAAGCTAAATTTTATGGAGTGGAGTCATTCATGGGGGTGGGTCTTGTTGGTGTTGTTGGTTGAGTTTCATGTTTACGGTTGTGTTGGGTGCTTAGATGAAGAGAGGATCGCTTCGTTGAAACTCAAGACGTCATTTAATTACCCCCATGGCTCTTCTCTTCCATCATGGCGTGATGGAGAAGAAAGTGATTGTTGTACGTGGGAACGCATCATTTGTGGTGGCAGTATGACAAGATGAGCATCTCACCCTCCATGCTACAAGAGCTTGGTCGAATCAAGACTTGATGGGACAGTGGTATTTGAATGCCTCTTTGTTTCTTCCATTTCAAGAACTCAAAAACCTTGATTTTTCTTCGAATTCAATACGTGGTTGTGTCAAGAACCAAGGTCTGCATCTCCCCGACTGCCCAACCAACACCCCTTGTTTATTTCTATATAAATGTGCTCTGTTGTAAAATTTTATAAAAATAAGTGCAGGTTTTCAAAGATTATGGAGATTGAGGAAGCTAGAGGTCCTGAATTTGTCTGGTAATTACTTGAAAAAGGCATCCTTTCTCCTATGAACTCGCTCACCTCGATTAAAACCCTAGATCTAAGCCAAAACGAACTAGAGGGATCGTTCAATATTCAAGGTAATTACAATTGTATATTTAGCTCTCTCAAATATTGACGTCTAATTTGGAGCAACACCTGAATGTTTTCCTTGCTTCCCCTTTCTACTATCTCAATGAAATAGAACTAGCTGCCTTGAGGAACTTGGAGGTACTAGATTTAAGTACTAATCAGTCGGAAAACCACCTAACAACACCAGGTATAAAGGAAAATATATAAGAAGATGTATTAGATTTCTAGTAATTCTACTTTTTACTATATATATTTTGTTGGGATTTAGTAAGTTGAATTTGATACTATATATAAGTCCTGGTTAGAAATTAAGTTGATTTGACAAGAAATGCTTCTGGTTTTGGATTTTTTTTTTCTAGGCCTTCAAACCATGAACAAGCTGCAAGTCTTAAACCTAAGCTTGAATCAGTTTAATAACACTAGTATTCTGCAATCATTTGGTGAACTCTCATCCCTTAAGATGCTGAATCTTAGTAAGAATCAGCTAGAAGGCTCAATCCCTGTGCAAGGTATGCATCCACTGTGATGATAAAAAACAGTATATGAAAAGATGTATTAGATTTCTAGTAATTCTACTCCTTTTCCTATATAAATTTTGTTGGGATTTAGTAAGTTGAATTTGATGCTATATATATTTAAGTGCTTGTTAGAAATTAAGTTGATTTGACAAGAAATGCTCCTGGTTTTGATTTTTTTTTTCTAGGTCTTCGAACCATGAACAAGCTGCAAGTCTTAGACTTAAGCGAGAATATGTTTAATAACACTAGTATTCTGCAATCATTGGGTGAACTCTCCTCCCTTAAGATGCTGTATCTTAACAATAATCTGCTAGAAGGCTCAGTCCATGTGCAAGGTATGCATCTACTATGATGATAAAAAATAGTATTAAATTATAGTCTATGATTTTTTTCTATTTAATTGAACTTTTTTCTTTTCTTTAGCAATATTTCATTTTTGTAGTGTTTGGTAACTTGAGCATGCAACTTGGAGGTTTTGGATCTATCCCATAATTCCCTTAATAAAAGATTTCTTCAAGTCGTAGGGGTCATGCCTTCTCTGAGGGTCTTATCCATGGGCTTGAATGGAATCAATGGCACCCTACCTATACAAGGTAAGTAGTCTGTCTGAATTATAGACCATTGTTGCCATTCCTCAACTTAAATAATCCCCTCAAAGTGTTCAATACATGAATTATTTTTCAGGTTTGTGCAAACTGAAGAACATCCAAGAGTTAATCCTCAATGACAATAACTTTGAAGGGAACATACCACCATGCTTGAGAAACTTGACAACCCTGCGAGTTTTGGATCTCTCTAACAACCATTTTGTTGGAAACATTGCTTCTTCTCCCCTCACCAATCTTTCCTCACTTGAATACCTTTCATTGTCTTTTAATCACTTCCAAATCCCTGTCTCCGCCTTTAACTTTTTTGCAAACTTTTCAAAACTGAAGGTACTAGAGCTTAGTAATAATGAATTCATGGAGGAAGCTGAAACAAATCTTTGTCCTCCAAAATTTCAATTAAATATCCTTCAGTTATCAAATTGTTCTATGGGCAAAGTTGTTGGAGCCATTCAAACCTTCCTTCTCAACCAATCTGACCTAAGAGTTGTTGATCTCTCCAACAACAACATTAAGGGAAGGCTTCCGACTTGGTTGTTAGAGAACAATACAAGGTTGGATGTACTCAATTTGATGAATAACTCCTTCATCGGGCCTTTTATCCTTCCATCCTGGCATAACCTAGGCACGACCATACTTGATCTCTCTGATAATCTCATCCATATATGGTCAAATTCCATTAAATATTAGTGTTTCTTTTCCAAATTTGGAGTTCTTAAAGATGTCTAGAAATTCTTTAGAAGGTAGCATTCCTTCTACTTTGAGTGATATGAAACGGCTATGGTTTTTAGACTTGGCTAACAATTACTTATCTGGAGAAATACCCATTCAATTGGCCAAGTCTGGTTCCTCTTTGATACTATTTAGACTCTCAAACAACAACTTGGAAGGCCGAATGTTCCCACCAATATCTAACATGACAAGTTTGAAGTATCTCCATTTGGATAATAATCAATTCACGGGAAACATTCCAGATAGCTTGTCTAATAGCTCCTGTTTATCTACACTGGATATCAGTGAGAATCACATATTAGGCAGGCTACCCAAATGGATAGGAAATATGTCACATTTGATGGCACTTGCCATGGCCTACAATCATCTTGAAGGAACCATTCCGGTTGTATTCTGCAAACTCAACTCCCTAGAATTTCTAGACCTTTCTGAGAACAACAGCTTCGGCTCTTTGCCTTCTTTCTTGAGCTCACCAACACTCATGCATGTTCAATTGCAAGGAAATGGTCTCTGGCAGTCTTCACTGTTGCCTACAATAACTTATCAGGTAAGACGCTTCATAGAAGTGCAGAATTTGGAACATTTGAACAAAGCAGCTATGAGGGCAACCCATTTCTTTTCGGACTGACATTGGATCATTAATTGCAGTGAAACTGGAAAACCTTCATTGACAATCCCAATAACTCCCAGCAGAAGCAGAGAAGAAAGAAATTACATGGATACATTCAATTTCTTCTTGAGCTTTGCAATTTCCTATGGGATGGTGTTGTTAGTGCTTATTGTGGTCCTCTATATAAATCCTAACTGGCGATGGGTTTGGTTTCATCTTATCGATGTGGCTATAGCCAATACCTACCATTATATTTTATGTACTCATTCGAAGCTTTCCATCCATGTAAACTAAAATACACAGTGTAGTTTTTATCGTTCAATAAGAGATCTGTGAGAGTGCTATGCTAATTACTCTGATCTATATAATGCTTAGCTTGGTTGTTCATTAAATCCATGCAAATCTTACCATCATCTCTACTATTACAGTGTATGTATAGTAGACCGTTATATACCTCTTCCTTTTTTTTCCTTTTCTCCTATGTTTAGCTAGTACTAAACCTTAATCTACCCCAATCGGGTTGGTAACGGCTGGTAGCCTTTATATTATAGATTATAGAATTCATAAAAAGCTTTAAAAAATATAATGTAGAATAGGCCCCTTGGGAAGCATGCCAAACAAAATGCTCAACTTCCCAAATCAGCCCCTATACATTATTGAGAAATTATTTTTATAAAAGTGTAAAATGGTCAAATTGCCTCATATTTTTTCAAAACTTACAATCAGTTTTGTAACTATTCCTTTCCACGTTCTCCCTCCTACTTCCCCTTCTTATATATGCGCGCATGTGCACCTTGCTAGTAATATTAATGAAAGATGTATTTCTTATATATGATATATTGAAAAAGTCTATTTTTAACATATAAAAATAATCCTCTAATAAATTAGGCGCAAGAGGGTTGCGGCCATGTGGCGTTAGGGTGACTTGCTAGCTATATTTTGCAATTTCTTAGTATCCCAATATAATCATAGATTTTTCTTTAGTAGTCTTTATAATTTTTTGAGGGCTATTCTCAAAACAACAAAATTGTAGGCTAAAATCTTTCTTTCCTAGTATAGTATAGATTAGGGGTGGTTTGTGTAATATTACACGCTGGTTACATGAGTCAAGCATGAGTGGTTTTAATGGAAATATGGGAGTCCCATAATTTTCAAATGGTATCCAGACTTCCCAGGGTGCCACTTAGGGATGGTGGCAAGACCTTGTAATGTTCATATATATCTAGTTGAGGCATTTCGAGTTATTTGACTTGATGTTATAAGCAGGTCCATGGGTCTCCTCTGAAGCTACACCCTCAAAGAACTAAGTGTGACGGTGTGTATACTGTTTATATGTGAAGCAAGCAATGCCCTTAACAAATGTACCAAAACAAAAACAAAAAACAAAAAAAGAGGGTACATAACTTTTGCTTTATAATAGCATCAAACAGGTGAGGTTGGCACATGGCACAATTAGAACATACCATGTAGGGATGGCAATGGAGCAGGCTAATTGGGTGGTCCCCCACACCCCACCCCTAATGGTAGGGATTGGTTTATCTAAATTCGGATTAGGGGCAAATTCGGTTTAGCCCAACCCGACCTTAATAAATATTACTTTCTTTTATATTGTATATAAAAAATCCATATTTATTAATAAGTACATTATTAATATATATTTTCTATTTAAAAATGTATTTTTTTTATTTAATACTTCAACGGGTCAACCCAATCTGCCTTGTTACCATCTCAATAGAAGTGGGTCAGGGTTTGGCTAAACCCTTATGTGGGTGGGATTCGTGTCCTCCAAAACCTGCTCCAAACTTCCATAGTTGTCGTCCCTAGTGCCATGCCTTGTCACAACACAGCATGGCCCAGGCATTGTAGCTGTGTCGTGTTGGGGCAATCTCCACAAGCAGAGTTGTAATTGTTGATGTTTATAAACCACAGGCGACCTGGGAGGCGACCAGAGAGGCAACCATTGACCATTTTCTGAGGCAACTTGGGAGGCGACCTGAGAGGCATCTTGCGAGGCGACCTGGGATTCTTCTGGGAGGCGACCTGAGAGGCGACTTGCAAGGCAACCTAGGATTCTTCTGGTTTGGGGTGACCTAGGGTTGAGCGACCTGGGAGACGACCTGAAGGATTGCAGACGACCAGGGATTGAGCGACCTACGACCTGGGACCTAGGGACCTGGGACCTGGGACTGAGTGACCTGGGACCTGGGGACCTGGGACCTGGGACCTGGGACCTAGGACCTGTGACCTTCAACCTGCGTCACTTCCCTGAGGCACTGCTGCGCTCCTGTCGCCAACTCCCCTGAGCTCTTTTGCTGTTTGTCCCATGGCCGTCAACTTGTAGGGAGGCTCTTCCTCCATCCCTCCTGAACCACCTCGTTCCTATGCTCATGTCGTTTCTTCACTGCCTGTTGCTCTACAGGTAGAGGATGCTTCTATCCCCAGAAAACAAACTTCTTCCTTCAAGGGGCACCCTGCTGTGATCGTCTCCGACTCAGACATAAACAAATCTATGGACCCTTTCAAATACGCTTTAGTTGCAAAGTTTATTAATGGCCATCCATCTGTAGATGTTGTGAGGAAACATCTGCTCAAGGCTTGGGGTATTCAAGGGTCTCACCATGTTGGAGTTCTTGACTCAAAGCACCTCCTCTTCAGATTCCATGTAGAAAGTGACTTCATCAAAGCTTGGACAAGAGAGTCATACAGTATTCAGGGATTTGCTTTCAGACTCTTCGAATGGTCTTACAAATTCCACCCTGCTATGGAATCTTCCCTTGCTCCGGTCTGGTTATCTCTTCCCCAGCTCCCTCTCAACTTGTTTCCACTCTCCTATCTCTTCTCAATCGCTGGAGCTATTGGGAAACCCCTCACTGTTGACTCACCTACTCGTCACCTCACCAAGCCTAGCCTTGCAAGAGTTTGTATTCTCCTTGACCTCCTGAAACCTATGCCTGATAAGATATGGATTGGGATGGGTGGTGACTTTGGGAAATGGCAGCCGATTCTTTACGAAAATGTTCCATCTTATTGCAGCCACTGTCTTCTTTGCGGTCACTCTTCTTCTCTTTGCAAAGCGAAAGACACACTCAGTAGCAAGGATACCTCTCATAAATTTGTGAAGAAAGGCTTATTCTCATAACCCCCATCAATGGAAGGAACCTTCGAACTGCTTCCTCAACCTCAAGTTGCTGTAGAACCGCCTGGTGCTGCTGCTGTTGAGCTAGGCACCTCTTCGGCAGCAATGGAAATCTATGGAACTCCACTTCAAATTTCTGATTTACCGGGTCCTCCCTCTTCAGCCCACCTTCAAAGAATTCCTTCAAACCTATGTAATGAAAAGAATTCTGATCTCCTGGGTCCTTCTCCAGCAGCCCACTCCCAAGTTATCAATCTAGACAAACGCATGGAAAGGATGATTGTTGGCAATATTAGTGTGACAGATGCTGCCCCGGAGCCTACTTGCATTGAGTAGCAGGTTGCTGCTACTTGTTTATCTGTTCAGGATGGTGTAACTCAGAATCTAGAGGGAAATACAAATGTGGTTCAAGATGCTAATGGTCAGATTGTTAGTGGTCAGATTGTTTGTGATCTTTCGAATTACACCTTGATGGACTCATCTGATCTTATTCTTCAAAGAAACATCACTTCTGTTGCCCTAGTGGATGGACATAAGCCTAACTCCTTTGCTGCTGAAAAGGTTGATGGGGAAAGTTCCCAGGATTTAAGAGGACTCTCTTTGATGGCTCCGATACCTCAAATGCACCTTAATCTCTCGAAAGAAGAGATTAAATCACGACTGGTGGGTGATTACAACAGTTGGTCTTCTCGTATTGGTACTGTTCTGAATAGGTTCAAGGGTAACCATGTTGGTACAGTGGATTCAGGTTCTACGAAAAAGAAGAAAGCAAAGTCTCCGAGTGTCCTAACCAGATCAAAGAGTAGATCTTTGATTGACCACCCACCATCATACTTGTCTCAATGATCCCGATTTTATCTTGGAATTTAAGGGGTGTGGGTAACAAGGTGACTCGTGCAATGTTAAAACAAATTATCAGGAAAAATAGAATTTTTTGTGTTGCTCTTTATGAACCTATGATATCCTTTTCTCATTGCAAGAAGGTTGCAAATTTGTTTAGCATGCATCAGATGACTAGTAATGAGGAGGTGGGTGGAAAATTTTGGATGATGTGGGCCAACTGTATCAAGGTTGACGTAATTAGTGTCTCTTCTCAAGTTATTTCTGTCCTTATCTCTCCTTCTACAGGTTTGAGTTTTAATTCTTTCTATGCTTCTTTTGTTTATGCCAAATGTGGCTATATGGAGAGAAGAGACCTATGGACAGAATTACTATCATTTTCTGCTAGTATGGATCGGGAGTGGATTGTTGGTGGGGATTTCAACATTATTTCCGGTCTTCATGAGAAAAAAGGAGTGCATCAAGTGGTCAGTAGAGTTATTCAAGAGTTTCAAGATTTTATTCAACGAAGTGGTTTGCATGATGCTGGTTTTACTGGAGATTCTTATACATGGTGCAATGAGCAACAAGGTAATAGGCACATTTGGGCTCGCTTGGACAGGTTTTTTATTAATCACATTGGCCTTCCTTTGCTTGCATCCATCAAAGTTCAGCACCTCCCTAGGGTTTGCTCTGACCATAACCCTTTGCTTGTCACTTCTTGTCAAGGCATTTCTTCTTCTTTTTCTTCCTTCAAGTTTCTTAAGATGTGGACTTCCAATGTCTCTTTTCTTGAGATTGTTAAAGATGCTTGGAACATTCCATTTGAAAGGTCTTTTTTGTATACTTTTGGGTAAAAACTAAAGCATCTGAAGAGTATTCTGAAGGCATGGAATTGGAATGTCTTTGGGGATGTTCATAAGAAAATAGATTTTCTACAAAGACGAATCTCTTCATTAGAAGAATCTGAGTTGGAAGGGGTTAACGACCAGTTGGTAATGGAGTTATCTGATAACAAAAGAAAGCTTGCAGAATGTGTTTCCCAGCAGGAGTCTCTTTATCGTCAAAAATCTAGAGTTAAATGGCTCAAGGAAGGGGATAGAAATACCAGTTTTTTCCACGCAAGTATTCAAGTTAGGAGACATAAGTATAATGGCTTAGCTGATTTCTTGGGAAACTCTAGAGATGAAGCTGTGGATTTCTTTAAATCCCTTCTTTCAGCTAATGGTTTGGTTCGGACTAATGAATGCTTTGATTTTATCCCTCATTTGCTCAGTGATGAGGATAATGCTTCTCTCTCTACTGTCCCTTCCATGGATGAGGTTAAGTTGGCTGTTTTCTCTCTTTGCCCAGACAGTGCCCCAGGTCCAGATGGGTTCACAGGTTGGTTCTTTCAAAGTTGTTGGAGTATTATCAAAGAAGACTTTTATAGAGCTATTTCTGAATTTTTCCATGGGAGTTCTCTTCCAGTTTCGTTCACTGCTACTCAAATTGCTCTCATTCCAAAGGTTAGTAATCCGGCTTGTTTCTCCGATTTTCAGCCAATCAGTCTTTTCAATTTCTCATACAAAGTCATTTCTAAAATTCTTGCTTCAAGGCTTTCTCCTATTCTCCCAAGAATTATCTCACCTGAACAGAATGCTTTTGTTAAAGGCCGCTCTATATTTGATAGTATTTCCTTTGCACATGAGCTATGTCAGGACATTAATAGGAAATATGTTGGTGGGAACCTGGTTCTCAAACTGGATATGGCTAAAGCTTTTGATAGAATGGATTGGAGTTTCTTGCTGGAGGTTTGTAAAAGATTTAGATTTTCTTCCAAATGGTGTTCTCTCATTCTTGCATGCATCTCAAATTGTTGGTTCAACATTCTTATTAATGGATCCACATCGGGCTTCTTTAAGTCTTCAAGAGGTTTGCGCAAAGGGGATCCTCTCTCTCCCTTGCTATTCATTATTGCTGAGGAGGTGCTTAGTAGGGGTATATCTTATTTTGTTAATACTGGGAAGATTGGTCCTTATTATGCTAGCAGAAATGGGCTATGTATTTCTCATCTTCTTTATGCGGATGACATATTGATTTTCACGAGTGGTAAAAGATCTTCTATCAGATATCTATTGGACTTCGTTGCTCTCTATGAATCAGCTTCAGGTCAGAAAGTTAATTGTACAAAGAGCTCCTTTTTCGCCCCAAAGCATTTCAGTCATGCCCGTTTGAATGTTTTAGCTAATGCTATCGGCTTTTCTCAAGGTTCGTTTCCATCAAGGTATTTGGGGGTTCCTTTGTTCATTGGTCGTGCTTCATCTAATCTATTTGATGAGCTTGTTGCTAAAGTTCAGAAGAAAGTTAGTGGCTGGAAGGCAAAGCTTCTTTCCGCTGGAGCTAAGGTCACTTTGTTACAAAGTGTCCTCTCTAGTGTTCCCATTCATTCTATGGCATCTATCCCTATTCCAAAGGCTGTTATTAGCATATTGGACTCAATTTTTTCTAATTTCTTTTGGGGTGAAAATTCTGATTTTGGTCTCAAGAAACATTGGGTGGCTTGGAATTCGATATGTCTCCCTAAAGATGAGGGAGGTTTAGGCATAAGAGCCGTTCATGAAGTTATGTCCAGTTTACACATTAAGATGGGGTGGAGACTTTTGATTGATCAAGGAATTTGGGCTAGATTTATGCAAAACAAGTACTGTAACAGAGTTCCTTTTCATGAGGCAGATTTTAGACATTCCTCCTCAAAGGTTTGGAGGGCTATTGTCAAAGTAAAGGAGCACATCATACATAATATGGGATTCGTTCTTGGTAAAGGTCATATCAAGTTCTGGAAAGAATTTTGGATGCCATTTGGTATTCTAGAAGATTTTGTAGATAGTAATCTAATTACCAATCCTAAGATGAAGGTCTTTGAAGCCTTTGAGGTTACTGGTGCTTTGAAAGAGCAGGTCATTATTCCTAACCTCCCTCCTCATATTCTTATTTTTCTTGAATCCTTGAACTTTGACTTTTGTGATAACGAAGATCAACTGGTCTGGTCTGCAAATCCTAGTGGCATATGTACTGTTGAATCTACTTGGCAGCATATTAGAACAAGAAAAGAGACTTCTGAGGTATTTGCCAATTGCTGGAAAAATTTTATTCCTTCAAAAATCTGTGTTTTTCTTTGGAAAACTCTGAAAGGTGCTGCTCCTACGGATGATTTGGTTAGAAGAACAGGTATTTCATTATGCTCTAAATGTCATTGTTGTACTTCTCCATCCCAAGAGTCTTTCAATCACTTATTTTCTCATGGTGAGATTGCTCAAGAGGTTTGGAAAATCTTTGGGAATAGATTTCAGCTCCAACACCATCCTTTTCATGATGCCACATCTCGTGTTGGTTTCTGGCTTAATCAGGCAAGGCATCAGGATCACTTTATCATTATTTCTAAAGTGGTCGCTCACTTTATTTTATGGGAATTATGGAAAGCTAGATGCAATGCAAGATATGAAAACTCCCCAATGGTTCTCACTAGAATTGTTCTTAATGTAATGAGGTGGTTGCAAGAGGTCTCCGTGTTCATCAAACCTACCGTTACTTGCTCCTTTGATAGGGCCATCTGTTTGGAAAATATGAATATTTCCATGCCTACTACTGTCAGAAGACATTACAAGATTGTGAGATGGCATAATTCTCGTGAACATTCTTATGTCCTTAATACAGATGGAGCCTCTAAAGGTAACCCGGGGATCAGTGGAGGTGGGGCAGTTATAAGATCCTCCAATGGGGAGTTTTTGGTTGGCTATTCAGCTTTTTATGGTTATGCTACTAACACCATGGCTGAAATCTTGTCTTTAAGAGATGGTCTTAGATTGGTGGACAGCTTGGGAATTCAAGGTATATGTATTGAAAGTGATTCTAAGTTTCTAGTGGACAGCTTCAACAATAAAAAAAGGTATCCCATGGCAATACCAATTCAGTTGGAGAGAAATTTCAGCTAGAATTAACAAGTATAACAGGACTTTCAAGCATGTCTACAGGGAAGCAAATTCTGTGGCCGATTCTTTGGCCAATGAAGGCTGTTCAAGACAAGAGAGATGCACTTACAATTCTATCTCTAGTCTTCCTCATGTGGTTAAAATTGCTCTTTTTGATGATAGAACTAATTTATATCACTTTAGGAAATAGATTTGAGTTTTCTCTTAACTGTTTTGTACCCTTTCTAGGTGTGTTGTATTCGGCTGAGGTTTGGGGTTCTTACCTCTTGCTGGCCTTTTCGGTTTCCTTGAACTTTATTAGGGTAAGGTTGGATGTCCCCCCTATTTGGTGTAACCTTTTTTGGCTTTGATTTTAATCTACAGGCCGGGGTCTGCCGCAACCCTCCTCCCTCCGTTGGAGTGCCACTAAGGTTATTCCTACCTTAGTGGGTTTTCACAAAAAAAAAAAAAAAAAAAAAAAAATCTCCACAAGCTGTTAAGCACATTTAGGCATGCATAGCCCAGCTATCCTACCATGTCGACACGATATGTTTGGCAACACAGTTCGGCATGTTGGCATGTGTTGGCAACTCGTAAATGGTCATGAATTGAAAAAAAAATTTTGGGTGAAAATGACAGTAAAGTTTGTATAAATACAAAGATCTGAATAAAATTTATTTTTTAATTTATTTTTTTTATAAAATTGTTTTTTAATAAAAAAATTTAAAGTGGCCGAGACAAATCTAGGCACGCCACGACATGGCATGATAAGGCGCATGCTGTACAAGCCCTTTGGATTTTGGGCATGGTGGAAGATCGATAGTTACAGACGTCGCAGGGGCTTCTCATGTTGTGGGGTATTGTACTTTGGTTTCAGTTGAAATTTTTCTTGGTGAGGAAAAAAAATTCACCGTTTCAGTGAAAGCATTTTGATACTTTTGTTTAGAAATACAAATACTCACTTACTGTCCAAAAAATATATATATATTCTAGTTTCAAGCTCTATTTAGATTTCGAAGTTGAATGTTCTTCCTAGATTTGTTTGTTTGGAAGATTAAAAATAGATTCTTGGTATTAGAGTTTCGTGAATTTATTTGTGGATTCACAGAAGTGCCCGTTAGAGTTTTTTCTGAATTCTGTGTTTATTTATTTATTGAAGGTTTTAGCTTTACTAGACTACGGTTTGGTGATTGTTTAGCACATTGTTCTGCAAAAACGGATGGAACTAGTAGATAGATTTGGCTAACTGTAGACTATATTCTTGGAAGCTGTCTTAATATCTGACAGGGAAACTTAATAATTACTAGTAATTTCACCAATTGAAATTGCAAATATATTTGCATTTATGTTCTTGTGTGCTTGTGATTTAAATCAAAATTATTTGGGGTACCTAAGCAGTTAGTTCTATTAAGAGAAATACAGAAATGGTTCATAGAGATAGACCATTCAAAGGGATTGGGTTGAACTATGAGAAGAAAGGTTTCATTAATCTGTGAAGGTTGACAGCAGTTGAACTAATGGCATACCAGTTCATGATTAGAACATATACACAGTATATCAATGGAAATGTTGGTTTTGCCAACCCTACCAGTTGGGATAGTGCATTTCTTATTGTTCTTGTTGTTGTCGTCGTTTTTGTTTTCGAGTATCAATAGAATTTGAGCTATAAGAAGAAGCCATATGATTAAAACCTGTCAAACAAAAAATATAAACTTCAGAAGAGGTAATGGTGGAGCTCAAGTTCTTGGGGTTTTCGTTGTAGTTTAAGCTGCAAATCCTCAAAACAGAGGATAGACAACGGAGAACCAATAATGCATTTTATAAACATAATCAATATTTTTGATTTCTGAATCTAATATTCTCTGACTCCCAGCAACATTGTGTTGCTATTAATATTGCTTCTCAATCTGACCTACTCCCTACCATAAAGGCGCGCGGATCCTCTGTGAAGCGCATCGCCTGTGAAGCAAAGACATCCTCTGTGAAGCGCAATCCAACGGACCAGAATAAGCGAAGGTTATGATAGTAATTTTGAACGAAACGCTTAAAAAACTATTAAAACTCTCCTCGGCAAGACGAAAACGAGCGAAACATTTATATTATTTAACTTATAATCTTGTCCACGTCCGAACTTTCTCTGTTCTTACTCAGACATTTCTGTGTTTACTCCGACATTGGCGGGAAAGGTGCTGTCTTTACTCTCACTTCGAAGAAAAGAAAGGCAGCTACCACAGTTCCACTTCCAAGTGTTAAAGAAGAAGGGACCACCACTCACTCCACCATTATGGGTTTCTATTTAAGACTCCAACAACCAATGTAAACCAGGTACATAAACAGATTTTTGGCCTTTTCCATTAATGTCAACCCTCGAAGATGGTGGAACCTTAAATAAATTGAAATGATAGTCGGGCGAACAATGCCGCGCCGCCACACATCGACAGGGTACGCCCAGAAATAAACAGCTGTCAAATAAGCCATTACCACCCCCGAACAAGCCTTAGGTACCCACCGAAAAAATGTGAGGTTCACCACAATTAAGCCTTAGGTACACACCATAAGAACTTGTAGGTACCCACCAAAAAACCGCCAATAATGCCCTAGGTACCCCCAATTAAGCCAAAATAAGGCATAGGTACCCAAGAAATTTTCGTAGGTATCCCAAATCGTCTGTCACCGATTAATCCTGGGATTTAATCGTGATGAAACAGAGACTTCATGTTCTCTGGAAAGTTAATCGGGACGGTCGCGATTAATCTTGAGATTAATCGCGAGACCTAATCTTGACTGGGTGATTAGTCGTGGAGGCTAATCGTGGATCTCACGATTAATCTCTGGGCTAATCGCGCGGACATGTTTTGTCTTTTTTTTTTTACTTTATTTTTTGCCAGTATATTCTATCT
Source organism: Buxus sempervirens (assembly GCA_947561395.2). Taxonomy (NCBI): domain Eukaryota; kingdom Viridiplantae; phylum Streptophyta; class Magnoliopsida; order Buxales; family Buxaceae; genus Buxus; species Buxus sempervirens. Next base: position 9,665,751 of record OX387194.1, on the reverse strand, counting down.
TATTTTAACCAAACCTATGGGAATGAAGAAGGTCCAAAACTTATGTACCACCTTCGTACCCTTGGCGTACCGTAAAAATAATTCGTAGGTACCATGTGTGTAGGTACTAAGAAATTATTCCGACGTACTCAAGTTTTGTAATAAGCCCTCAAAATACACCAACTTGGCACATGGTTGAAGAGAATGGTTACCCTGTGATGTTCATGGGTACTATATATTGTTATTAGTATGATATTCTAAGTGGAATATCTGTTTTATGTTGTAGGGACAAATGGAGCAAGTCATTTGTACAAGTGGAAGTGAGCAATTAAGTGGAGATGAGGTTAGTGATGATATAGCGGGTATAAATACAGTGCCTAGAGTTGTAAGAGCACTAAGGTTCGATGACGGCGAAGGGCATACTCAAAATTTTAGGCCATACGTGGGAATGGAGTTCCCATCTACCGATGAAGCGTATAGATTTTACAATGCTTATGCAGCACAGAAGGACTTCAGTATTCGAAAGAGTACGAGATGGAAAAGTCGGAAAGATGGTAAGGAGTTGTGTAGGAAGTTTTGTTGCTATAAAGAAGGGAAGAAGGGAATAGACAAACGGGATAAAGATGTGAAGAACCCTAGAAAGGAAACACGTACGGGTTGTTTGGCACACATGAGTGTGAAAGCTCAAGACAATGGCATGTATTTTGTAGCGAGCTTTGAGGACGAGCATAATCATGAGGTTGTTACCCCAAGTAAGGTCCACATGCTACCTTCACAGAGGAAAGTTACAGAGGCGCAATTAGCAGAAATTGTATTAGCAGAAAGCAGTGGCATACGACCAAAGCATGCTTTTGAGTTCATGGGTAGAGAAGCCGGCGGAAGAGAGAATTTGGGCTTCCTACCTATTGACCATAAGAACCAGATTCGTGACAGACGGAGAGCAATGAAAGTAGGAGACGGATCAAGGTTATTAATTTATTTTGAAGGACAACTGATTGACGATCCGTCTTTCTTTTATGCTGTACAAGTTGATGAGAACAATGAAATAACAAACTTTTTCTGGGCTGATCGGAAGATGCAAGAAGACTACAATAATTTTGGAGATGTTGTTTGTTTTGATACAACTTATAGGACAAACGAAGCTCAAAGGCCATTTGCACCATTGGTTGGAGTCAACCATCACAGACGAATGGTAGTGTTCGGAGCCGCAATGCTTTATGATGAGACGAAGGCATCCTTTGTTTGGTTGTTTGAAACATTTATAAAGGCAATGAATGGGAAAAGGCCAGTTACCATCTTGACAGACCAAGATGCAGCTATGTCAGCTGCAATTGCTTTTGTTTTGCCGAACACCTATCATCGGTTATGTGTATGGCATTTGCACCAAAATTCATTGAAGCATCTCGGTCACATATTCCAAACGAGAACCTCCTTTTCATCTGATTTCAATCGGTGTATATATGATTACGAGGAAGAGGCTGAGTTCTTGGAAGCGTGGGATGCAATGATTCAAAAATACGATCTCCAAGACAATGAGTGGCTGAAGGGCATATTTAAGATAAAGGAGAAATGGGCCCTTGTATATGGAAGAACTACATTTTGTGCTGACATGAAGAGCACCCAACTGAGTGAAAGCTTCAACAGCCGGTTAAAGAAATACACGAAGTACAACATGGACGTCTCGTGTTTTTTCCAGCATTTTTCAAGGCTTTTGGATGATATCCGTTACAAGGAACAGGAAGACAATTATAATATGAGCCAGCGTATTCCAAGAATGATGGCGGAAATCATCATATTAAAGCATGCAAGGGAGGTATACACACCGAAGCTGTTTGAGATTTTTCAATCGGAATATGCAAAAGCTCAGAATCTTGTTGTTAATGAGACTTCACATACTGAGACATCCAAAATCTATAAAGTTAGCTTATTTGATAATCCTCGAGGGTATGTTGTTACAGTTAACACTGAGGATGATATGTTGAAATGCAGTTGCCGTAAGTTTGAATTTGTTGGGATTTTGTGTAGCCATGCACTCAAAGTACTTGACATGCGAAATATTAAGAGGATCCCAAGTCAATACATATTAAAGCGGTGGACAAAGGATGCAAAGGGTTGCAGCCCAAGTTATAGTCATATGTCAGATGAGGAAGTGGCAAAGCTGTCCATGGTTAAATGGTACAGAGAACTTTGCCATAATGCCGTTAAATTATCAGCAATTGCTGCCGAAACTTTCGAGGCATATGAATGTGCTGCGAATGGGCTGGCCATTTTAATGACTGAAGTTGGAAATGTGCTGAAGAACAAGCCTCCGAGCACAGTGGATGTGAATGAAGGAGAGAATTTATCTGAAAATATCCAAATCACCGTTGCTGGACTGAAGAGGAAGCCGGGTCGAGGTCGTAGTGGACGTCGACCAAAACATTTTTCAGAAAGGGCTCCAAAGAGCAAGAGGAACCATGACAGACCAACTCAAACGGCAAATACAATTCAGACTCAAACTCCACCACAAACACAATATGCAAGTCAAAGCTCTGGATGGAGTGAGACAATGGTATAATACTTACCTCATACTAATGTATTTGTTTTATCATATCATGATTATGGTTTTATGGGGGATTTCTTATTTTTTATGAATTTTATGTATTCCATAGGCCTCTCATCAGTTTCGAACAGATGGAGTGGTGACGGGAATGCAATCGAGAACATATCCTATGGCTGAATATGCAATTTTGTCTCCATTCCAACAACCTGGTACTTACACACAGCTATTGCGGGTATATTTTCTAGAAGATCCTACTCTTCAATACTTTTTGAAGACTTTCAATGCTTTGCAATGACATTCCATTAATGACAGGAATCAATGAGTCCAAACATATTCCAAGAATCCAACTCAAGCAATACTGTTGGCCAGAATCAATTTGGCTCCTGTTCAAGCTCTACTGTAGGGAGATCTCCAGGAGTTTATAGTCGAGATGGGAGCTTATATCGTCAAGAAGGAGATTTAGATCATTTCCCTGGAGATTTGTGATTCTTTTGTATATTGGTACGACAAGAAAGGGGGAGTGAATTGTGTGTATTGAATGTGTTGACAGTGTTAGTCCTGTAATTACATTGTTCTTGTAGTGCAATGTAAGTGTTCATTTTTTCTAATTGTACAAGGATGTGTATGTACCAAATGTATACTTCCAGTGGAATGAGAATCGCAATTTTGAGTTAATTATTTAGTTCCGTTAATTGGTTAATATTTTCAGAGCTTCTTGCTGTTCCTCTTGCAAGTACATCCCAAATCAAAATAAGGTTCCCCCATTAATAACACAGGTACATCCAAAATCAACCCATAATGGCTCCCAAAACCCCCCAATATATATATTTTGTACACCCCAACTGAAGAGTTAAGGTATCCCCTCAAACAACAATAAGAACCTACCCATCTGGACCTTAGGTACCGTAGATTAAGCGTTAGGTACCCACAATCATGCTTTAGGTACCCCACAAATAAGCGCAAGGTACCCTCTGCACAAATAGCATGACGCGCGTACCTGGGATATCAACGCCCGAACGTTGCAGTACGAATTGGTGATTGAGATTTCAACGCGCGAACGTTGGTTCGTAACGTCCGCGCGTTATAAGGAAATTCTTCCTACTTCCTAACGTACCACTTTGTTCCCTGTAATTATGCCCTTGTCCTCAAGGAATCCCCCCAATGATGCCTTAGGTAGCCCCCAATTGAGGCCTACGGTGCACCGCCAATCATCTTTTCAAAGAAGGAACTGATTCGGAGTAGATTGATGGACAAAGTTATATCAAATGGAAACAACAGAGGATTATGATGCTGTAATTACGAATACTTTTACTATGGGAAATGAGTACATTCTACACATCTGAGTTGCATTGAGATAAATACATTTATATCCAAAACATAGAAGTACGTCTAAAATCAGCACACTATGGTGCAATGTCATCGTCATAAGACCCGGGAAGTGGTGGGAGGGATGGAGTCCGCTGAGTGGAGCAAGTGAAGAGATGAGTCACTATCTTCACGGCTTTCTTGACCAGCTTCTTTAGTCCACCAACTTCATGAGTGATAGATTCCTGAAACATTCCAAAATCACGTCGTAGACTGCCAAAATCCTCTCGAATCTCTCCAACGTCTTAGCTAAGCCTACGAAAGGCTTCTGACGACGGTCCACGTCGTGAATATGTCTTGAAAGAGCTGGGTTGAGAAGTGGGTGGACGAGGATGTGATGACGAAGGTTGTGCTAGCTCTGCTTCCTCTCTTTGTTGTGGCTGCTGTTGGTGCGCCATTGATTCTTCGGATCTCTGAGCCGCGTGACAGTGGTGGTGCAAAGGTGCAAGTTGCATTTTATTTAGATTCATCTGTGAAAATTGCCTTGAAATAACCATGGAATCAGGAGGTCCACGTAAACAAAAACTCATCCCAATCCTGGTCATAAGATAGGCAAACGGAAGGGCTCTGGGACGAGATGAATGGACAACTTGACATATATGTCTACAAATGAATGTGGGCAGACAAAGGCGCGTCCGAGTAATGAGACGGTAGAGAAGGAAGACCATGGGCTTGGTCAGCTCGAACTTATTACCGCACCTAGGATAGACATTGAATGTGAAGATGAGATGGAGTATTCTATACGCAGGGAAGAGCTGATTAGCTTGAAGCACAGTCTTTTTCCATGGTGCATCAATCCCACACAGACATTGAGTGGCCTCAGCAAGTTCCTCTTGCGTTGGTGGGTTCAGGAAACGGATCTCTGATCTAGGTATACCCATTAGATCACTTATCAAGTCAGGTGTGACAGTATAGGTAGAGTCTGCCACTTTGATCTCAAATGCAGGCTCATGAAAAGGAGGGGTGGACAAGTTACGGGATCTGGCATAAAGTTGAGCAACAGTCGAGGAGTTAGCAGCATCCCCCCAATCTAGAATGCCGGACCAACCAACAGCTTCCAGAATCTGTACAATACCATATGGTTCTAAACATGATCTAAGAACCGGTTTCTCAACAATCAAGGGTCGCTGCCGAATCTGCTCGGCTTCAGAAGGTGCAGACGATGAATTATCAGGAGAATAAGGCTCCCTGTGGATGGTAGACTGAGAGGGATTGGGTTCCTCTGTCTCAAAAGGGCTGTAATGAGAGCCGGAAGATAATGAGGGACTTGCAGGTGCAGGAGTCCTATCCCTTCTCCTCTTATGGCGCATGCTAGAATTCTTTGTTCGAGGCATGATTTGAGAAAATGACAGAGAACAAAACAATGTTCGACACAACTCACAGTGGAAACTTGGTGGAGCCAAACCGTAAACCCCGTATATTTGGCCTTGAGTTGGAGAGTATACAGACTTGGAGAACCCTGGAAGAAACAGGAAGTGCGTATACCGTAGATTAATCGTGATTTGGAGGCGAGAGGCAGCAGGAGAACAGTGGAATAAGGGGACCCATGCGTAGGAAACCCTAGATTACTCGTGAGTACGAAGTGGAGCGAAACCCTCTATTTATACACCCAAACATAAACCCTCGCTTGTGCGCATACAAATAATACATATGGCCGCACGATTAGTCGTACAAATCAATAGATTAATCGCATGCTTAATCGCCATGTTCCGATTACGCATGGGACCTAACCCTGATGAAACAGCGACTTGCTGTATGAAAATTTATATTTTTATGATATAATAATGTGTTTAGAAATCATGGGAAAGGGATTGAATGATGTGAGAGTTTATAACATTCATGTCACGTTATGAATGTGACGCATGTAAGATATGTGCACGTATTTTTGAACCTTCAATACATACAAATCTGAGTACCCCCTAAAGAAGGCCATGCTACCCCAGACTTAAGCCCAAGGTACTGTGCAAAGTTTTCCAAAACGTGACCCCATGAAGAGAGCACCAATAGCACAGAGTTGTAGCGAGGTAACCCAAGAAATACGACCACGGCACCTCTCAAATAATTCTAAGGTACATCAGGAAAAAAGCCAAAGGTGCCCCCCAATAATGCCTTACGGTTGCCACAATTAAGAAGCCAGGTACTGTATGGGTACCCCACACAACACGCAGGTACCCAAAAAATCATATGAAGGTACCCCATACAATAGCGCGCGAACGGTCCTTTAGAAAGCGCGCGCGTCAGTTGTCCTCTTAAGCCGGAACGTGCGGGCGTTAAAGGCAAACGTCCGCGCGTTAACGTCTGTGCCCCTTTCCTTCTACGGGGTACCTTACCTGTAACACATGGGTACCTTCTTATTATATCATTGGGTACCTTAGTTTTAACTGGGGTACCTGTTGCCTACCCTAATATGCGCGTCTATGCTTGTACATACATGTGTACAAATACATACAAGCAGCCGATACACAACAAAAAATGTACTTACAAGTGTGCAAACAAGAACACACACACATATAAACGCAGGTATACATGTGTGTGCGTGGGTACAGGTACAGACATGTGTACACATGCCAAGCACGTCATAGGTACCCCAACTAATACGTGGATACCCAAGCATAGGGAATGAAGGTACCCCATACGTAAGGCGAAGGTACCCAATATGAGGAATTACTAAGAAAAGTTAACGCGCGGACGTTAAAGTCAAACGCGCGAGCGTTAAAGCTAATAAAGCGACAACGGTCTTCTTCGGCCAGAACGTTCGCGCGTTAGAGACCAACGTCCGCGCGTTGACGTCTGTTCCCCTCTCCCTCGACCGGGTACCTTCGTTTTGAAACCGGGGTACCTTCGTATTATATTATGCGGTACCTTAGTTTTAATTGGGGTACCTGGGGCCAACCATAATATACGCGTCTATGCATGTACATACATGTGTACACATACATACAAGCAAGCCAGTACACACCAAACAATGTACTTACATGTGTGCAAACAAGAACACACATGTACCGAGGTGTGTACATGTGTACACATGTACATGATATATGTGTACACAAGTACATGTTCTTTAACGTGTACATGTACGGACATGTGTACACATGTACACACATGTCTACATCTGTTCAAATGCATGTAAATGTACATGTATGTGTACAAATGTACACACATGTACATGTGTGCTCATATTGACATGTGTAAGCGTGTACACATGCACACACATGGGCACATGAGTGTACACACACGCACATGTGTACACATATACACATGTGTAAATGTGTACACAGATGACAATGTCCATGTGTACATTTGTAAGGTACATCAGCAAACAAGCCAGAGGTGCCCCCAAATGATAACTTACGGTAGGCACAATTACGAAGACGAGAACGTCATAGGTTCCCCACATAAAACGTGGGTACCCAAACAATAACATGACGGTACCCCATACTGATGGCGAAGGTACCCAATATGAGGAATTACTAGGAAACGTTAACGCGCGGACGTTAAAGTCGAACGCGCGAGCGTGAAAGTTATTAATGCGCGTGCGACAGCTACCTTCTTCGGCCGGAACGTTCGCGCGTTACAGACCAACGTCCGCGCGTTAACGTCTGTAGCCCTTTCCTTCGACTCGGGTACCTTCGCTTTAACACCGGGGTACCTTCGTATTATATCTTGTGGTACCTTAGGTTTAAGTGGGGTACCGGTGGGCTACCCTAATATATGCTTCGGTACATGTGTTTACATGTGTACACATACATACAAGCAAGCATATACACATCAAAGAATGTTCTTACATTTGTGCACACAAGTACACATTTTCCTGTGTGCGTGGGTACACGTACATGTACACAAGTACATGTTCTTGTATGTGTTTACAGGTACAGAAATGTGTAGACATGTACAGACATGTGTGTACATGTACACATGTGTACATGTGTAAACATGTATGTACATGTACATGTGTACACACATGTACCTGTACCTGTGTACACACATGTACATGTTTACAAATGTACACACATGGGCACATGTTTACACACATATACATGTGTGCACATTGGTACATGTCTACTCATATATAAATGTACATGTTTACACATATACGAGTACACATGTATGTATACACATGTACACACATGTCTACATCTGTTCAAATGCATATAAATGTACGTGTATGTGTACAAATGTATGGTTAGGCACAGTTACGAAGAAAAGTACGTCATAGGAACCCCAACTACTACGTGGGTACCCAAGCATAGGGAATGAAGGTACCCCATACGTAAGGCGAAGGTACCCAATATGAGGAATTACTAAGAAAAGTTAACGCGCGGACGTTAAAGTCAAACGCGCGAGCGTTAAAGCTAATAAAGCGACAACGGTCTTCTTCGGCCGGAACGTTCGCGCGTTAAAGACCAACGTCCGCGCCTTGACGTCGATTCCCCTTTCCCTCTTCTGGGTACCTTCGTTTTGAAGCCGGGGTACCTTCGTATTATATTGCGCGGTACCTTTGTTTTAATTGGGGTACCTGTGGCCAACCCTAATATACGCTTCTGTGCATGTCCATACAAGTGTACATGTGTAAACATGTATGTACATGTACATGTGTACACACATGTACCTTTACCTTTGTACATACATGTACATGTTTATACCTGTACACACATGGGAACATGTTTACACACATATACATGTGTGCACATATACACATGTGTACATGTCTACTCATATATACATCTACATGTTTACACATATACACATGTGTACATGTGTGTGCACGCATATATACATGTACATGTGTACACATATACACTTTGTACATATGTAAACAAACGTACATGAACACGTGTACATGTCTCAGGGACCCAAGAATTACGACCAGGGCGCGCCGCCTTGAATAACTCTAAGGTACATCAGAGAATAAGCCAAAGGTACGCCCCAATATTGCCTTACGGTGGCAACAATTAAGAAGCCAGGAATTGTATGGGTACCCCCCATACATGCCTTTAGTTGTCCCAAAGAAAAAAAGTTAAAAAATCCGATATGGGTACCCCTGTAAAATTCAGGTACTCCCCAAGAAATATTGGTGTACACCGCATTACACCGAAGGTACCTCAGGATATGCTCTGCGTAAAGAACATTAACGCGCGGACGTTCTTCTAAACGCTCGCGCGTTAACTTCCCTTATAGCTTAAACGTTCGCGCGTTGAACAATAACATCCGCGCGTTAATGTATCTTTGTTATTCCTCTTTCGGGTACCTTCGCCTTTCCTATGGGGTACCTTCATATTATTTGCTGGGTACCTACGTAATATGTGGGGTACCCATACAATTCCTGGCTTCTTAATTGTGGCTACCGTAAGGCATCATTGGGGGGGGGGACCTTTGGCTTATTCTCTGTGTATATGTGTAAACATGTGCATTTATATATGAGTAGACATGTACCAATGTTTACACATGTATATGTGTGTAAACATGTGCCCATGTGTGTACATTTGTAAACATCTACATGTGTGTGCACAGGTACAGGTAAATGTGTGTACACATGTACATGTACATACTTGTTTACACATGTACAGACATGTGTGTACATGTCTACACATTTCTGTACATGTAAACACGTACAAGAACATGTACTTGTGTACATGTACGTGTACCCACGCACACAGGAAAATGTGTACTTGTGTGCACAAATGTAAGAACATTCTTTGATGTGTATAGGCTTGCTTGTATGTATGTGTACACATGTAAACACATGTACCGAAGCATATATTAGGGTAGCCCACCGGTACCCCACTTAAACCTAAGGTACCACAAGATATAATACGAAGGTACCCCGGTGTTAAAGCGAAGGTACCCGAGTCGAAGGAAAGGGCTACAGACGTTAACGCGCGGACGTTGGTCTGTAACGCGCGAACGTTCCGGCCGAAGAAGGTAGCTGTCGCACGCGCATTAATAACTTTCACGCTCGCGCGTTCGACTTTAACGTCCGCGCGTTAACGTTTCCTAGTAATTCCTCATATTGGGTACCTTCGCCTTACGTATGGGGTAGCTTCATTCCCTATCCTTGGGTACCCACGTATTAGTTGGGGTTCCTATGACATTGTCATCTGTGCACACATGTTAGTACATTTTTTGATGTGTATCGGCTGCTTTCATGTATTTGTACACATGTATGTACAAGCACAGGTGCGTAAATTAGTGTAGGACACAGGTACCCCAAATAAAAATAAGGTACCCAAGGATATAATACGAAGGTACCCCTGTTTTAAAAGCGAAGGTACCCTGTAGAAGGAAAGTGGAACAGACGTCAATGCGCGGACGTTGGTCATGAACGCGCGAACGTTCCTGCCGAAGAAGACAGCTGTCAGACGCGCATTAATAGCTTTAACGCTCGCGCGTTGGACCTTAACGTCCGCGCGTTAATGTTTCCTAGTAATTCCTTATATTGGGTACCTTCGCCATCAATATGGGGTACCGTCATGTTATTGTTTGGGTACCCACGTTTTATGTGGGGAACCTATGACGTTCTCGTCTTCGTAATTGTGCCTACCGTAAGTTATCATTTGGGGGCACCTCTGGCTTGTTTGTTGATGTACCTTACAAATGTACACATGGACATTGTCATCTGTGTAAACATTTACACATGTGTATATGTGTACACATGTGCGTGTGTGTACACTCATGTGCCCATGTGTGTGCATGTGTACACGCTTACACATGTCAATATGAGCACACATGTACATGTGTGTACATTTGTATACATACATGTACATTTACATGCATTTAAACAGATGTAGACATGTGTGTACATGTGTACACATGTCTGTACATGTACACGTAAAAGAACATGTACTTGTGTACACATATATCATGTACATGTGTACACATGTACACACCTCGGTACATGTGTACACATATATACATGTACATGTGTACACATGTACACACATGTGTACAATCATGTGTACACACATATACAAATGTACATACATGTGTGCACAACATAAACCGAAGGGACCCTTTCAAAACCCGTTGGGACACTTTAAAAAAGTTAAGAGGCTCTGGGGACGACACATATTTAATATCAACGCGCGCACGTTCTCGTGAACGCTCGGACGTTCGCTTTGGGTTTGGGTACCCCCGCTTTTTTGCATGAGGTATCCCCACATTTTACCTGGGGTACCCCAATCATAAACCGAAGGTACCCTTTGAAGAATTCCTTATGTTTTGGCACATATTTAATATCAACGCGTGCACGTGCTGGGCACGTGCGTTCGGGCGTTTGCCTATATTTACAAAGAAACAGGTCTGGCGCGTTATTTCGTCCATGCGAATCAAAGCCATCCGAAGCGCTTCATCTTCATTGCGATAAAGTCTTCTCAGGGTGGGTACCACTTCTCTTCTGGAAGAGTTCCAAAGCCTATATTTCTGGTTCGTAGGACTTACGAGATGCTTTACGAACTTTACTGCTTTGATTTTATATGTTACGATTAGGGTATTAATTTGTTCATTTAGGGTTTCCGATCTATGTGTTTATTCTAATGTCTTGAAGAGGTACATTTTGGTTTATCTTCGTCGGAATGGTTTATATTATCGGTTGCAATCAAGTTACTATTCACTTTTCCTATAAGCCTTTGACAAGTACACATCCCTATTGTTATCTCCCTGACGCGTGAATAACGCCTGCACTTTTTCCTCAAGTGTTGGGGTTTTTTTTTATGTATATAGGGAGTGGGTTTTTTCCACACAATTATTCATATTATTCACATTCTATATTATTTGCATTCGGTAGCACTCATCTTTTCTGTGTCTAACATTATCGTTTGCTATGTGTTGTTTTGTGCATATTTATTTTTCTTCCTCTCTTCTTCTGAAATCTTAGATGGCCCCTAAGACCAAAGCCTCATCTTCTAAACCTAAGAAATCCTCCAGGACAGCCAATAAGAAACGCAGGACTGATTCATTTGATAATTCAATCTTCATCGATCGGCAGGCCAAGAAGCTGTACGAGAATGATGTCAGCCACAGACAAATCTTGCTTGAAAGAGGGGTTATTCTAGAAGACTTCCCCGAGTCTATTAGTGCAGCATTTACCGGGAGAGGATGGGATAACCTCTTCACCAACTTCCTGCTCCCATCCCAACACCTAGTATATGAATTCTATTCAAACATCCACAACATCGCAGACGGTCCATCCTTCGATACCTCTCTCAGAAGGCAGCCCATCAATGTAGATTCTGATACCATCGCTGGGGCCCTAGGTATTCCGAGAGTTGAGAATCCTGAATTCCCGTATGTTGATGCTCCCTTACCACAATTGCTCAATGAAGTGGCCGCTTGTTTACTGACCACTGAGAGGGAGGGGGACTATGAGGGCAAAGCTCTGGATTCCTCCAAGTTTACATTTGACACCTCATTCATATACAAAATCCAATGCTCTAACGTTGCGCCGGTGAGTCACAGATCAACTGTGCCTCCTATGAGGGCACTCTTGCTTTATGCATTGGTCAACAGGCATTCAATTGATGTTCCCACCATCATGATTTCGTCTATGCTTGACTGTTTTCTCGATACCAAACGTAGGTGTGGACTTCCTCTCGGGTGTGCCATTGCAAAGATAGTCAAGATGCATCAAATTGACTTCCCCGAGTATGAGTTACTTGCTCCCCTTCCTCCTATTAGTACTGCAACATATAATAAGTCCAAGGGGCAATACAACAAGTCTCATCCTCCTCCTCCACCCCCTCCCCCTGTTCTAGGGGTCCATGCGCCTTCTCCTCCATCTCCTCCCCCTGCTGGTGAAGATGCTCCTGCTCCTCCACCCCCTCCCCCTGTTTCAGGGGTCCATGCGCCTTCTCCTCCATCTCCTCCCCCTGCTGGTGAGGATGCTCCTGCTCCTCCATCTCCTCCCCCTGCTGGTGAAGATGCTCCTACTCCTCCATCTCATCCCCGTGCTGGTGAAGATGCTCCTGCTCCTCCATCTCCTCCCACTGCTGGTGAAGATGCTCCTGCTCCTCCATCTCCTCCCCCCAATGTTTCTATAGGACATGAGCATGATCTTCCTCTCCTGGAGTCTGCTACACATGATCAACCTGTGGCACATGATATTCCATCCTCATGGACGCCTGCTCCTGCTGCTGCTCCTATAGACCAAACAACTTCTTCCCAATTTCCTCGTGGACTCGCATCAATCCTTTCACAGGTTATGGGCATGCAATGTGAGTTGATGAATCAAACCAAGCTACTTCTTGAGAACCAGGAGACGATGAAGCAGCAGATAAAACAATTGTACGATGGTCAGCTTGCATACAAGCATGAAACTGATCGCCACGTTGCTAAGATGGAACATCTTCTTCAGAACGTAGAAAGTGACACCTACTCTGTGAGAAAGGACGTACGAGAAGTGATTAAGCCGAAGTTTGCACAAATTGACAGCAAGTTGAGTTGGGTGAGGTCAACAGTATGGAATTCTGATGACACACTAAAAGCAGTGCATCAGAAGCAGATCAGGCTGAACGAGATATATTTGGAGATGCAACAAGACTACAGCCGGGCCATGAAGCACTTTGAATTGGAAAATCAGGAGCTTCACAGGCTGAATAGGGACAAGGGAGAACGGAGGACAGTTGTCGATGCAGCTTCTCAAGGTGTCGTTGGAGAGCATATTCCTCCAAGTGATGCGGAGTACATTCGAGATGAACATTTGTTGCTTGAACCCCTTGAGCCTGCACACAAAGTTCCTGATCCAGCAGGGCCTGCCCCATAGTCTTGAACCTCTTTTCATGTCATCTGAGTATCGAATGCATCTTATTTGACCATCTTTTTTTACTCATGTGCCTGTAAAACGTTGCGATAAGTGCATGCAAAGCAAATATTGTTTGGTCTTAGATTTCATTTGTCATATTCCTCTATCTCCCCAATACACACACATTGGGTCTAGCACGTCGTAATGCGTGTACATGCAAAACAACCAGTCGAAGGTGCTGGTTATATTAGCCTATGGTAATGAACTTCCACCTACAAGACTAAGGTATTATACGAAATGATTAAAATCTGCAACGAAGGCTGTGGGAAGACGGGGAATGCAAAAAAAGTCAGCTTATATTAATCTTAATCTTGAGATACCCTTCCAAACGTGCCTACGTATCCCCCAAATCAGCCCAGGGTACCCCCCACACGAGCCTTAATTTATCCACAAAAAATACTCCAAATTAAGGGGAGAGTACCTCCAAGTAACACTTAGGTACCCCAAAGGTAAATTTAAGGTACCCCACTAGAAACCCGAAGGTACCCACACGTACAAAATAGTGGGAGCACATTCAACGCGCAAATCTTTCCTGGTAACGCTCGCGCGTACTGTGCACTTTAAAGCTGCAACGTGCGGGCGTTAATGATTAACGTCCGCGCGTTTTGTTCATTATCAGTTCCTACTTGGGGGTACCTCCGGCTTACCTATGGGTTACCTTAATATTAATTTTGGGAGTACCTGGGTATTACTTAGGGGTACTTTGGCTTATTTGCTGATGTAACTTAGGCTTATTTCGTGGGGGCCTTGGCCTTATTTCGGCGTGTACGCAACTCTTACTAGGTGACACCTAAGCTTATATGGGGTGGGGGTGGTACATTGTGCTGGTTACGGGGTTACCTTAAACTTCACACGAACCGTACCTTCATTTTGTTTTGGGGGGGAGTACCTAATGTATAGTAACTTGTTTTAAAATTTGGCATAATTTACGATCAACGAGTTTGACGAATCTGTGGCAGAACTTAAGCAATCAAAATAACCAAGCTTTTATTCAATGGATACAATGTCCTATGTACACAATACTTTACAAAAATATGATCGTGAAACATCATAAAAAACTAAACATGCCATAAAAGTAAAATCCAAGTGAATGCTTGATTCAGCTACAGCATTCATTACAGGAACATCCTTGTCCTCAAATAAATACATACAGATTCCCCAAAAATTAAAATTTTAGTTTGTAGTTTGACGCATGTATAATATAAAAATGTTAATACATCGAACTCTCCCCCTAGGTAGAACTCTTCTTCACAATATCATCCTTCACCGTGTTTTCTTTGTGGAGGATCATCTCACTCACAATGCTTCTTCTGAAGCCCGGAATATCATTCTATTCAAAATTAACAAAACTATATTAATAATGTGATCATTTGGAGCTTTTGAAAACACAACTGGATAGGTTAGGAGTTGTAGCGTACCTGCGTGAATCGAGGAGAAAGTTCTCCTCTCCAGAAAGCGGCGAACTTCATGGCGAAGATTCCACAGTCATGGCTACAAAAGATGCGAGTACAAGTTAATGCTATTAATATCATATCGTAGTAAGTATAGAAAAGAAAGAATAGGTGGAAAACGTACAGGTTGCCTTGCCGAGGAAGCTTAAGAGCATCTGCTTTCGTCCTTGGAAATTTGCTTACTAAAACTTCCTTTTCCCATTGCCAGGTGCATATAATATCTACTGCTTTTAGTTGAAATATAAAAATTGATACTTAATAACAACATTAGTGACACAAGAAATTATTACGCTGATCACTTACCACTCCAGTGAGAACTTTACGGGTTCTCCACACCTTCATCGAGTTCAAAAAAAATACTTTCGCTTTATTCATGTCAACAACACACATGTACCAATGTTCTTGCTCCAATATAGGGAAAAACAACTGCATACGAACATATTTATTAGCCCTACCCTATTAAAAGATCCCAGCAACAATGGTGAGTTAAGCTTACCATTTTGTAGTTCACTATATTCAGTAGGTACGATGGATCAAATTGATCATTAAGTCTGGTAAGTTCTCAGTTTTCTTCTGCCGCGCAAAAAGTCTGAAAAGTTATAATATAGGTTCAACAGGAGTATTACAGACAGTGTCAAATTCTTTTGAAGAATGTCGTAATAATTACCCCAATATCTGACAGGAAGAAGTAACATGGGCCTCCAACCTGCTGTTCCTGGAAATTCAGCATCCGCATGTAGCAATCCAAGATCTACATAAAAAAAATAAAATCTAAGAATCCAAATATTTATGCGATCTGACAAGATACTTAGGTTGTTAAGACTCCTACCCAGTTGGTAACCCATTTCTCAGGCTTCAAACATTCGAACTCACCGTGGGCAATGAAGACATCAAAGAATCTCACCAAAACCTCCCTACATATATATCCCACAAAAGAAACAGTCAAACCATACGCAACAATTTACAAAGAAACAACGCGTCAAACATAAATATGCGAAAGTACGTACTCTGGATCGAGGTCCTCACGGAATGCATAGTTGCAGACCGCGCTTCCAGCATCCACAGGCGTCCTACTAGAAGATGCATCCACTGGTTCGCTTGCCTACAAGTTTATTAAAAATTCCAAAAAATGAATATATGGCTGTCAACCTAATTCTAACCGAAAAACAAAAACAATTCCTTCAGAAAAACTGAGAACAAACATACCAATGGCTGTATGGACGGATCTGCAGTGTTCAAATCCAGCAACAACCTAGCCTCTGCACGATCATCATCGTAAGATGGTACCTGAAATATATTTCATGTAGGTCACACGATCATTACATCGACAATTTTGCTCTTCAATCTACTATGGTAAAGTTTTACATGAATGGTTGACATGCAATTAGACATCAAATTATATACTACTTACCATTTGCGTTGGCCTCTCGGTATCGAGCGGTTGCTTACTCTTTCTGGCCCTCTTCTTTTTCTCCCCGGTGATGGTTGTAAAAGGACTCCTTTTTGCCTTGCCGGGCATCTTCATTCGTTTCAATCTCGGAGCCTCAACGGGTTGAAATGGAACGATTGAACCTTCATATTCTCCCACTGTTGGATCCGGGATACATTCCGCCCTAGGTTCAATATCTTCCATCGGCGACACCGGGCAAGGGCCCTCCGGTGCAGAAGCAACGTTCACTGGAACCTCAAATGGTTCACGTGGACATTCAGGGGTAGGGTAGCTTCGGTAGTCACGAGCATATCCAACAAGCTCGAGAACCATCTCTCTTAGTTCAGCTTGCCCTACTTCAAGATTGCTTATCATCAACTTCAATCTCTCCACCTAAACAAATCAAGCCACAAACATTTGCATTTCTATAAGATCTGGAACTTATAATGAATAATGACAAAAACCGATTTCCATTACCTCCTTCTCCAAAGCCTTCAATCTCGGGGATTTGGCTACCTCACGTTGAAGGGCAGCAACTACCTTTGTTAGCTTCTTTATCGCTGCCCTCAGTTTATCCTGCTAAAACACACAATCAAGTAAAATTTATGTCCATGTACGTATAATGAATATTGATATTGAGTACCCCCTATTCGAAAATATAAATACAATACAATATAATATACCTTCTTCCTTCCCTTTGATTTATCGGACTCCGGAACATTTTCATATTCAATATGTTCCGGAATATTCATGTCCTTTTCCTTTCCTTCTTTCTCCCTTTCCAACACATCCTCATCATTCCACACGGTGATGAGAGGAGCTGTTGCATCCAACTCTATCGCGCTCCCATCCATGCGCAAGCATTCATAATAGAACATCTGCGATTGATTAAACATTTCTTCCATTACAATTTAAGCATACCAAATATATGAAATGTGTGTATAACAATAATTTACCTTTAGAAAAACCAAACAACCACCGACATATATTTGGTGCTTCTCCTTGTATCGGCGGATTGCAGCAATGAGCCAATCAAGAACCAACTTCGACCAGTTGAGGGTACGGAGTCCCTCCATATCCATTATAAGATTTAAGAACTTTGTGCTGGCCTCCGGCTTAGCTTGAGGGCATAAAAATGAGCCCAATGCAAGCAATACAAAAAGCCTCAAAAAATCTTCATCCGCCGTCTCCTTCTCTCGCAGTCTTCTCTCCAGCTCTCCTAAAGGTATCTTACCCTTATCATCACAATACATTTTCTTTAATTCTATGAGGTCATTTTCCACCTCATCGATTTCTATACTCTCCCCGACAGAGGTCACCCCCAATATCCGCTGAACATCAGGAGGTGATATCTCAAACGTCCTTCCACTTACTTCAAGGCAACATTTTTCGGGATCAAATGAGGCCAATAAGGACACAATGTTGCCCTTATAACAGTGTTTAATCGTCATATCCAGAAGGCTTCCCAGCCCAATTTCTCTAATAGCTAGCTTCTGGGACTCGTTCAACCTTTTGATAATTTTTAGAAGTCGTTGAGGACTACATCTATTGCGAACTCCTTCCCCGCTTGGTGCCATTTATCTACAAATAAATACATAAATTGATAAAAAAAACTTTGCAATGTGACTATTTACATGTGCCATCTATAAAATCAAAATGTAAATTGAAATACGCCTTACGTACCCCACAAATATGCATTTTTTACCCCACAAATAAGAATTGGGTACCCACAAATAGGCCCCCTAAATTGGTTTACGTACACCTACAAATTGGCTTACCAAAACCCAGTTAAGCCTTCGGTACCCCCAACAAAATAAGGCTTTCGTTCCCCACAAATAAGCCTTGGGTATCCCCAAATATCCTCCCCCCCCCCCCCCCCCCCACCCCCACCCAAAATGTTCTAGGTACACCCCAAAAATGCCTTGGTACAAACAAGTGAGCCTTAGGTACCAGCCCCCTAAGCCTTGGGTAACCCACCAATTATGAATTAATTGGGGAGGGGAGAGGAATCTAAGCCTTACTTCCCAAGATTTTCATCACGATTAAGTACAGGATTAATCGTGACCTGGCGATTAGGTGCGGCGATTAATCAGACGACGAATCGCAGATTTGCGATTAACTGTAAGCAGTGAAACATTGTCTCTGTTTTGTAGCGATTAGGTCTCAGGACAAATCGCCGAATCACGATTTCAGTAAGTACCTTAGACCTATATTGGGGATACCTTGGGCTTATATTGTGGGTACTGTAGGTTTAGGGGGTACCTTAGGCTAATTTTCGTGAGTGGGTTTGGCTTACCATGGGGTACCTTAGGTTTATATGGGAGCTACCTTAGGCTTATATGTGGTACCTTGGGCTTAGAGTGGGGTACCTTAATCTGATTTGTGGGGTACCTTAGGTTTATTTGTCGACTACGAAAATGTTTTTTGGGGAGCTCTTCGGGCGTACCTAAAGCTTAACTCGGCAGGTACCCATCGTTATTTGGAGCAGTACCTTTGGCTTATTTCGCCTGGTACCCATGGCTCCTTATGATACATTTGGTCATTGACTCATTATATTATAAAATTAAATAACGACTTACAGTCGTCTTTCAATGAGGCTGGTGGCTGTCGTGGTGGTCCCTCACTTACGAAGTTCTTGTGATGGTGGTGGTCCCTTTCTTTCGTCAAGTGGGCGCGCGCGTTTGTAAGAAAGGGAAACCTCTGTGAAGCAAATGGAGTATGATCCTGTCCCTTTCGTATGCGATGAGGATGACGAAGACGAAGAAGGTCCAGAAATGGCGCAATGTCGGGTAAAGTGCGGACGTGGAGAGGATCCAAAAATAAATAATATGTTTCGCACGTTGCGGACGTGGAGAGGATCCAAAATTAAATACTATGTTTCGCACGTTTTCATCGAGACGAGGAGATTGCCGAGGAGAGAGCCGAGGAGAGTTTTAATAGTTTTTTAAGCGTTTCGTTCAAAATTACTATTATAACCTTCGCTTATTCTGGTCCGTTGGATTGTGCTTCACAGAGGATGTCTTTGCTTCACAGGCGATGCGCTTCACAGAGGATCCGAGCGCACCATAAAGAGTCTGCGTTCAGCCAAACCCCAGAAGGGTCAATGTGATGTCAATTCATGAACAACTAAAAGCACAGAAGTAGGGAGTATTCAAATTTCCTATCTTAGCACTTCAAAATGGATTCAGAAACGAGCCTCAGGAAAGGAATGGAGAAAACAAACACTACAAAAAAAGTCTTTTTATTACGGCACTTCAAAAAGTGCCCTTATAATATGAAAAAATGCCATTATAATATATAACGGCATTTTGATAAAGTGCCGTTTTAAGTGGTGTTGCATTATGTTATAGCAACAACTTATAACGACACTTTGGAAAATGCCGCTATAAAGTGACTTTTTACGGCATTTAAAAATGCCGTAAAAATGTAAACTATTACGGCATTTTTTAAAGTGTCGTAATAAAATTTATTAGTACTTAAAGGCTTTAGCGGCAACCACCAAGTGCCGCTAAAAGTATATTAATTTTAAAAAAAATTAATTCACCCCCCTCTCCCCCAAAAAAAAATAATTCACCAACCCCACCCCACCCCTAGAAATCTCCATTATTAGTGGTTCTGATATTACAGCATGAAGAATCTAAGCTCAAGACTGCTAGACAAGAACAGAAGTAGTTAGTTGGTTGTTAAGTTAGCTTTTCTGTTAGTTAACTTTTCTGTTTCTGTTAGCTTTTCTGTTAGTTGGTAGAATAGTTTGTTAGACATTCTTGCTATCCTATACATTCCCTTTGCAAATTCTATAACTAATGATGAAGAGGACAGTAGTGAAGAGAAAGTTGCATTAACAAAAGGCCAGTACCAGCAATAACAAAAGGCCAGTACCAGCAACTGTAAATCACATTTGTTTTATATGTTTAAGGTGTAACAGTCCCCCACGCTTGGTGGTCCAGCCCAGAAAACTCAAGTTCTTGCAAGCACATACATAGAGATAAGTGTTGCCGTTGTGCACGTTAAATAAAAAATCTAGTCTACCTAACACATGCTACTGTTCACTATACCACCCAATAACTCATGTAATCACCTTATCTTTCCTCTGCATCACCTATCTCAATACAGAATACAAATGGAGTAAATAATGTCACCTTGTCTACCATGGAAGCCCCAAGGTTGACTGACCATATTCCTTGAATCCATGCTCCAGCCCGCACTATATTTATTTAAGCATTACCATAGAAAATGTTCATAAACAGTGAAACAGGCCGTGCTTCCTGAAACATCATTCTTTTAAAATCTATAGATATAGATAAACTAAATATGATTCAAGCACAATAAATAGACATCCAAACCTGAAGGAAAAACTAAAGATAACTATCAAACACCACTAATAATTCAAAGTCAGAGATAGACTAAACACCAGAGACTTGCTCTCTTCATACTGTCTTTTACAGTCCCATGTTTGCTTACATGATTGCACAACTATCTGTCATACATGTAAAGATTTTAGTACAGAAAACATGGAATCAACTTTTATAGCTTTAATATACTCGCATCACATATAGCTGCCCAAAATCTCAGCAATATAGAGAGTATTACCCCTGCTGTACAAACATCAGCTTCTGGCCCATAATTAATGCTCGCAGAGTACCCCAGGAGCAAGATAATATGGAATTCCAACGACATCGGTGAAAACTTACTTGAAGCAGCAAACATATACATTGGCGAACAGAGGACTATTACCTTCATAGAAGTACCTAATGCATGCTCTCACTTCCATTTCTCCGCATTGTCAAATAGCCAACAAAACAAGTCATGGCAGTTGAAGACTTAAAAGGCGCTAGAGTTACATAGGAAAAGGGCATGATGCCTCACACAAGACAAATTACCATTAGAAGCCAAAATGCCGTAGAGACGAAGCAAAGTGAATCCAACAACAGCAACAAAAGAGGGATGCATTTACCAGTTCAATCTGATACCCAGGGAAGAAAATCAAGCTGTGAATAGTTGTGCTCATACTCCAAATCACATTTTCATAGAGAGATAGAGAGAGAACTAAAACCATCAAAGCAAATACCTGTTATTGATTGTTGCAGCCATGGCCATGAAAACCTGCAAGTCCTTGTAGAAAGGAAATTTTATTTACTTAAGGTGTTCACAAGAAATAATTAAAACCATAGAGACAATCATCAAAGCAACTACTATATATGATATTAAAAGTAGACTTCAAAAAGAAAACAACATAAACCACCAAAGCACTTCTAGGAGGGAATTAAGGATGTGGCATAGACTCGCCGTGATAATACCATTCTATGTAATGCTTGTCAAACCCATGATGAAACAAGTGAATCCCCATAGTTTCTTTATCGTGAAACAACACATTGTTACATTTAGTGCATGGACACCTCAATTTGCCTTCATTGACTTCGCTGTATGCGAGGACACTGATCAGGTTAGCCTCTGTCTATACAATTTAAACTTGTAAAGTAGATCTTTTTCCTTCTGACCTAGATTTTAAATTAACTATGATTTACGGTTCCATATAGTAATCAAGTATTGGAAAGGCTAAAACCTCTTCAGTGTCCTCTAAATTAAAGGGTTCCTATTTTTCTTTTTCAACGGCTTAATTTGATTTCTTCAGTGTCCTCTAAATCATTATTCATCAAAGAAAAAAAAAAGAATCTGAAGCTTATGAAAAGAAAAAACTTCTAGGATTAAAAGCTTAAAGGGTTTTAAATTGATAACATAGAAATGTGTCCTAATGGTATTAAAGGTTGAGGTGATTTACATGTAAATCAAAAATGCACAAGCAATTTACACAATCACTAGATACACCCTAACATAGCAGTATTTTTCTCATGAACGGCAGTTGGGCCTTCTTAAATGAAAAGAAAACCCACAACAGTAGCGAATCCGCAAGGACAAACATATTGGAGGTTAGAAAGCACAATCAGAATTTCCTCTCCCTAAAAATACATTGTACAGAGAACATCCTAAATTAAACAAAGATGCACGAATACATAAAAATTTCTTTTGGAACGTTCTTTGTAGTCACATTACTTGCCAATAAACCTATGCCCATGTAACATTCAAATACGAATGATCATGCCACATAAAACTGTTGAGATAAATACTGGAATTCTACAATGATGCAAATAACTAAACAAATAGAACACTGCTAAGAAAACAAATTTCGCCTGCCAATAATTGGTGGCTTACCTCTGTAAGCTGCATCTTCAACACCATAGGCTCCATCACTGGGCCACTACTCCTTAGGCTTTACTACTTGCATGGAGGTAACAGAATTTGGATAGCCAGTTGGTTACAAGCTTTTGATGTTCAGTGCCCCAATAGGCCTGGTTTCTTGTCTAAGGCACATAATTAACTAGCCATGGAACATATTTGGAGAACCTCACTTTCTTATATGTGCATTCATTACAAGGTCATATAGCAACTTTTAGTTTCACACGATAGAAGCTTTCCTATAACTAAAATCTTTCTTTTAAAAAATTGGATGACCTTTAGTACATTTGACAAAGCTCATTTGTCAACTTTAATCAACAATTGAATGCAGGGTGCAAAACAGGGGAGCAAACCAATTACAAAACAAGTAAGCATGCAGCATACAAGATAACTCTTACTTACTAGTGTAATAGCAAGCTGGAATTATAGCAGAACTTCCTTGCAAATTTTATGGTTAAGAGACAAGCACATGCTCTGAGTTGATCTCATTTAATTCTAGAAATTTAGCAAAGAATACCAGATGAAGGAATTGCAACCTAGCAAATTCCATGCAGAATCTCACCTCAGTAATTTTTTTGCAAGCACTAGCCTCCCTTAAGTAGATTCCTCGTGAAGTAGGGCTACAATTAGTCAAACAAAAAGATAAACACATGTTAGGTATTCTGTGTTTCAGCTCAATTTGAAAATATAATAGATCAATCTAATAATTAAAGAGCAAAAAGAAGACATGACAGGAACAAATTCCCTCGTGAGGAATTTCACAATGCCAGATTTATGCGATCGCAATCTTATGGGTGGCGACAATTGCATCAAGTCCAACAGTGGTTACTGAGGGTTGTGTATGGTCCATTGCAAAAGGAGATAAAATTCGGATTTTGGAAGATCAATGGATTTACGGCCAACCAACCAAGCTAGAGGTATAAAAGAATCATGGATCATTCAATCTCTCTAAGGTAAATCAGCTCATAAGCCCGACAACAGGTCAGTGGACTATAATATATTGAATACTTTAAGGAATGCTGAAACTGTCCAATGCATTGCGGCCACTCACATCTCGAATAAGATGAGTCAAGATATGCGTAACTGGAAGGGCACCTCTTTAGGGAATTTTTCTGTTTCGTCTGCCTATTATGTTTTGGCGAAAATTCAGGAAAATGCTCAAAGTCAGGTATGGAAAAAAAACTTTGATCCAATAAAAAAGAAAAAAAAAGCATCCCTGGTTGATCTCATAGGCGTCGAATGCTCTGAGTTGATCTCATAGGCGTCGGCCAACACCTACCAGCTACCAAATCCTTTAATTAATATCTTTCGATTCAAATAATCGAGAACGAGGATTCCGAATCTCAAATGAGAGAACACCCAATCAATAATTTAATTAATATTTTTTGGGTATTTTTAAAACTAATTCATATTTAGTCATCCCAAATATTCCTAATTGGCAATTAATTAAGTTTAGTTTAAATAATTAAGAACAAATCTTATTTCAAATAATTGCATGACTAAATCTAAATTATTCTAAAAAAACATCACTAAAACAAAGTTTCCCAAAAATATACTTTATTTTTAATAATTATTTTAAATTTTATAGCTGCATTTTATAATAAAGTGTCGTAATAAAATATTTTATGAACTATTGTTTAGCGGCATTTGATGGAGAAGTGCCGTAATAATTTGTTTTATAGAGGCATTTTTTATAAGAAATGCTGTAATAATTTGCTTTATAAAGGCATTTCTTAGAAAATAACGTAACAAAATGTTTTCTAGGGGCATTCAATTAAAAAATGCTGTAATAAATCGTTTTCTAGTGGCATTTTTCTAAGAAATGCCGTAATAAATCATTTTATATTGGCATTTTTAAAAACATGCAGTAATAAATTGTTTTATAACGGCATTTGCATACAAAATGCCGTATTAAGGCACTTATAAGGGCACTTTTATATAAAGTGCCTTTATATTAGTGTCGTTATATCACTTTTTTTTTGTAGTGAAAACGTTCTTCTACTGGGAAAATTAGTTGTTACAATTTTTTTCTTCTTTCTTTTGAACTGAGGGTAATTCTAGGTAGCTACATTTGTAATCATTTCTACTCTAATACCTAACCGTTGCTCTAAAGGCCCCAGGACATATTAAAAATTTTATTAGCTAAGAACTTAACATTTGGGATTGCAACATTATGTTACGTGCCTAACCATTTCGCTTGTAATCATTGAAAGGCTTCAAACAAATTAACGACATTAATGGATTACATTATATATTTTCCCTTGCTTTTCTATTTTGGTTTGATTATAAACCAAGTTACAAAAATTGCCTCATAATCGATGCTAAATCCGAAGCAGATTCTTTGATCTTGTCAATGTCGAACCATTGGCTAACTAAACGAAGTCCACTAAAATATCTGACAACGCATTTAAATTTGGGACGTCCATGACCAAGGACTAAACATTTAGTCGCACTAGTTGCAGCAATCTATCTTTATACTATATATAATGCCATGTCCATAATTTTTTGGGCCATTGAAATTATACTCGTCTTTTTAAAAGGACTCAAAGAAAGCTACTAGACCAAAATATTTATTGGTCGAATTGAAGCTAGTGTTAACTATGTCACTCAACCTAGAGTAGAATTGGTCAAAGTTCTCTTCTTCATCCATCTGAATTGTTTCAAAAGCAGTGGTTAAACGTTGCAAACGAGACAATTTTACAGTAGCTGTTCCTTCATGAGTAACCTCTAATATGTCCCAAGCTTCTTTGGCAATTTCACATGTAGAAATCCTTCTAAATTCCTCTACTGTAACAGCACTAAACAAGGCATTAATAGCCTTATTATTCCAGCTACAGTTGTCAAATTCTCCTTTACTCCACCTATCATAAGCCTTTGGAACAATAACTCCTTGAATATTTTCTGTGGGTGCTTCATACCCATTCAAGACAGATAACCATATTCTTTCATTTAAAGATTTTAGATAAGTTCGCATTCTTGCCTTCCAATAGGCATAATTCGACCCATCAAATAAAGGAGGCCTAGATGAGGATGCCTCTTCTTTGTTATAGTCCATAGAGAACCAAGATCACACTCTTAAACAGATTTGAGTGGGTAGGCTCTGATACCAATTAAGATTTCTAATCTCAAGTCCCTGTTCTCTAGGATTCTAAACAACAAGAAGAGATTACAATACCAAATGACAAAACAGTGACAAGAAGACACACGATTTAACGAGGAAACCCTAGACAATTGTCAAGGTAAAACCTCGAGTCTCTTTGAGGAAGACCAAGCCTGAAACATTTGTATTAAGATGAAAAGAACAATTCAACTATGTTCAGATTTACAGAAAATTTCAACAAACCAAAAAGTCACTCACAAAGATTGAATCCTCAACCTTTTTCTTCAATTTGATCTTCACGCTTTAAGACAGCTTCAAGACTTCACACTTATATACACTTTGCAATGGATGAGGTAGCCCATTCTAATCTTTCACCAGATCTGGAATGTTTCTGTTCTCAGGTCTTTCACAGCCCTCCAGAACACTCCAGCAACCTCTCCTTCTTGATCTTCTCTGGTTCAACTCTTCACCAAGTTTTCCAGCTCGAAAAATCACGCTTCCAAGAACCTCCAAGACCCTTTAAATCAGAGGTTCTTAACCACTTTCATAACTGCCTCAACAACCTGTAACTATCTTTAAAACAACCCAACTGAATCTCGTAACTACCTGAGATTTCAGTTGGTTGAGTAGCAAAAGCAGATTACACTTAACCTTGTTAGTAGCTATCTCAAGTCACACATTCAACCATACTTCATCAACAAACTGAATGTTTTAATGAATTTCAATACTCTTTGTTATGCATTTTGTCACATGGGAAAACATATTTTCCAACAGCAACCCATTTCTTTGTGGACTAGCATTGGAGAACAAGTGTGACAAAACTGGGGCACCTTCACCAACAATCCTGATAAGCTTCGATGAAGGAAGAGAAGATAATCAATGAGGTTTTGAGGTTACAATTTCAAGAAGATTCTTAAAATTAACCCTGCTTTTGTCTTGTGAGACTACAGAAAGAGGCAATTTTGAGACTTACCAAAGCATGAATAAATACGACTCTTACAACCAAAATAATAATAATAATAATAAATAAATAAATACAAGTGAAACAACCAGACTTAATTTTTTTTTTTACCTTTTTATAGCAGGCATTTGTGAAAACTCATAACCTCTAAAGCAGCTTAAAGACGTGAGAGATGGTTATTTAGTTTCTATTTATTATTGCAAACTGAATATGAAAGGGTAAATCACAAAACTCTTACATTTTTAATTAACATGGATTGAAAACTTACACAGAATATATTCAACATAATGGTAGCAGATGGTTATAGCCACATCAATGAGATTGAACCAAACCTCTCTCCAATAGGGATTGACAAGGAGGACCACAATCAGCACTAACAAGACTGTCATGTATGCTATTGAAAAGGTCCAACAAAAGCTCGACCTGTCAATGTAACCATTTATATTATAGATTATATAATTCATAAAAAGCTATTTTAAAAATATAATATAATAATATATATACTACATTTAATGGGATTTGGCCCCTTGGGAAGCATGCCAAACAAAATGCTTAGCTTTCCAAATCAGCCAGTATACACTATTGAGAAATATATTTATAAAAGGATAAAATGATCAAACTACTTCAGATTTTTTCAAAACTTACACTTAGTTTTGTAACTATTCCCTCCCATGTTCTCCTTCCTCCCTCCCCTTCTTAAATACGTGCAAGTGGTGTTAGTAGTGTTAGCCTTTATATTATAGAATTTGTAAAAAGCCATAATAAAAATAGAATATATAAATTAGTAATATACTATTGATGAAAAGATCTATTTCCTATATATATGATATAAAAGTCTATTTTTTAACATATAAAAATAATACTTTAATAAATTAGGGGCAAGAGGGTTGCGGCCATGTGGTTTTAGGGCTGACTTGGTATATTTTGTAATTTCTTAGTATCCCAATATAACCATAGGTTTTTCTTAAGTAGTCTAATTTTTTTAGGGGTGTTCTAGAAAACAAATGGTAGACTGAAATCTTCCTTTCTTCCCTTTATGCAATAAGTGTATATTGGGGATGGTATGTGTTAAGTCATGGGTGACTGGTTAATTATAATGTAAATATGGGAGCCCTATAATTTTTAAAAGGTATCCTGACTTTCCCAGGGTGCCACTTGAGATGGTGGCAAGGTGTAAGTGTGAAAACTCACACTCCTGTTATGGCAAATGATTGACAAATTATGTTTCTAATAAAGCTTCAAGATGTGCAGATTAAACAATGAAAATTCAGTAAATTCAGTAAAGAAGAAGAGTTGGTGCCATCACACTGCTACCACGCCGCTGCCACCCCGCTGGCAGCGCATAAGGAATTTCGTGTGTCAAAAGCAAGGATCGTGCACCTGCCGCGTACTCTCCCGCTAGCAGCTCGCTAGCAGCGCGCGTCTAACAGATTCAACTCACTCTGAGCGGGACATGAGTTCGCTACCAGCCGTCTACTTCGATCGCTTCACGACGCTACCAGCGCTCGACGCGATTTGTGGTTTATTCTTTAAATAGACGAGTTGTAATTTTTAATTGTGACTTTTTTTCTTTGGATCATTTTTGAATTCGGATCTTGAGAGATTTGAGATTCGATCAAATTGTCTTTAGAGAGTCGGCGATTGAGTGAGGGGGAGATCTGAGATAGATCGCCTGGAATTGAAGACAGTGGATTCTTCTTCAATTCAGAACTTCATCTGATCGTGTGATCGCCTGGACTGGTGATCGACCTTGATTGATGCGTAGGTGGATTCCTACTGCATTGGATCGTCTCAGTGGATTCTGAGAGGATTGCTGCGATCTGGATTGATCGTGTCCTGCAGCTTGTGGATTCAAGCTGTGTAGCAGTTCGTGGATTCGAACTGTGGATCACTGGAGAGTGATTGTTTGCGATCTGGACTGATCGTGTTCTGCAGCTTGTGGATTCAAGCTGTGTAGCAGTTCGTGGATTCGAACTGTGGATTGCTGTTGAGTGAGTCAAATTGTAAAGGTTAAGTATGTTCTCCTTTGTAATTGTCTTCTCATTCAATAGTGGATTTTGAAGGGTTAGTCGCCTCATATAGACTCGAGGTTTTTCCTGGATCTGGATCCAGGTTTCCTCGTATATTTCTTTGTGTTCTGTTTCCGCAATTGTTAAATTCTGAATCGTTATAGATCGTGGACCTTAAGAGTAGTCCTCTACTCTTTCACAAGGCCTTATAATGTTCATATATATGTAGGGCTTGGGAATAAAACCAACCTCATGAAATCAAAGATTCCACGACAGTTGAGGCTACACTTCCAAGGAGATAAGTTTGACGATGTCTATACTGTCTATATGCTGAGCGAGCAATGCCTTTAACAAATGTACCAAGAAAAAAATGGGGGAGGAGTGTACATAACTTTTGCTTTATAAATACTATCAAACAAGTGAGGACGGCGCATGGCACGATTAGAACGTACCATGTAGGGATGGTAATGGAGCAGTTTTGAATGAGTAGCCCCCCACATCCCACTCGTATCTCACTACAATGCCCTTGTTTCTCACGTATAATGCGCTTGTGTCCCACATTGGATGCACTCATATCTCACCCACAGTGCGCTCGTGTCCATGTACAATGCGCTCGCATCTCACGTACAATGCCTTCATTTCCAGGAATAATGTTCTCATGTCCCACAATAGGATGCACTCATATCCCATGTACAATGCACTTGTGTCCCCACGTAGGATGCACTTGTATCCAACGTATCATGTGCTTGTGTCCCATATATAATTCGCTCATATCCCACGTACAATGCATTCATGTCCCACTTATAATGCACATGCATCCCGATGGTGGCTCCTTCCCTCTGGGTGGCTTCACACATGTATCAATATTTAATAACTTAGCACCATGCTCATATGAAATACCAAGGCATTTTAATCCTGTGTATAGCTCGGTCCCGTCGGTCCTTTCATGGGCTTAAACTCAAGAAGTGGTGCTTACTCTGATACCTTATGTTACGCGCCTAATCGTTGCTCCAAAAGCCCTAGTATATATAAAAACTTCTTTAGATAAGAACTTAACATTTAGGATTGCAACATTGTGATATGTGCTTAACCGTTTCACTTGTCATGATTGAAAGGATACAAACAAATTAATGACATTACTCGCTTACATTATATATTTTCCCTTGCTATCTATACTATATATAATGAGAATAAGTCCCTTTGGAAGCATGCCAATCTTAATGTGCCCCTTTTCTAAAAAAAACCCCATAAATCGTTGTTAAGATTCTTTAATAAAAGGGTATAAAAGTCAATATTGCCTAATTCTCTTAAAAACTTCAGCGGTTATACAATTGTTCCCTCCTTTATTTTTCTACACACATGCAGTATTGCACGTGCAGTTTGCTAGTATATATAATGGGA
Source organism: Buxus sempervirens (assembly GCA_947561395.2). Classification (NCBI taxonomy): domain Eukaryota; kingdom Viridiplantae; phylum Streptophyta; class Magnoliopsida; order Buxales; family Buxaceae; genus Buxus; species Buxus sempervirens. The sequence goes on along the minus strand of OX387194.1, from coordinate 9,635,484 downwards.
AGAAATTCCTTGAAGAACACGCCGAGCACGTAAATTTTTTTTGTTTTTCAAAAGAATCTTATAGTACCTAATTAAAAACAATTTCTATGGGGCACGTAACTTGATTTTTCTGTTTTCTTAACTTTCAAAAGATACCCTTCAAAAATTCTTGCAAAAAAAAAAAAAAATCAGAAATCAACTGAATCTCGACCAAAATTTGCAAATAAATAAATAAAATAAAAAATTCTAATCATAAATCCTTCTACAATCAATATAGAGCAAAATTAGGCTGAAAGAATTGTCCTAGAAATAATATTTTTAAGGGTTTTTTATGCGCAAGAGCTCATCAGCACTTGTGGCGGAATCTTATGGTTTAATTTAGAAGAGTGGAGATGGAAAGTGATTCAACCATTACTTCCTTGGCATGTTTGGATTATGGTCCGGATATCCAGGCCTGAGGTCAAGGGTTCAAAGGATGGTAGGGTAAGAAGAGAAGATGGAAAGTGATTCAAGAAAAATATTGTTAAATTCATTAAGGAATTAACAAACGACTGAAATCCCATGGACTATATAGCTGACATCATCGCCAAAATTGGCTAATTTTGCTTTAGATGCTTTCGTCCTCTGTTCTCAACGATGACTATATTTTTGGAACTCATATAAGTGTTATTTTGAAGATTTGAATAACATTCGCTTTTGCTTTTGCCCTAAAAAGTATTACTATAGAATTATTTTATTTAAGGGTTGGGCTTGGGCTTCAAAGGTAGGGCCATTAGCTGTCTTGAGTGGGCTAGGGCTGTGCCAAGCACAGCCTGACCCATTGACAACCCCGATTTCCCTAGATGTAGCTGTGTTACCTCTTTGCATGTGAGGGAGAAATATCATTAGTTTTTTTTTTTTGAAGACCGAGAAATATCATTAGTTGCTATCTCTTCAAAAGTCTATTAATAATTTAATACGACACCGACACTCGTCATGTGTTGCTAAAAATCAGCGCTACCATTTATTGCATATTGAAACTTTTTACAAACTACACCCCACCGAAGACTTGACTCTAATTAAAATATCTGAATCAAAAAGCTTATATATCACCCAAAATGTACCGTTAAATCTTATTAAAAAGGAAAAAGTAGAGGTTGAAGCTAGAAATCCTTGAAACTAAAGTTTATGGAGTGGAGTCATTCGTGGGTGTGGGTCTTGTTGGTGTTGCTGGTTCAGTTTCATGTTTACGGTTGTGTTGGGTGTTTAGATGAAGAGAGAATTGCTTTGTTGGAACTCAAGGCTTCATTTAATTACCCAAATGGCTCTTCTCTTCCATCATGGGGTGATGGAGAAGAAAGTGATTGTTGTGCGTGGGAATGCATCATTTGTGGTGGCAATATGACAAGACGAGTGACCCATCTCACCCTCAATACTACAAGCACTTGGTGGAATCAAGGGTTGATCGGAAATTGGTATCTGAATGCCTCTTTGTTTCTTCCATTTCAAGAACTCAAAAACCTTGATTTGTCTCAGAATTCAATATCCGGTTGTGTCGAGAACCAAGGTCTGCATCTCCCCAACCAACACCCCTTGTTTATTTCTATATAAATCTGCTCTGTTGTAAAATTTTATAAAAATAAGTGCAGGTTTCGAAAGATTATGGAGATTGAAGAAGCTAGAGGTCCTGAATTTGAATGAGAATTACTTGAACCAAAGCATCGTTTCTTCTCTGAACTCACTACCCTCCCTTAAAACCCTAAAGCTAAGGCGAAACACACTAAACGGATCGTTCCATATACAAGGTAATTACGGTCGTATGTTTATCTCTCTCAAATATTGATCGAATTTGGAACAACACCTGAATGTTTTCCTTGCTTCCTCTTTCTACTATCTCAATGAAACAGAACTTGCTGCCTTGTGGAACTTGGAGGTGCTAGATTTGAGTTATAACAATCAGCTGGAAGACTTCATAATAACACCAGGTATAAAGGAAAATAAATATAAAAAGATGTATTAGATTTTTTGTAATTCTACTCTTTTTCCTATATATATTTTGTTGGGATTTAACAAGTTGAATTTGACGATATATATATATATATATTTAAGTGCTTGTTAGAAATTAAGTTGATTTGACAAGAAATGTTTCTGGTTTTGATTTTTTTCTCTAGGTCTTCGAACCATGAACAATCTGCAAGTCTTAGACTTAAGCTCGAATTTGTTCAATAAAACTAGTATTTTGCAGTCAATATTGGGTGAACTCCCATCCCTTAAAGTGCTGTATCTTGATAATAATCGACTACAAGGCCCAGTCCCTCTGCAAGGTATGCATCTATTATGATGCTAAAAAACAGTATTAAATTATAGTTTATGATTTTTTTCTATTTAATTTAAGTTTTTTCTTTGCTTTAGCAATATTTCATTTTTTGCAGGGTTTGGTAACTTGAGCAACTTGGAGGTTTTGGATCTATCTGGTAATTCCCTCAATAATACATTTCTTCAAGACATAGGGGTCATGCCTTCTCTTAGGGTCTTATCCATGGGCGACAATGGACTCAATGGCACCCTACCTGTACAAGGTAAGTAGTCTCTCTGAATTTTAGACTATTGTTGCCATTCCTCAACTTAAATAATCCTCTCAAACTGTTTAATATACATGAATTATTTTTCAGGTTTGTGCAAACTGAAGAACATCCAAGTGTTGATCCTCAATCAAAATAACTTTGACGGGAACCTACCACCATGCTTGAGAAACTTAACAACCTTGCGAGAGTTGGATCTCTCTGACAATCATTTTGTTGGAAACATTGCTTCTTCTCCCCTCACCGGGCTTTTCTCACTCGAATACCTTTCATTGTCTTCTACTCAATTCCAAATCCCTTTCTCTGCCTTTAGCTTTTTTGCAAACTTTTCAAAACTGAAGGTACTAAAGCTTAATAATAATGAATTTATTGAGGAAACTGAAACAAACCTTTCTCGTCCAAAATTACAATTAAATGTCCTTTTGTTGTCAAATTGTTCTTTGGACAAAGTTGGTGGAGCCACTCAAACCTTCCTTCTCTACCAATTTGACTTAAGAGTAGTTGATCTCTCCAACAACAACTTGAAGGGCAGGCTTCCAACTTGGTTGTTAGAGAATAATACAAGGTTGGAAGTACTCAATTTGAAGAATAACTCCTTCACCGGGCCTTTTAGCCTTCCATCCAAACCACACCTAAACACATCTGCACTTGATATCTCTAATAATCCCATCCATGGTCAAATTCCACAAAATATTGGTGTTTCTTTTCCAAATTTGGAGTACTTAAACATGTCTAGAAACACTTTAGAAGGTAGCATTCCTTCAACTTTGGGCGATATGACACAGCTATCGGTTTTAGACTTGGCCAACAATCACTTATCTGGAGAAATACCCATGCAATTGGCCATGGCTGGTTCCTCTTTGATGTACTTTAGACTCTCAAACAACAACTTGGATGGCCGAATGTTCCCACCAATGTCTAACATGACAAGTTTGGGTTATCTATATCTGGATAACAACCAATTCGTGGGAAACATTCCAGATAGCTTGTCTAATAGCCCCAATTTATTTGTACTGGATATCAGTGAGAATCACATATCAGGTAGGCTACCCAAATGGATAGGAAATATGTCATATTTGTTGGTACTCGTCATGGCCAACAATCATCTTGAAGGAACCATTCCTGTGGAATTCTGCAAACTTGACATGCTTCGATTTCTAGACCTTTCGAAGAACAACATCTCTGGATCTTTGCCTTCTTGCTTGAGCTCACTAAATCTCGCGCATGTTCAATTGCAAGGAAATGGTCTCACAGGACCACTAATGCATGCTTTTTTGAACAGCTCTAGATTGGTGACATTAGATGTTAGTAATAACTATTTAATAGGTAGAATTCCGAATTGGATTGGTGAACTTCCAAGTTTACAAATTCTTCTACTGAAAAGAAATCGTCTCAAGGGCAGTATTCCGATCCAACTATGCCAATTAACCAATGTGAGCATAATTGATCTTTCTTTCAATAATCTTTCTGGTCCTCTTCCTTCTTGCTTATTTAACATAACCTTCATAGCGAGGGACGATGGATATTCCCAATTTGGCATGAATTTTGGGTATGGAATTTCACTAGAATCCGCCCCACGATATCTTTCTCAAAGTTCTGAAATGGTCAATCATGATTTACTCCCATATGATGATTCTTTTCGTCTGGAAATTGATAACCAAGTGCAGGCAGAGTTTACAATAAAGAGGAGGTCTTACTCTATTAAGGGTCGGCGTCTTAACTTTGTGTCAGCAATCGATCTTTCCTCAAACCGATTAACAGGAGAAATCCCTGATGAACTTGGCAACTCAAATCAAATTCATTCTCTTAACCTCTCCCACAATTGTTTACATGGACCCATCCCTTGGACCTTCATGAACATCAAGCAGCTAGAGAGCTTGGATCTTTCCTACAATAACTTGAATGGTACAATCCCTGCACAACTGATTGAGCTACACTCTTTGGCAGTCTTCACTGTTGCCTATAATAACTTATCAGGTAAGACACTTGATAGAAGCGCACAATTTGGAACATTTGAACAAAGCAGCTACGAGGGCAACCCATTTCTGTGCGGACTACCACTAGAGAACAAGTGTGACCAAAATGGGGCACCTTCACCGACAATCCTGATAAGTTCCGACGAAGGAAGAGAAGATAATGGTTACATTGACAGGTCGAGCTTTTTCTTGACCTTTTCAATAGCATACGTGACGGTCTTGTTAGGGCTGATTGGGGTCCTCCTTGTCAATCCCTATTGGAGAGAGGTTTGGTTCAATCTTATTGATGTGGCTATAACCATTTGCTACCATTATGTTGATTATATTCTGTGTAAGTTTTCAATCCACTGTAATTAAAAATGTAAGAGTTTTGTGATTGACCCTTTCATATTCAGTTTGCAATAATAAATAGAAACTAAATAAACATCTCTCACGTCTTTGTGCTGCTTTAGAGGTTATGAGTTTTCACAAATGCCTGCTATAAAAAGGTAAAAGAAAAATTAAGTCTGGTTGTTTCAGTTGTATTTATTTATTCTTATTATTATTATTATTATTATTTTGTTGTAAGAGTCATATTTATTCATGTTTTGGTAAGTCTCAAAATTTCCTCTTCCTCTAGTCTCACAATAATTTTAAGAATCTTCTTGAAATTGTAACCTCAAAACCTCATTGACCAAAGACGAATAGCTGCCACCTTTAAGTTTTTATAAGTTTATAAAGGGATGGGTATCATAAAATAAGTTGAGGTGCAAATCAAAACTGACTTGTACCATTGAGAACCATTATTTGGGGTTTGAAATCGTCTTTGATTGCAATGATATCTACTGCTTTTTCCTTTTAAATAAAAAATAAAACAAATTTTTTGATAAAAAAATCCAACCATGAGTTGCTGCACATTCGCTTAACCTCTCCCCTAATTGTTTACATGGACCTGTCCCTTGGACCTTTATGAACATGCAACAGCTAGAAAGCTTGGATTTTTCCTGTAACAACTTGAATGCGACAATCCCTTCGCAACTGAATGAGCTGAAATCTTTGGGAGTCTTTAGTGTTGCCTACAATAACTTATCAGGTAATATGCCTGATAGAAACACACAATTTGGAACATTTGAACAAAACAGCTATGAGAGCAACTCATTTCTTTGTGGACTGTCATTGGAGCATAATTTCGGTGAAACTGGCAAACCTTCATTGACGATCCCAATAACTCCCAGCGGAAGCAGAGAAGAAAGCAATTACATGGATACATTCAGCTTCTTCTTGAGCTTCGCAATTTCTTATGTGATGGTGCTATTCATACTTATTGTGGTCCTCTATAGAAATCCTTACTGGAGATGGGTTTGGTTTCATCTTATCGATATGGCTATAGCCAGTAGCTACCATTATATTTTATGTACTCTTTTTAAGCTTTCCTTCCATGTAAACTAAAATACATAGTTTAATGTTTATTGTTCAATAAGAACTCTGTGAGAGTATGCTAATTACCTTAATCTATATAATGCTTAGCTTGGTTGTCCATTAAACACATGCAAATCTTACCATCATCTCTACTATTACAGTGTATGTATAGTAGACCATTATATACCTCTTCCTTATTTTTTTTTCCTTTTTCTCCTACGTTTAGCTAGTACTAAACAATAACCTACCCCTATCGAATTGGTACAACGAGTGTAAGCCTTTATATTAGAGATTATAGAATTCATAAAAAGCTATTTTAAAAATATAATATATATAAATTAATAATATGTATACTACATTTAATGGGATTAGGACCCTTGGGAAGCGTGCCAAACAAATGCTCAGCTTTCCAAATCAGCCGCTATACATTGTTGAGAAATTAAATTAATAAAAGGGTAAAATGGTCAAACTGCTTCAGATTTTTTCAAAACTTACACTCAGTTTTGTAACTATTCCCTCCCACATTCTCCCTCTTCCCTCCCCTTCTTAAATACGTGCATGTGGTGTTACGAGTGTTAGCCTTTATATTATAGAATTCATAAAAAGCCATAATAAAAATAGAATATATAAATTAGTAATATACTATTGATGAAAAGATGTATTTCTTATATATGATATAAACGTCTATTTTCAACATATAAAAATAATCCTTTAATAAATTAGGGGCAAAAGGTTGTGGCCATGTGGTTTTAGGGCTGACTTGGTATATTTTGCAATTTCTTAGTATCCCAATATAACCATTGATTTTTTGTAAGTAGTCTAATTTTTTGAGGGGTGTTCTTGAAAACAAATGGTAGACTAAAATCTTCTTTTATTCCCTTTATGCAATAAGTATACATTAGGGGTGGTATGTGTTAAGTCATGGGTGACTAGTTATAATGTAAAAATGGGAGCCCCATAATTTTCGAAAGGTATCTTGACTTCCCCAGGGTGCCACTTGGGGTGGTGGCAAGGCCTTGTAATGTTCATATACACGTAGGGCTTGGGTATAAAACCAACCTCACGAAATCAAAGACTCCACAACAGCTCATTTCGAATTGTTCGAATTGATGTTATAAGCAGGCCCATGGGTCTCATCTGATGCCACACTTCCAAGGAGCTAAGTGTGACGGTGTGCATACTATCTATATGCTGAGCGAGCAATGCCCTTAACAAATGTACCAGAAATAAATGGGGGAGGGGTTTACGTAACTTTTGCTTTATTTGAACGAGCGTTGGATTATACTTGAAGATCAACCATACAAGGCATGTTAGCTTCACAAGTCTAACAGATTTTGCTCTTGTGATCGTGGAGAGCTACAACAGAGTATACGTTGGAAATTTATCCTGGGATGTGACAGAAGACGACTTGAAGAAACCTTTTTCAGATTGCACAATATCATCTATACGGTTTGGTAAGAACAAATCAATAGGGAAATTTGGAAGATATGCACATGTGGATTTCTCCGAGAGCCTTATAGTTAGATCAGCAGGTGCTTTGTTGGAGGTGCTTTGCTGAGAGCAGAGATGAGATAGGCATTTCTAGATTAGCTGTTGCTTTGTTGGAGATCAAAGATGAGACAGCCATCTCGTTAGGAATTAGGTTCTTTTTGACAGGGAAAGCTACAACTCAGAAGAAGGGGTTAGGAATTAGCTATCTGTTCTTTTGTTGGAATCGGTAATAATTGATTTTTCCCAAAAATTAGCTTTCTATTTTAACGGTGGAAGATCGATAGTTACGGACGTCACAGGGACTTTTCGTGTTGTGGGGTATTGTACTTTTGTTTCAGTTAAAATTTTTCTTGGTGAGGAAAAAAAAATTCGCCATATCGGCGAAAGAAATATTCTAGTTTTAAGCTATTAGATTGTGAAGTTGAATGTTCTTCCTGGGTTTGTTTGTTTGGAAGATTAAAAATGGATTCTTGGTATTAGAGTTTCCAGCATTTGTTTGTGGATTCACAGGAATACCCGTTAGAGTTATTTGCTGAATTCTGTATTTATTTATTTATTGAAGGTTTTAGCCTGTACTAGAGTACAGATTCGTGATTGTTTAGCGCATTGTTCTGCAAAAATGGATGGAAATAGTAGATAGACTGGGCTAGCCATATAATATATTCTTGGTAGCTGTCTTAATATCTGACAGGGAAACTTAATAATTACTAGTGATTTCACCAATTGAAATTGCAAATATATTTGCATTTATGTTCTTTTGTGCTTGTGATGTAAATCAAAATCATCTTGGGTACCTAAGGCAGTTAGTTCCATTAAGAGATGTAAAGAAAATGGCTCATAGAAATAGACTATTCAAAAAGAAAAAACTTCGATCTTGTCGTCGTCGTCATCATTTTCGAGTTTCAATAGAATTTGAGCTGTAAGAAGAAGCCATATGATGAGAACCTGTTCAGCAAAAAAAATTTGAACTTCAGAATAGGTAATGATGAGCTCAAGCTCTTGGGTTTTTCCCTGTAGTTTAAGCTGCAATTGCAAATCCACAGAACAGAGGATCGTCAACGGAAAATCAATAATGGATTTTGTAAACATAATCAATAATTTTGATTTCTGAATCTAATAATCTCTGACACCCAGCGACACATTAATATTGCATCTCAATCTGTCCTACTCCCTACCATCCAGCAACACATTAATATTGCATCTCAATTTGACCTACTCCCTACCATAAAGAGGCTGGGTTCAGCCAAACCTCGGAAGGGTCAATGTGATGTCAATTCATGAACAACTAAAAGCACGGTTAAGTAGGGAGTTTTCAAATTTCCAATTTTAGCACTTAAAAATGGATTCAGAAATGAGCCTCAGAAAAGGAATGGAGAAAACAAAACGTTCTTCTACCGGGAAAATTAATTTTTAAAAATCCCTTTTTCTTTCTTTTGAATTGAGAGTAATTCTAGTTAGCTACATTTGTAAACATTTCTACGCTGATACCTAACCGTTGCTCCGAAAGCCCCAAGACATATAAAAACCTTTTTAGGTAAGAACTTAACATTTAGGATTGCAACATTGTGTTATGTGCCTAACCGTTCCGCTTTTCTATTTTAGCTTGATCATAAGCCATGTTACAAAAATTTGCCTCATAATCAATCCTTAATCCCAAGCAGATTCTCTGATCTTGTCAATGTTGCACCTTTGGCTGTCTAAATCAAGTGCACTAACATCATTAACAATGCGTTTAAATTTGGGATGTCGATGGCCAAGGACTAACCATTTAACTATTTCTATGGGGCAAGTAACTTGGTTTTTTTGTTTTCTTAACTTTCAAAAGATACCCTTAAAAAATTCTTGGAAAAAAAAACAGAAATCAACCAAATCTCGACCAAAATTTGCAACAAAAAAAAAATTATTCTAATCGTAAATCCTTCTACAATCAATTTACAACTAATTTAGAGTAAAATTAGGGTGGAAGAATTGTTCTAGAAAAAAATATTTTTGAAGGGGTTTTTATGCTCGAGAGCTGATCAGCACTTGTGGCTGGATCTTACGGGTTACTTGAGAAGAGTGGAGTGGAAAGTGATTCAACAAAATATTGTTAAATTCATGAAGGAATTAACAAACGACTGATCTCCCATGGACTATATAGCAAACATCATTGCCAAAATTGGCTAATTTTGCTTTTGATGCTTTTCGTTGTTGTTGGTTTAAGAACCCACCAAAAGTTTTGTCCTCTGTTCTCAACGATGACTATATTGTTGGAACTCATGTAAGTGTTATTTTGAAGATTTGAATAACATTCGCTTTTGATTTTGCTTTTGCCCTAAAGAAAAAAATAAAAAAGTACTAAAGTAAGGGTAGGGCTTGGGCTTCAAAGGTAGGGCCATTAGCCGTCCTTGGGTGGGCTAGCGCTGGGCCAACCACAGCCTGGCCTGTTGACACCGCAATTTCCCTGGACGTAGTTGTGTCACATCTTTGCATATGAGGAAGAAATATCATTAGTTGCTATCTCTTCAAAAGTCTATTAATACGACACCAACTCAATACTCGTTATTCAAAGTCTTGCTAAAAATCATTCCTAGAACCTATTGCATATTGAAACTTTTTACAAACTACACCCTTCCGTCTCCACCCAAAATCTCTTGCACAAAGACGGACCACTAGATAATGGTGACTGTGTCATGTCTTTGCATGTGAGGGAGAAATATCATTAGTTGCTATCTCTTCAAAAGTCTATTAATACGACACCGACTCAATACTCGTCAAGTCTTGCTAAAAATCATCGCTACCATTTATTGCATATTGAAACTTTTTACAAACTACGCCCCACCGAAGACTTGACTCTAATCAAAATATCTGAATCAAAAAGCTTATATATGACCCAAAACCGATATATCTTATTAAAAAGGAAAAAGTAGAGGTGGAAGCTAGAAATCCTTGAAGCTAAAGTTTATGGAGTGGAGTCATTCGTGGGTGTGGGTCTTGTTGGTGTTGCTGGTTCAGTTTCATGTTTACGGTTGTGTTGGGTGTTTAGATGAAGAGAGAATTGCTTTGTTGGAACTCAAGGCTTCATTTAATTACCCAAATGGCTCTTCTCTTCCATCATGGGGTGATGGAGAAGAAAGTGATTGTTGTGCATGGGAACGCATCATTTGTGGTGGCAATATGACAAGACGAGTGACCCATCTCACCCTCAATGCTACTACAAACACTAGGTGGAATCAAGGGTTTTTCAGAAATTGGTATCTGAATGCCTCTTTGTTTCTTCCATTTCAAGAACTCAAAAACCTTGATTTGTCTGAGAATTCAATAGCCGGTTGTGTCGAGAACCAAGGTCTGCATCTCCCCAACCAACACCCCTTGTTTATTTCTATATAAATCTGCTCTGTTGTAAAATTTTATAAAAATAAGTGCAGGTTTTGAAAGATTATGGAGATTGAAGAAGCTAGAGGTCCTGAATTTGATTGATAATTACTTGAACAAAAGCATCCTTTCTTCTCTGAACTCACTCCCCTCGCTTAAAACCCTAGAGCTAAGCCTAAACAAACTAGAGGGATCATTTCATATACAAGGTAATTACGGTTGTTGTTTATCTCTCTCAAATATTGATCTAATTTGGAACAACACCTGAATGTTTTGCTTGCTTCCTCTTTCTACTATCTCAATGAAATAGAACTGGCTGACTTGAGGAACTTGGAGGTGCTAGTTTTGAGTCATAATCTGCTGGAGGACTTCATAATAACAACAGGTATAAAGGAAAATATATAAAAAGATGTATTAGATTTTTTGTAATTCTACTCTTTTTCCTATATATATTTTGTTGGGATTTAACAAGTTGAATTTGATGATATATATATTTAAGTGCTTGTTAGAAATTAAGTTGATTTGACAAGAAATGCATCTGGTTTTGATTTTTTTTTCTAGGTCCTCGAACCATGAACAAGCTGCAAGTCTTAGACTTAAGCTCGAATTGGTTCAATAAAACTAGTATTCTGCAGTCAATATTGGGTGAACTCCCATCCCTTAAGATGTTGTATCTAGATTATAATCAGCTACAAGGCTCAGTCCCTCTGCAAGGTATGCGTCTATTGTGATGCTAAAAAACAGTATTAAATTATAGTTTATGATTTTTTTCTATTTAATTTAAGTTTTTTCTTTTCTTTAGCAATATTTCATTTTTTGCAGGGTTTGGTAACTTGAGAAACTTGGAGGTTTTGGATCTATCCGGAAATTCCCTCAATAATACATTTCTTCAAGACGTAGGGGTCATGCCTTCTCTTAGGATCTTATCCTTGGGCTACAATGGAATCAATGGCACCCTACCTGTACAAGGTAAGTAGTCTCTCTGAATTTTAGACCATTGTTGCCATTCCTCAACTTAAATAATCCTCTCAAAGTGTTCAATACATGAATTATTTTTCAGGTTTGTGCAAACTGAAGAAAATCGAAGCGTTAATCCTCAATGAAAATAACTTTGAAGGGAACGTACCACCATGTTTGAGAAACTTAACAGCCCTAAAAGTTTTGGATCTCTCTAACAATCTTTTTGTTGGAAACATTGCTTCTTCTCCCCTCGCTGGGCTTTTCTCACTCGAATACCTTTCGTTGTCTTCTAATCACTTCCAAATCCCTTTCTCCGCCTTTAGCTTTTTTGCAAACTTTTCAAAACTGAAGGTACTAAAGCTTAATAATGATGAATTTATGGAGGAAACTGAAACAAAATTTTCTCCTCCAAAATTTCAATTAAATATCCTTCGGTTATCAAATTGTTCCTTGGATAAATTTGCTAGAGCCATTCAAACCTTCCTTCTCTACCAATCTCACTTAAGAGTAGTTGATCTCTCCAACAACAACTTGAAGGGCAAGCTTCCAACTTGGTTGTTAGAGAACAATACAAGGTTGGAAGTACTCAATTTGAAGAATAACTCCTTCACCGGGCCTTTTAGCCTTCCATCCAGACCACACCTAGACACATCTGCACTTGATATCTCTAATAATTCCATCCATGGTCAAATTCCACTAAATATTGGTGTTTCTTTTCCAAATTTGAAGTTCTTAAACATGTCTAGAAATGCTTTAGAAGGTAGCATTCCTTCTACTTTGAGTGATATGACACAGCTAAGCGTTTTAGACTTGGCCAACAATCACTTATCTGGAGAAATACCCATGCAATTGGTCATGGCCAGTTCCTCTTTGATGTACTTTAGACTCTCAAACAACAACTTGGATGGCCGAATGTTCCCACCAATGTCTAACATGACAAGTTTGCAGTTTCTCTATTTGGACAACAACCAATTCGTGGGAAACATTCCAGATAGCTTGTCTAATAGCTCCGGCTTATATGTACTGGATATCAGTGAGAATCACATATCAGGTAGGCTACCCAAATGGATAGGAAATATGTCAACTTTGAGGGTACTTGCCGTGGCCAAAAATCATCTTGAAGGAACCATTCCTGTGGAATTCTGCAAACTCAACATCCTAGAATTTCTAGACCTTTCTGAGAACAACATCTCTGGATCTTTGCCTTCTTGCTTGAGCTCACTAAATCTCGAGCATGTTCAATTGCAAGGGAATGGTCTCACAGGACCACTAATGCATGCTTTTTTGAACAGCTTTAGATTGGTGACATTAGATGTTAGTAATAACTATTTAACAGGTAGAATTCCGAATTGGATTGGTGAACTTCCAAGTTTACAAATTCTTCTACTGAAAAGAAATCATATCGAGGGCAATATTCCGATCCAACTATGCCAATTAACCAATGTGAGCATAATTGATCTTTCTTTCAATAATCTTTCTGGTCCTCTTCCTTCTTGCTTATTTAACATAACCTTCATAGCAGGGGACGATGGATATTCCCAATTTGGCATGAATATTTGGTTTGGATTTCCACTAGAATCGGCCCCACGATATCTTTATCAAAGTTCTGAAATGGACAATCATGATTTACGCCCATATGATGATTTTTTTTATTTGGAAAACCATAAGCAAGTGCAGGCAGAGTTTACAATAAAGAGGAGGTCTTACTCTTTTAAGGGTCGGCGTCTTAACTTTGTGTCAGCAATCGATCTTTCCTCAAACCGATTAACAGGAGAAATCCCTGATGAAATTGACAACTCGAGTCAGATTCATATGCTTAACCTCTCCCACAATTGTTTACATGGACCCATCCCTCGGACCTTTTTGAACCTAAAGCAGCTAGAGAGCTTGGATCTTTCCTACAATAACTTGAATGGTACAATCCCTTCACAACTGATTGAGCTAAACTCTTTGGCAGTATTCATTGTTGCCTATAATAACTTATCAGGTAAGACGCTTGATAGAAGCGCACAATTTGGAACATTTGAACAAAGCAGCTACGAGGGCAACCCATTTCTTTGTGGACTACCACTGGAGAACAAGTGTGACAAAACTGGGGCACCTTCACCGACAATCCTGATAAGTTCCGATGAAGGAAGAGAAGATAATGGTTACATTGACAGGTCGAGCTTTTTCTTGACCTTTTCAATAGCATACGTGATGGTCTTGTTAGGGTTGATTGGGGTCCTCTTTGTCAATCCCTATTGGAGAGAGGTTTGGTTCAATCTTATTGATGTGGCTATAACCATTTGCTACCATTATGTTGAATATATTCTGTGTAAGTTTTCAATCCACGTTAATTAAAAATGTAAGGGTTTTGTGATTTACCCTTTCATATTCAGTTTGTAATAATAAATAGAAACTAAATAACCATCTCTCACGTCTTTATGCTGCTTTAGAGGTTATGAGTTTTCACAAATGCCTGCTATAAAAAGGTAAAAGAAAAATTAAGTCTGGTTGTTTCAGTTGTATTTATTTATTATTATTTTTTTTGGTTGTAAGAGTCGTATTTATTCATGTTTTGGTAAGTCTCAAAATTGCCTCTTCCTCTAGTCTCACAAGACAAAAGTAGGGTTAATTTTAAGAATCTTCTTGAAATTGTAACCTCAAAACCTCATTGACCGAAGACGAATAGCTGCCACCTTTAAGGTTTTATAAGTTTATAAAGGGATGGGTATCATAAAATAAGTTGAGGTGCAACTTGATTGATTTTGGTATGAGTTGACGTCAACCAAAACCAGGCCATGGTTTTTTAGTATCAAATCAAAACTGAATTGGACCATTGAGAACCATTATTTGGGGTTTGAAATCGTCTTTGATTGCAGCGGTCACTACTGCTTGATTCAGATGTTGACACATGTAATATCTAACGGTTGCAGATTTTTCCTTTTAAAAAAAAAATAAAACAAGTTTTTTGATAAAAAAAAATCCAACCGTGAGATGGTGCACATTCGCTTAACCTCTCCCCCAATTGTTTGCATGGACCTATCCCTTGGACCTTTATGAACATGCAGGCAGTTAGAGAGCTTGGATTTTTCCTGTAACAACTTGAATGGGACAATCCCTTTGCAACTGAATGAGCTGAAATCTTTGGGAGTCTTTAGTATTGCCTACAATAACATATCAGGTAATATGCCTAATAGACACGTACAATTTGTAACATTTGAACAAAGCAGCTATGAGAGCAACTCATTTCTTTGTGGACTGTCATTGGAGCATAATTGGAGTGAAACAGCAGGCAAACCTTCATTGACGACCCAATAAGAACTCTGCGAGAGTATGCTAATTACCCTAATCTATATAATGCTTAGTTTGGTTGTTCATTAAATCCATGCAAATCTTACCATCGTCTCTACTATTACAGTGTATGTTTAGCAGACCGTTATATACCTCTTCTTTTTTATCCTTTTTCTCCTACGTTTAGCTAGTACTAAACGATAACCTACCTGTGTTAGCCTTTATATTATAGATTATAGAATTCATAAAAATCTATTTTAAAAATATAATATATAAATTTATAATATATATACTACATTTAATGGGATTAGGCCCCTTGGGAAGCGTGCCAAACAAAATGCTCAACTTTCCAAATCAGCCGCTATACACTATTGAGAATATTTATAAAAGGGTAAAATGATCTAACTGCATTAGATTTTTTTCAAAACTTACACTCAGTTTTGTAACTATTCCCTCCCACATTTTCCCTCCTCCCTCCCCTTCTTAAATACATGCATGTGGTGTTAGGAGTGTTAACCTTTATATTATAGAATTCGTAAAAGCCATAATAAAAATAGAATATATAAATTAGTAATATACTATTGATGAAAAGATCTATTTCTTATATATGATATAAAAGTCTATTTTTAACATATAAAAATAATACTTTAATAAATTAGGGGCAAGAGGGTTGCGGCCATGTGGTTTTAGGGGTGACTTGGTATATTTTGCAATTTCTTAGTATCCCAATATAACCATAGATTTATTTTTCTTACGTAGTCTAATTTTTTGAGGGGTGTTCTAGAAAACAAATGGTAGACTGAAATCTTCCTTTCTTCCCTTTATGCAATAAGTGTATATTAGGGTTGGTATGTGTTAAGTCATGGGTGACTGGTTAATTATAATGTAAATATGGGAGCCCCATAATTTTTAAAAGGTATCCTGACTTTCCTAGGGTGCCACTTGGGATGGTGGCAAGGTATTGTAATGTTCATATATATGTAGGGCTTGGGTATAAACCCAACCTCACGAAATCAAAGACTCCACGACAGTTGAGGCATTTCGAGTTGTTCAAATTGATGTCATAAGCAGGCCCATGGGTCTCCTCTGACGCTACACTTCCAAGGAGCTAAGTTTGACGATGTGTATATTGTCTATACGCTGAGCGAGCAATGCCCTTAACAAATGTACCAAAAAAAAAAAATGGGGGAGGGGTGTACATAACTTTTGCTTTATGTATGCATGTGTGTCTATATATATACATATATGTATGTGTGCGTGCGTGTGCACACTCTAAAGACGCTCTGGACTATAAGTGATTTTTTAAATTGATGCTTTCACGCTCTCGCTCTCGTTTTCACTCCGCGCTCTGGTAACTAAGGTCAAACCAATCAAAAGATTGGAATTGAGAACCAATCGGGGCTTTACATGTGCTTATAGGTTCCCTCTCTTACTTTTACCAAATCAGTAATTGAGAGTTAATCGGATAGTTATCTAATAGAATTAGAGTTTTTAGTCCAAAAAGATTATCGTTAAAGAGACGTGCTAAAAAGCAGCATTCCTCATAAAGCTAAAATTACTGTTCTAAGCTTTATAAACTAAATCAAGTGACTAATTTTTAAAAATTAGCTATACATTATTATATTTTTACACAAGCAAGTGGCACATGCAAGTATACAAATGTAAAATAGAATATGACCAATTTTAATGTCAATGGTTTAAAAAATAATAGAGTAGTTTGAGAAAAGTAAAAAGTTAAAAATATATATATATTTACCATACAGATAATGGTGACTGGGAAGACTTGACTCTAATCAAAATATCTGAATCAGAAGGCTTATATATGACACAAAAATATCTGAATCAGAAGGCTTATATATGACACAAAACTGATAGACCTTATTAAAATGGAAAAAGTAGAGGTGGAAGCTAGAAATCTTTGAAGCTAAATTTTATGGAGTGGAGTCATTTATTCATGCGTGTGGGTCTTGTTGGTGCTGTTGGTTGAGTTTCATGTTTACGGTTGTGTTGGGTGCTTAGATGAAGACAGGATCGCTTCGTTGAAACTCAAGACTTCATTTAATTACCCCCATGGCTCTTCTCTTCCAGCATGGCGTGATGGAGAAGAAAGTGATTGTTATGCGTGGGAACGCATCATTTGTGGTGGCAATATGACAAGACGAGTGACCCATCTCACCCTCCATGCTACAAGAGCTTGGTCGAATCAAGACTTGATGGGAAAGTGGTATTTGAATGCCTCTTTGTTTCTTCCATTTCAAGAACTCAAAAACCTTGATTTGTCTTCAAATTCAATACGTGGTTGTGTCGAGAACCAAGGTCTGCATCTCCCCAACTGCCCAACCAACACCCCTTGTTTATTTCTATATAAATGTGCTCTGTTGTAAAATTTTATAAAAATAAGTGCAGGTTTTCAAAGATTATGGAGATTGAGGAAGCTAGAGGTCCTGAATTTGTCTGGTAATTACTTGAAAAAAGGCTCCTTTCTTCTATGAACTCACTCACCTCGATTAAAACCCTAGACCTAAGCCAAAACGAACAAGAGGGATCGTTCAATATTCAAGGTAATTACAATTGTATATTTATCTCTCTCAAATATTGACGTCTAATTTGGAACAACACCTGAATGTTTGCCTTGCTTCCCCTTTCTACTATCTCGATGAAACAGAACTGGCTGCCTTGAGGAACTTGGAGGTACTAGATTTAAGTACTAATCAGCTGGAAAACCACCTAACAACACCAGGTATAAAGGGAAATATATAAGAAGATGTATTAGATTTCTAGTAATTCTACTCTTTTTCCTATACATATTTTGTTGGGATTTAGTAAGTTGAATTTGATACTATATATATAAGTGCTTGTTAGAAATTAAGTTGATTTGACAAGAAATGCTTCTGGTTTTGGATTTTTTTTTTCTAGGTCTTCAAACCATGAACAAGCTGCAAGTCTTAAACCTAAGCTTGAATCAGTTTAATAACACTAGTATTCTGCAATCATTTGGTGAACTCTCATCCCTTAAGATGCTGAATCTTAGTAAGAATCAGCTAGAAGGCTCAATCCCTGTGCAAGGTATGCATCCACTGTGATGATAAAAAACAGTATATTAAAAGATGAATTAGATTTCTAGTAATTCTACTCCTTTTCCTATATATATTTTTTTGGGATTTAGTAAGTTGAATTTGATGCTATATATATTTAAGTGCTTGTTAGAAATTAAGTTGATTTGACAAGAAATGCTTCTGGTTTTGAATTTTTTTTTTTCTAGGTCTTCGAACCATGAACAAGCTGCAAGTCTTAGACTTAAGCGAGAATATGTTTAATATGTTGAAGAATTAGTTCCTAAATTGAAGGATCTGGAGATTTATTTCCTTAACCGTTTAAGAATTAGTTCCTTGATTATAGGAATTGGTTCCTTGATTAGTTCCTTGATCATAGGATCTGTTTTGAATCATTTCCTAACTCATTGTACTGCTGTAGATATTCTCTGGAATGTTTCCAGAATGTAAAGCTTCTTTCTTTATTCATAGTTAGGTAAGATCCTATAAAGGGTGATGTAATACTCCCATGAATAGTATGAAAAATACAGCAAGGAATACTGTTTTCAGATCTGAATTCTTCTATCTTCATCTTCTATTTTCGTCATGGTATCGGAGCCAAACGATCTGAAGGATTATTGCTGAATTCGTCCATCAACAACTGATGGATTCTTCCTCCAACAACATGCCGGAACCATCTCAACCAAGATCGGTTTCTACTGTTGTTCAATCTGAAGGTATTTTTAATGCTGGAATCATTTTAAATGAATCAAATTATGATATTTGGTCACAGTTGATGGAGATGCACATTGCCGAAAGAGAGAAACTCTCTTATATTCGGTGTAAGACGAAGCCACCTGCAGAATTTGAAGATGGCTATGAAAGGTGGTATGCTGAAAATCAGAAAGTGAAACGATGGATATTGATGTCCATGACTCCAGAAATTATGAAGCGTTATGTACGCTTATCCACTGCCTACGACATCTGGAGTGCTCTATCAAAAGCCTTCTATGATGGAAGTGATGAATTGCAGGTATTTGCTCTAAATCAAAAGGCATTTACAGCTGCACAAAAGGGAAAGTCTCTTTCAGAATATTATGGAGAGTTAACCGGAGTTTTCCGAGAATTGGATCATCGTGATAAAGTTGTCATGAAGGATCCTGATGATATCATTGCATACCGAAAGTCTATTGAACGACTAAGGGTGCACATATTTCTTGCTGGATTGGATGCATCATTTGATCAAGTTCGTGGAGAGATTCTACGCAAAGAACTTGTTCCAGATTTGGAAGAATGCTATTCATTAATTCGAAGAGAGGTGGTACGTCGAGCAACCCTGGTAGGGGAATCTGAAAAATCTGAAGCTTCCGCAATGATGACCCGCAACCGCCCAACCCACAACCGAGAGGACCGCCAAAGAGACTTTCCTCCAAAGCGTACAAATGGTGTTGATAAGCCTACATACAAGTGCACCCATTGCAATCAGATTGGGCATACCAAAGATCGATGCTTTGAACTGGTGGGATATCCCGAATGGTGGGATCATAGCCGTGCAGCCCGGAAGAAGAAAACTGGACCTGCTGCTGCTGCTGCTGTTGTTACAACAGATGTTGCAACAGATGTTGCAACAGATGCCGAAATCCAGACTTCCTCCGTGTTAGTAGCCACTACAGATAACGGTGGTAAGGTTTTTAATATTTCTTCACCTGTTTCCAATAGTGCATGGATAATTGATTCTGGTGCTACAGATCATATGATATTTGATTCTAGACAGGTAAATCTTCTTAAACCTTCCTCACAAAAAATTGTTTCAACTGCCAATGGTAACACTACCCCAGTTATTGGGGAAGGATCCTTGTCCCTCACTGATACTTTAAACCTTACTTCTGTTTTGGTTGTCCCATCTTTAGAATATAATCTCTTGTCAGTTTTTCAAATAACTAAAGCCTTATCTTGTGTTGTAATCTTTTGGCCTGATTGTTGTGTTTTTAAGGACATCCAAACAAAGCAGACGATTGGTTGTGGTATTAGACGAGGCAAGCTATACTATCTGGATTTGGTGTCCGGAATCTCAGACAAGTTACATCAAGTCTTGGCAGTGAATGGCTATGAGGGGGAGAAGAAGATATCTGAAATCTGGCTATGGCATAGACGTCTTGGGCATGCTTCATTTGGTTATCTAAGGAAATTATTTCCTAGTTTATTCATAAAAGTGGATGCTTCTAGTTTCCATTGTGATGTATGTGAAATGGCCAAAAGCCATCGCACACCATTTCCATTGAGTTTGACATTAAGTCCACTTCCATTTATGGTGATACATTCTGATGTCTGGGGGCCATCTAAAGTCACTACTTTGGGAGGATCTCGTTGGTTTGTTACCTTTATTGATGATTGTACAAGGATGACTTGGTTATATTTAATGCAATCCAAAGGTGAAGTGAACTCATTATTTCAAAAGTTTCATAAATTTGTTGAAACTCAATACAATGCCCAAGTCAAGATTCTTCGGAGTGACAATGGTGGAGAATATCAAAGTTCTGAACTTCAAAAGTTTTTGCACGCCCATGGCACTATCCATCAAACTACATGTTCCAATACACCCCAACAGAATGGTGTTGCGGAGCGGAAAAATCGACATTTGTTGGAAGTGGTTCGTGCCTCCTTGATTGCAGCCCATATGCCATTATCCTATTGGGGAGAAGCCCTTACTTCTGCAGCATATTTGATCAATAGAGTTCCCTCTAGCTCTATTGAATTCCAGACACCCCTCCAAGTTCTTACTACTGCTGTTGGTACAACAAGTGTCCCAAATTTACCTCCTCATATCTTTGGTTGTGTAGCTTTTGTCCATCTCTATAAACATCAACGCAACAAGTTAGCTCCTCGAGCGTTGCGATGTGTTTTTGTTGGATATGCTATACACCAAAAGGGGTACCGATGTTATCATCCTCCAACTCAACGCATGTTTATCACAATGGATGTGGTTTTCCATGAAGATGAAATGTATTTCTTATCTGAGTCTAAACTTCAGGGGGAGTATCAGAAGGAAATTCAGACTCTAGATTATGATTTGATACAGTATGAATATCAGATTTGTGAAGAAACTGCTGCTGGAGAGGTCTGTCCTAACGATGTTGCAACACCTGCTGCAACACCTGCTGCAACAGAACCGTCTGTCACAGAAGCAGCAGAAAATATTGCTGAATTAGATGATGATGAATGGCCAGAAACTGAAGGAGGAACACAAATAGAAGGCACTGGTGAAACAGAAGGAATAACACAATCAGAAGACACCAGTCCATTCCTATTTGAGGGCGAGCCTCCCGTCAATATACCACACCAATCATCTACTGAGGATGTTCCTGATAGAGGATCTCAACCACAAATAAAACAGCTGCCACATCGTCAAACCAGAGGTATTCCTAAGCCAACATATGAACCTGAACTGTCTAGTAGAGTTAAGTATCCCATGAGTCATTATGTGTCTCACAAAAATCTGTCTGAATCAAATCAATCATTTGTGAATCAATTGTCTACTGTAGCTATTCCTAACAGTGTGCAGGAAGCCTTAGCTAACCCAAGATGGAAAGTTGCTATGAATGAAGAGATGAATGCCTTGCAAAAGAATCAAACTTGGGAACTTGTTGATTGTCCACCAGGGAAGAAGCCAGTGGGATGTCGATGGATCTACACTGTGAAGTACAAGGCAGATGGCATGGTAGAACGATATAAGGCAAGACTTGTGGCAAAAGGGTACACCCAAACCTATGGGATTGACTACACAGAGACATTTGCACCGGTAGCTAAAATCAACACTGTTCGGGTGTTGTTGTCTTTAGCTGCAAATTTGGAGTGGCCATTGCAACAATTTGATGTGAAGAATGCCTTTCTACATGGAGAATTATCTGAAGAAGTTTATATGAACCTTCCACCGGGTTACATGACACCAGCAAAACACAGTCAGAAGGTGTGCAGATTAAAGAAATCTTTGTATGGATTGAAACAGTCTCCAAGAGCATGGTTTGGAAGATTTACAAAAGCCATGCTAGGCTTTGGCTACCATCAAAGCAACTCAGATCATACATTGTTTCTAAAAAGGCAACAAGGTAAGATCACTGCACTCATCATCTATGTAGATGATATGGTAGTCACAAGGAATGATCCAGAAGAAAGGAAGGCACTACAAGAGTACTTATCTAAAGAATTTGAAATGAAGGACCTAGGTTCTTTAAAATATTTTCTTGGGATTGAAGTATCTAGATCTAAGAAAGGGATATTTCTGTCACAGAGAAAGTATACCTTGGATCTATTACAAGAAACTGGAATGTCAGCATGTCAACCAGCTGATACACCGGTGGAAGAAGGTTTGAAGTTATGTGTTGAGTCAGACCAAGTTCCAACTGATAAAGTGAGATACCAAAGACTTGTAGGGAGATTGATGTATTTAGCACATACAAGACCGGATCTTGCTTATGCATTAAGTATTGTTAGTCAATTTATGCATGATCCAGGAGAACAACATATGAATGCAGTCATGCGCATCTTGAGGTATTTAAAATCTGCACCTGGAAAAGGGGTTCTGTTCACTAAAAACACAGACTGTTGTAACATCGATGCGACAGACTGTTACAACATTGATGCCTATACTGATGCTGATTGGGCTGGAGCTAAAGATGATAGGAGATCAACTTCTGGTTACTTTACGTTTGTGGGGGGTAACCTTGTTACATGGAGAAGCAAGAAACAAAATGTTGTTGCTCGTTCAAGTGCAGAAGCTGAATTCAGAGGTATGGCTCTTGCTCTTTGTGAAGCGTTGTGGCTGAAACTTCTTTTACAAGATTTGGGGTACTCATCTATGCAATCCATTCAATTGTATTGTGACAATAAAGCTGCGTGTGATATTGCTCATAACCCAGTCCAACATGATCGTACAAAACATGTAGAGGTGGACAGATTCTTTATTAAAGAAAAGCTTGATGAGGGTATATTGGAGTTACCTAAGATCAGATCAGAAGATCAATTGGCCGATCTTCTTACTAAAGCTGTCTCAAATCGGATCTTCTCAAAATTAGTAGACAAGTTGGGCATGTGTGATATCTATGCACCAACTTGAGGGGGAGTGTTGAAGAATTAGTTCCTAAATTGAAGGATCTGGAGATTTATTTCCTTAACCGTTTAAGAATTAATTCCTTGATTATAGGAATTGGTTCCTTGATTAGTTCCTTGATCATAGGATCTGTTTTGAATCATTTCCTAACTCATTGTACTGCTGTAGATATTCTCTGGAATGTTTCCAGAATGTAAAGCTTCTTTCTTTATTCATAGTTAGGTAAGATCCTATAAAGGGTGATGTAATACTCCCATGAATAGTATGAAAAATACAGCAAGGAATACTGTTTTCAGATCTGAATTCTTCTATCTTCATCTTCTATTTTCGTCATAATAACACTAGTATTCTGCAATCATTGGGTGAACTCTCCTCCCTTAAGATGTTGTATCTTAACAATAATCTGCTAGCAGGCTCAGTCCATGTGCAAGGTATGCATCTACTATGATGATAAAAAATAGTATTAAATTATAGTCTATGATTTTTTCTATTTAATTGAACTTTTTTCTTTTCTTTACCAATATTTCATTTTTGTAGAGTTTAGTAACTTGAGCAACTTGGAGGTTTTGGATCTATCCCATAATTCCCTCAATAAAAGATTTCTTCAAGTCGTAGGGGTCATGCCTTCTCTGAGGGTCTTATCCATGGGCTTGAATGGAATCAATGGCACCCTACCTATACAAGGTGTAGACACCCCAAATTGCACTACAGAATGAGAAAATAATAAAAACATGTAATTAAAGCTTAAAACAGGTCAAAATGCATAAAAATTGACTAAACAGGCTTTGCCCGTATTTCATTCACGGGCCGGTCGCGCCCGAGATCGCTCTACGGTCAGGCGCGCCCGTAGTAACAATACGGTCACCGTTGGACCGCAATTCATTTACGGTCACTAAAGACTCGTGCGAGTTCTGTCCTTCTCTCGATTTCCGAGCTTTATCTTTAGTCCAATATATCTTTAAATTAGTGAATTACGTCTTTTATTCGCTGAAGCCACCTTGGTTGGCTATGGATGGGCATGATCTTGTGTTTAACTCAAACTCAAACTGAAACTCTATCTTGCCAAATTCTGGACCAGCCTTTCCCCTGTGCTTGCCTATAAATAGAGGTGAGATTCTCAAGCTAAGGGCCACGAAATTTGAAGTCCAAGGAAGTCTAAGAAGCTCCAAGAAAAGAAGAGGAATCCCTGCTGCTTTGCTTGCTCAATCCAGGTAAGTCCCTTTTCCCTTTTATTTTCTGTCTTCAATTCTAGAAGTAATAGGATCATCTCTATTGCTGTAGAATAAGGCCATCTTTTGTATATTGTATTCCTAAACTTGTCTCTAAGTACCTCAAGAGTCTCTCTAGCTGTAAAACGTGAAGAGAGAGCTAGGGGAAAAGAGAACAGGTGGATCCCTAGAATAGAACCCCATATCTGTTTTTCTCCTTTTTTCTAGAATAAAGCCTGTGATTGTGTTTGTATACCCAAACCTATCTCCAAGTACCTCAAGAATCCTCTCTAGCCGTAAAACGTGAAGAGAGAGCTAGGGGAAAAGAGAACAAATGGATCCGTAGGGTAGACCCCCATATGCTTTAATCTGTGAGATGTGGCTACTTTGAATATCCTGATCATGTTTTAATGGTTTTTATGATATATATGAATGAATCACATGAATCTATGATGTTTATAACATGAGTTCCCCACTTTTTGCTAAAATTTGGATTTTTGCCACTTTTGCACCTACAGCACTGTTTTCGTGATTTTTGTGATTTTAGGCTAGGATCCTGGATTTATCATGATCAATATGGTAGATCTGGATCCAGAAGCCTGAAAATAAATTCTAGGGTTTCATGATGTGGTTTTTAAATTGTTTTTCATTATTGAGAGAAGACCCTACGGTCTAAGTTCTCCCCTTTTGATGTTCTTCATCAATGTGGGTATTTTTGGTTTTTATTTCTTAATTTAATGTGAAATTTGGGCTTTATCTATGTCCTGGACTATTCAAGTTCAATTTTGAAATATTTTATAAAAATCATATTTTTCTAGATTTCTAGAATTTGACTTGAAGCCAGATTTTTGGATTTTTCACTTTAAATTGATTTTATTTGATTTTATCTCAAATTTGTTTTGATCATGAAACCCTAGGAATGGTATGATCATATTTGAAAGTTCTGGATCAATCAGACTATTCATATGAAAAAACCATATATTTTGTCTTTTTTGTGATTTTTCATGAATTTTATAGCAAGCTTTTTCCTTTAATTTAACATGAACAAAACCTGGCAACCACCTTGTGTGGATGAATAGGGGTGCCTAACACCTTCCCCTGTTCATAACCTAATCCCCTTACCCATCTCTGGTTATTTTTTTAGGAGGGTTATTTTTACCCTAAAATTGCCTTTTGTGCTTATTTAATATTTTGGTGTCCATTCACACCTAAATTGAATGGTGGCGACTCTTTGTTTTATTTAATCCCGTGTGATGATTGAGGAAGTCAAAGGAATTTTCTGATTTTTTCCCATGTCTCACACAAGGTAAGTAGTCTGTCTGAATTATAGACCATTGTTGCCATTCCTCAACTTAAATAATCCCCTCAAAGTGTTCAATACATGAATTATTTTTCAGGTTTGTGCAAACTAAAGAACATCCAAGAGTTAATCCTCAATGACAATAACTTTGAAGGGAACGTACCACCATGCTTGAGAAACTTGACAACCCTGCGAGTTTTGGATCTCTCTAACAACCATTTTGTTGGAAACATTGCTTCTTCTCCCCTCACCAGTCTTTCCTCACTCGAATACCTTTCATTGTCTTCTAATCACTTCCAAATCCCTGTCTCCGCCTTTTAACTTTTTTGCAAACTTTTCAAAACTGAAGGTACTAGAGCTTTGTAATAATGAATTCATGGAGGAAGATGAAACAAATCTTTGTCCTCCAAAATTTCAATTAAATATCCTTCAGTTATCAAATTGTTCTATGGGCAAAGTTGGTGGAGCCATTCAAACCTTCCTTCTCAACCAATCTGACTTAAGAGTTGTTGATCTCTCCAACAACAACATTAAGGGAAGGCTTCCAACTTGGTTGTTAGAGAACAATACAAGGTTGGATGTACTCAATTTAATGAATAACTCCTTCATCAGGCATTTTATCCTTCCATCCCGGCATAACCTAGGCACAACCATACTTGATGTCTCTGATAATCTCATCCATAGTCAAATTCCATTAAATATTAGTGTTTCTTTTCCAAATTTGGAGTTCTTAAAGATGTCTATAAATGCTTTAGAAGGTAGCATTCCTTCTACTTTGAGTGATATGAAACGGCTATGGTTTTTAGACTTGGCTAACAATCACTTATCTGGAGAAATACCCATTCAATTGGCCAAGGCTGGTTCCTCTTTGATATTATTTAGACTCTCAAACAACTTTCTAACATGACAAGTTTGAAGTATCTCCATTTGGATAACAATCAATTCACGGGAAACATTCTAGATAGCTTGTCTAATAGCTCCTGTTTATCTACACTGGATATCAGTGAGAATCACATATTAGGCAGGCTACCCAAATGGATAGGAAATATGTCACATTTGATGGCACTTGCCATGGCCTACAATCATCTTGAAGGAACCATTCCGGTGGAATTCTGCAAACTCAACTCCCTAGAATTTCTAGACCTTTCTGAGAACAATATCTCCGGCTCTTTGCCTTCTTTCTTGAGCTCACCAACACTCATGAATGTTCAATTGCAAGGAAATGGTCTCACAGGACCACTAATGCATGCTTTTTTGAACAGCTCTAGTTGGTGACATTAGATGTTAGTAATAACTATTTAATAGGTAGAATTCCGAATTGGATTGGTAAATTTCCAATTTTACACATTCTTCAACTGAAAGGAAATCATCTCGAGGGCAATATTCCGATCCAACTATGCCAATTAACCAATTTGCTCATAATTGATCTTTCTTTCAATAATCTTTCTGGTCCACTTCCCTCTTGCTTATTTAACATAACCTTCGTAGCAAGGGACGATGGATATTCCCAATTTGGTTTGAATATTGAGTTTGGATTTTCCCCATTCTTGGCCTCACGATATCTTTATCAAAGTTCAGTAAAGGGGTTTCACAATCATGATGTACTCCCGTATAGTGATTACTTCCACATGGCATTTGATAAGCAAGTGCAAGCAGAGTTTACAATAAAGAGGAGGTCTTACTCTTTTGAGGGTCCGCATCTCAACTTTGTGTCAGAAATTGATCTTTCATCAAACCAATTAACAGGAGAAATCCCTGATGAAGTTGGCAACTCGAGTCAGATTCATTCGCTTAACCTCTCCTACAATTGTTTACATGGACCCATCCCTTGGACCTTTTCGAAGCTAAAGTAGCTAGAGAGCTTAGACCTTTCTTACAATAATTTGAATGGTACAATCCCTTCACAACTGATTGAGCTAACATCTCTGGCAGTCTTCACTGTTGCCTACAATAACTTATCAGGTAAGACGCCTGATAGAAGTGCACAATTTGGAACATTTGAACAAAGCAGCTATGAGGGCAACCCATTTCTTTGTGGATTGCCATTGGATCATAATTGCAGTGAAATTGGCAAACCTTCATTGACAATCCCAATAACTCCCAGCGGAAGCAGAGAAGAAAGAAATTACATGGATACATTCAGTTTCTTCTTGAGCTTTGCAATTTCCTACGGGATGGTGTTGTTAGTGCTTATTGTGGTCCTCTATATAAATCCTTACTGGCAATGGGTTTGGTTTCATCTTATCAATGTGGCTATAGCCAGTAGCTACCATTATATTTTATGTACTCATTCTAAGCTTTCCATCCATGTAAACTAAAATACACAGTTTAGTTTTTATGTTCAATAAGAGCTCGTGAGAGTGCTATGCTAATTACTCTGATCTATATAATGCTTAGCTTGGTTGTTCATTAAATCCATGCAAACCTTACCATCATCTCTACTATTACAGTGTATGTATGGTAGACCGTTATATACCTCTTCCTTTTTTTTTCCTTTTCTCCTATGTTTAGCTAGTAATAAACCTTAATCTACCCCTATCGGGTTGGTAACGGCTGGTAGCCTTTATATTATAGATTATAGAATTCATAAAAGGCTTTAAAAAATATAATGTAGAAATTAATAATATCTATACTAAATTTAATGGGAATAGGCCCCTTGGGAAGCATGCCAAACAAAATGCTCAACTTCCCAAATCAGCCCCTATACATTATTGAGAAATTATTTTTATAAAAGTGTAAAATGGTCAAATTGCCTCATATTTTTTCAAAACTTACAATCAGTTTTGTAAGTATTCCTTTCCACGCTCTCCCTCCTACTTCCCCTTCTTATATAGGTGCAGTACTGCATGTACACCTTGCTAGTAATATTAATGAAAGATGTATTTCTTATATATGATATATAGAAAAAGTCTATTTTTAACATATAAAAATAATCCTTTAATAAATTAGGGGCAAGAGGGTTGCGGCCATGCGGCGTTAGGGGTGACTTGCTAGCTATATTTTGCAATTTCTTAGTTTCCCAATATAATCATAGATTTTTCCATAAGTAGTCTTTATAATTTATTGAGGGCTATTCTCAAAAAAAAAAACAAAACTGTAGGCTAAAATCTTTCTTTTCTAGTCTAATATAGATTAGGGGTGGTATGTGCACTATTGCACGCTGGTTACATGAGTCAAGCGTGAGTGGTTTTAATGGAAATATGGGAGTCCCATAATTTTCAAATGGTATCCAGACTTCCCAGGGTGCCACTTGGGACGGTGGCATGACCTTGTAATGTTCATTTATATCTAGTTGAGGCATTTCAAGTTATTTGAGTTGATGTTATAAGCAGGTCCATGGGTCTTGTAACGCCCCAGAACCGGGTTACGTGAAATAAACTGTAACTCGTTCCCAAGGAGTTAGATTTTCACACAGGATCGCTATCAGAGTGAAAGACAACATGAAAGTAAACAATAATCTAATCAGAGTCAACTAAAAAGGTTTCCCCAACTCACCTGAAAACAAGCATATACCCCCTGTATCGTCCTCTCATATATCTGAAATCAAAACAAAACAGTGAGATACGACTATCTCAGCAAGTAGCAATGCATGCACAAATATACTTAATTTAATTTCTAAACATGCACGATTAAAATACACGACGATTAACCACGGGTAATCCGTCTAATCTCGGAGATACATCGTCAATCACAATTCTTATCCAAATCAGACTTCGGAAAATATTATATATATTGGGACTCGTGAAGTTTGTCTATTTTGTGTGGCTAAGCACTAGAGTTTCAGACAATCCAGTCTAACACTGCAACAGCTCGAACATCCAATATCATCGCCCTCATGGCGGAATTACTCAAGTGACCTCACCATCATGGTGGAAACGGAGTTGCTGCAGCGCTTCCCTCATGGAAGGCCTCTCCATCATGGAGGAAACGCATGAAGAAACTCTAGACTTAAATCCAAACAAAACATACAATATTCACTACAACTCGATTGTGGATCCACACTAAGTCTCGCCCTATTATGTCGGGACATTTTCTTATATATAATGTAATGTATTATAAGTCATGCTTGTAGTAAAAGAAAACATTTTATCGTGAACAATATCAAATTCAGATTCATTTAATCACTAAAACCTTCCAACAGAAAATACAGCATTTGATACCTAATTTAGGAATAGTCACCATGTCATCAAACCAGAAACAAATAAACACTCGGTTAATCCATAATCAAACACAGATCAGATTTATAATTACATGTTAAGCAAAACAAATAAAGATTATTTCAAATCCCATAATCCCAATGACTACACCCTTAGATTAGAACTCCAATTTTTATCAACACTTAATTCTAAGATCAATTTTGCGCGGAACCTTACTATACATGATAATTTCTATAAGTGACAACATGCTGATCTCAATAAAATTCAGAAACATCTCAAGTTTCCACAATTAGTATTTTCCCAAAACTTGTACACGCATTCAATATCACTATACACAAGTCTTCCGAAAAACCTCTAATTTATTCTATGTTGAAATTCTAATTTTATCCCACTAATTCAATCCTATGATTAACAGTGTATTACAATACTTTAATCAACTAATTTAAACTCGATGCAGGTGTTAAAAATAAGTTCCAACCAAAGAATCACAACAGCCGCAACTCTGCAATGAAATTAGGTCTGGCGCTAACCCACATCATCTGGTGCTAACCTGGTAGTGAGGTTGGCACCAGGTATTTTCACTTGGCGATGGGCAAATTCAAGGTCTGGTGCTAATCTCTTTGAGGTTGGCGCCAAGTCCATTAGGTTGGCACCAGTTTCACAAATATTTACGGTAAATGGAAAACCTCAATAACAGAACCTTATTTCCCTCTTCAACTCTCATCTAATCTCTTCACAAACATCCAAATAGTATTTATAAACACTCTTGAATTCAATCCAACCAAACTTAAAGGATCTATAACTTTTACGATCCAAAACATGAACATAACACGATGTTTATTCTTAACCCAAAAAACTTCTAACAGAATATGGAACACGCAAATAAAACAAGACAGATGAAGATGCTACTTGCCTCTTTGATGTTGAAGCTCAACTCCACAGAGATCACTCCCAATCAATAACGCGACAACTCTCCGAAATTTCCCCATCAAAATCTCCGATCTTAACTTGGATGTTTCCTGCTGCAACAGAAACGAACGACTCCTTTCTTCCAAAACAAATCTCTCCACCCTTTCTCCACTCTTACATCTAAGTTAGATTTGTTTGGCTTCCTCCGAGGTTGTAACAGTTGGAAACGTTCGGCGAACCATCTGTTGGTAACACTCGGTGGAAGAAACTGATGGAATTTCTTTACATTATAAAAACTTTTGATTTTCTCTTTTGATCATGTGTAATGCTCCCTCACCATCTCATCTACACCAACCGACCATCTTTACTTGATCAAGATAAAATCTTTTCAAACACAATATTAACCTTACTATAGTTTATTTTCTAAAAATATTCTAAGCAATAATTATTTACAATAAGCTATAATCTTACTTACCCGAAATATACTTAAACCTATTTTTATGAAATTCCCATATTGCCCTTGAATAGCTTTCACCTGAAAAACCACTAAATAAATAAATAATTTATTAATTATTTCCTTAAAAATAGATACCAAAAATTCGGGGTTTTACAGGTCTCCTCTGAAGCTACACCCTCAAAGAACTAAGTGTGACAGTTTGTATATTGTCTATATGCTAAGCGAGCAATGCCCTTAACAAATGTACCAAAACAAAAACAAAAAAACGAAAAAAGAGGGTACATAACTTTTGCTTTATGATAGTATCAAATAGGTGAGGTTGGCACCGGTAGCGAACCAAGACTCCAAATCTGAGGGGGCAAAAAAAAATTTTCAATCAACATTTCTCATGAAATATAAAAATTTCAATGAGTTGGGGGGGAGCAAACCAGAAATTTTAGAGGGGATTCTCATGAAATATAGAAACTTCAATGAGTTGAGGGGGCAACCCAGAAATTTTAGAGGGGGTTCTCATGAAATATAGAAATTTCAATGAGTTTGGGGGGGTGGTGGGGGTGCAAACCAAAAATTTTAGAGGGGGCAAACCATAAATTTTAACTAAAACATATAAAATATATATATATATTAATTAAAAAAATAAAATTTAGGGGGGGCACATGGCACAATTAGAACATACCATGTAGGGATGGCAATGGAGCAGGTAAAATGGGTAGCCCCCCACACCACACCCCTAATGGTTAGGGATTGGTTTATCTAAATTTGGACATTCGGGGCACATTCAGTTTAGCCCAACCTGACCTTAATAAATATTACTTTCATATATATTTTATATAAAAAAAAATCCATATTTATTAATAAGTACATTATTAATTTATATTTTCTATTTAAAAATAAATTTTTTTATTTAATACTTCAACGGGGTCAACCCAATCTACCTCATTTCCGTCTCAATAGAAGCGTGTTAGGGTTTGGTATTAGCTGAACCCTTATGTGGGTAGGGTTCGTGTCCTCCAAAACCCACTCCAAACTTCCACAATTGTCATCCCTAGTGCCAAGCCTTGGCATAGCACGACATGGCCCAAGCATTTGCCGTGTCGTTTTGGGGCAATCTCTACAAGCCGTTAGCAAGAAAAAAGCAAGAAAGCAAAAGGTACTTTTCTTCTTTTCAGAAGATCTTTTGTTGAAGCAATGCTGTTTGGTAAACTTTTGATTTGCTACTAAGAAGCAAAAAAACATGTTTAGTAACTACAGTAGCATATAAATTGTTTTTATGCTATCATATAAAACTATCATAAACAGTTGATGCATTCTACTTAAAAATATACTTGACATATATTGTAACGGGTTTAGCAATAATCGGGTCGGTTCAAGTTGAATCTGTTTATTGGTGGGTTGGGAAAACCCAAAACCAAACCCAACTCACCAATAATCGGGTTCAACCCACCAACCCGATTAAAATTTTATTTTTTAATTATAAAAAAATACACCAATAGAAAATAACGTGAATTAATGATACAATTTAGAGTTAAACAGATCATTATCAGGTTAAACGAGTCATTATCGAGTTAAACTGACAATTATCGAGTTAAACGGGTCATTATCGAGTTAAGCGAGTCATTATCAGGTTAAACGAGTTATTATTAGGTTAAGTGGGCCATTATCATGTTAAATGGGTCATTATTGTGTTAAATGAGTCATTATCGGGTTAAGCGGGTCATTATTAAGTTAAACGGGTCAATATCGTATTAAACAAGTTATTATCAGGTTAAACAATTCATTATCGAGCTAGATTCAATTTGACCCAAATACGAATGGGTTACTAAATCCCCAACTCGAAGCCAACCCAACTATTACACGGGTCAACCCGAACTAGTTTTTTTGGGTTGGATTGGACATGATGGGTAAATTTTTTCCCAGTCTAGTTTTGTGTCGAGAGTTTTAAAAGCAAGAAAGCAAATTTATAGTTAAAGTGAGAAACAACATTTATATGTTTCTTTTGAAAAGCAATGAAATTGCTTTTTTGCTTTTTATAAATTGCTTCATGTGTGTATAACCAAACAACACTTTTATTTTCGAAAGCAATTTTTTGTTTTGAAAAGTAAAAAAACACTTCTGAAAAGCATTACCAAACAGTACCTTAAACATGCATAGCCCAACAATCCTACAGTGTCAACACAGCATGTTTGGCAACACAGTTTGCTGTGTTGGCAACTCATACATGGCCATATACGAAAGTTTTTTTTTTTTTTTTGGGCAAAAATGACAGTAAATTTTGTATAAAATACAAAGATCTGAATAAACTTTATTTAAAAAAAATAAAATTAAAGTGGCCAAGACAGGTCTAGGCACACCACGACATGGCGTGGTAAGGCGCGTGCTGTACCAGCCCTTTGGATTTTGGGCATGGCTGGTACCAGCCAATTATGCCTGGACTAGGGCACGTGAAATAATGAATTTCACGAACAACATAAATCATCTGTAGTGCACCAACCATTTGTGATGGGTCCATCCTAGTTAAAAAATTATTTCTTTCTCTTAAAATAATTGAATACACTAATCACAATGAATAAGTGCATTGGCGTATGAGAAGTTGGGCGCGGATTATACATGACTTAAAACTTCGTACATACGATCGATTATATGAGTTGCGGTTGCTTCGTTGGATAGCCGATAGGAGACATGCACTCTTAAAATAAAATACCCCTTAAAGAATATTTACCATGCTATAGAATTATGGATAAATAGATATAGATTTTTTTGCCACGTGTACAAAGTTGATGATCAGAGAAGGACAAGTACAACGTATCTAAGCTCCATCGTACACGATACCTTCGATTAAAAAATAGGAAAATAAAAAAGAATAAAAAAAAAGGTTGGATAGAAGCAGAGTCACCGTAGGACTGACATGCAACCTCTTTCGATTCTCGGAGGTACCTTCTTACATAAAAGGCCGCTGGTTATTGCAGTTGCTCTTAATCTGCTCATCCCCAGAGCCAAGAAGACTTTACTTTTAGGGTTTCCTCTGATCTTCTTCGCTGATCTACCTAATTCGAGTTTTAAAAGAAATGGAGAGAATCAGAAGAGCGTCTCATGCGGGTTCCTGGTATACTGATAATCGTAAGTCGTGGTTCACGAGATCGGAACCATCTATGTTCTCGATTCCCATATTTAATTCTCTTTTCATTGTGGGTCTTCGATGTCAGATTTTGGTTTCGAGTTTTATAAAAATTTTTGTGGATATTAGCGTAACTGTTTTGCTATCTGTTCTTTTGTTTGCAATCGGTAATAATTGATTTTGCCCAAAAATTAGCTTTGTATGGTAACGGTGGAAGATCGATAGTTACAGACGTAGCAGAGGCAATTCGTTGTTGTGGGGTATTGTACTTTGGTTGCAGTTGAAATTTTCTTGGTGAGGAGAAAAATTTTGGTGTATCAGTGAAAGAAATATTCCAGTTTCAAGCTATATTTAGTTTGCGAAGTGGGATGTTCTTCCTCAATTTGTTTGTTTGGAAGATTACAAATTGATTCTTGGTATTCAAGTCTCCAGCTTTTGTTTGTGTAAGAAACTTATTATTTGATGCGAATACCCTTGGTACTGTTTGGTGTACCTGGTAGCTCATGTTGAAGCCCCGGATTCACAGAAGTGCCCGTTTTATTTATTTATTTATTGAAGGTTTTAACTGTACTATGCTACAGTTTGGTGATTGTTTAGCACATTGTTCTGCAAAAAAGGATGGAAATATTAGATGGATTGCGCTAACTATGGACGATATTCTTGGTAGCTGTCTTAATATTTGACAAGGAAAATTAACAATTACTAATGATTTCACCAGTTGCAATTGCTAATATATTTGCTATTATGGTCTTTTGTGCTTGTGATTTAAATCAAAATCATCTAGAGCACCTGAGGCAGTTAATTCTCTTAATAGAAGTAAAGAAATCGTTTATAGAACTAGACCACTGAAAGGAGCTTGTTGGTATCAAGGGATTGGATTAAAATATAAGAAGAAAGTTTTATTTGATGTTCTAAGGTTGAAAGCGGTTGAAGTAGTGGAATACCAGTTCATGATTAGAACATATACGCAGGATATCAATGAAAATATTGGTTTGACCAACCCTACCAGTTGGGATAAAGCATTTCTTGTTGTTGTTGTTGTTGTTGTCGTCGTTTCAAAGTATCAATAGAATTTTGAATATAAGATAATAAGAAGAAGCCATAGGATGAGAGCCTGTTCAACAAAACAATTTTAACTTTAGAATAGATAATGGTAGAGCTATTAGTTTAAGCTTTAAATTTTTGAAACAGAGGATAGACAATGGTGAATCATTAATGGCAATTCTAAATATACTCAATAATTTTGATTTCTGGATCAATATTCCCCAAGTCCCAGCAAAATTGTGTTGCTAATAATATTGTTTCTCAATCTGAGGTGCTCCTTACTATGGTGGGGCTGGATTCAGCTAAACCCTGGGAGGGTGAATGTGATGTCAATATGTGAACAACTAAAAGCACAAAAGTAGGGAGTATTCAAAATTTCAATTTTATCACTACAAAATAGATTCAGCAATGAACCTCAGAAAAAAAAAACATTCGTCTATTAATAAAATTAATTGTTATATATATTTTCAAAATTTTGATGCTTTTGAAAATCACTTTTAAAATTATCTTTCAGGCATATCTTCCCTCCTGCCTGGATTCTTTTACCATTCATGGGATCTGTTGATTGCCAATCTGTTCGGATATTCCCCCTTTTACACTAATTAGATTCAGATTATGTCAAATCCTCTAACATAGAATTAAGTTGGCAAGATCTCAGTGTGTGTCTTATTGCCTTTGGAGAATGTTCTTCTAAATGTTTGTTCTTATTTTACCTTTTTAGCCGTCAAATTGGAACAAGAGATTGATGGATGGCTTAGAGCATCTGGCCTGGACGGATCTCCTGATGTTAGAGGTGTAATTGCCCCGTAAGTCAGTGTGGATGAACCTCCCAAAACTACATCTTAGAATCAATAGCATGATAATGTTTTAAAAGGTATCTTTACTGAATTTCTGCCATCCAAATTACAGGCATGCTGGCTATTCATATTCAGGTCGTGCAGCAGCCTTCGCATTTGCCAACATTGATCCTACAAATATGTGAGCTTTCCTTTTCTCTACTTTTCCATTTTTTTGTTCTTTTCTATTTAATAATGGCTTGTGTTGATTATTTCCCTACGGCAATTGTTTTTCTCTATTATCATCATCCAACGATAATTCATTGGCCTTTAATTAAATAGTGGTTTATGATGAGCTTCCATGTTGTTTGAGTGTGTGGGAAAAGTGGTGAGAATTACCAAAAGGCTTTCCTATTGATGCTAGTGGTACTGATTGTTTGGTGTGTTGTCTCAAGTACACCTCTTTGTCGGCATTTTCTGTTGCCATTTGGATTGGTTGAATGTGCCCTTTTTCTTTTCCCCTCTTTTTTTGGTTGGGGGCAGAGGGTTGCAGAGGTAATAGGCTTTCATGTTCAGTTGTAGGATGCTACAGTTGAATAAATGAAGAAGAAAGCTTCCCTTGTTAGAGTGCAACCAATTTGGAAAATAGGATGAGGACATCAAGGGACTGGGTTTTCTATGTAACTGGGTCACAGAGTAGAGGAAATTCAACTGTGTGCTGAGCTCACTATGAAAATAGTTTTGTTTTGTTTAACTTCAACTTGTCATACCCTAGGGTAGCTGTTCTCTTGTCATTTAGAACTGAATTAAGAAGGAGATCAAAACAGTGGCTTCACCTCCTGCAAAATCTTAATGATGTAGTATATTTTGTGGCTGTTGAACTAAGAGTAATTTTAGGTAGCTACATTATAATCATTTCTACCAAGCTTCCTGTTTAAATGGTTGGAAGATAGCAGGATGTTGTATTCTTTTCTGATATATGCTTTCCTTTCTAATCTCCTTCTCTGTCCAAGAGTTTGGTCCTCACTGTTGCTTGAAGCATGATGGTTCTAGTTGGAAGGGTCCACCTGTATAAGTCTTTGTGTGCAGTCTCTGGCATTTTAAATATTTGAATTTCAAAGGAGTCTAGATGCTCTATGTTGATGGCTAATACCAGAGAAAATGTATACTTTCAGTTCTCGGGTTTTTATTCTTGGTCCATCTCATCATTACTATACTCCAAAGTGTGCCCTGTCAAGAGCTGCAATATACAAAACGCCTCTGGGAGACCTGCCAATTGATTCAGAAGGTATTGTAGTTTTATCTCTATGCTTTGTCTACTTATTTACCTTTTATAGTTTTTGCAAGAATGTTCCTTACGAATATTTGTGTGTAATTATAAGCATATTCTTTAATCCTATGGATAACATGCAAAATTTAAACTTCAAATAATATATGTAATTGTTTGAATTGTTTTTGGTCATTTTTGAGAATGGATAACGTGTCAATGATCAGATAATAAGTATGCCCGCTTGAATAACACTGGAGAAGGAAAAAATTACAAAGAACTGGTAGAGAATGTGTATATAAGAGAGAAAATGTTAGAAAAAACTGTGAGAGAGACTCAAATAACTGGGTTTGCAAGACAGCCAATGGGTAAAATCCAGGGTAGGCCCATCTCTACAAGGATGAGCTAAGACAAGCTGACAACTGGTGACTGCTGAACTGTTCCACTTCAGTTTGGAGCTAAATTCTTTTAATAATATTTCTTTTATTGATTATGAGTGGCATATTACTATCTTAACGCCAATGTTGTTTTGTTTTGCTATGTTTTCGTTGCATCCCAGTCCCAATCCCACTTAAGGGAGGAGGGCTTTGTTAGCCATCAGGTTGATGGCTGGCATAATACTTGTATTGAATCTCTTATTGGATGAATCCTTTTGTAAATTATATTAGATTTTTAGCCCTTTCTTTAAAGTGAAACTCAAATAAATCTGTGTGTGGACTGTGGAGCCAGTCAATGAGGAGCTGAAGGCTACAGGAAAATTTGAACTTATGGATCTTCGAGTGGATGAGGCAGAACATAGCATGGAAATGCACTTGCCATATCTTGCCAAAATATTTCATGGGTAATTTTGTCATATATTGAATTTCTTTTATGTAGTTTCCTTCATCAGTACTGACCTTTAGATGGTGTGGTACAGGTACGCAATAAAAGTTGTACCCGTTTTGGTTGGTGCTCTTAGTTCAGAAAATGAAGCCATGTATGGGCAGATGCTAGCTAAATATGCAGATGACCCAAAGAATTTCTTCTCTGTGTCCTCAGACTTTTGTCATTGGGGATCTCGGTATGCATCATATCCTGATTGATACTTCTACCTAGTTTTTCGCAAGTTCTCATTGTGGATTTAGTTTCCCATTTCCATTTCCCTACTGCTTAACTCATGCAATTCTGTTATTTTCTACTTCAAATTTCCATTGATTACAGTCCACATTTCATGTTTTTGTTTCTTAAAATCAAAATTGAGGAAGGCCTTTCTGCTCTCTTTTGCCATAGTAATGGGGGAAGGCCTTCCAGCTTTCTTGTCCATATTTATAAGTGCTCCCAGTTCCCATTAGTTACATTTAGAGATCTTGTGTGTCAAAGCAGGCATCTAATTCACTAATATTTTTATTTCAGTATCTATTGTGAAACTCTCAATTATGAAATTCTCTGTTATGTGTCTACATTTTTTACTACGCAGATTTTTCCCTCTTTTTTTTTTTTGGTTTGTGTGTTTTTTCTTGTGGTTTTTGGGGGGCTGGTTGGGGGTGAGGTGGTAGTCTGGAGCACTATAGTTTGCTCTTAGGCTATGTTTGAAACTTCAGATTTGAGAAGAAAAGAAATAGCAAAAGAGAGGAAAAGAAAGAATTCTTTATATTCCCTTCCAAGTTTTTAAAATCTCATATATTCTTGCAAGGTTGGTTGATGTCATTAGGATCTAAGAGAGATAATAAGATCATAGTTTTGAGGTTGTATTGTCTTTCTCTTACTCTTTCAAAATCTCTACCTTTTGGGAGAGAATGGCTTTGATCCCGAGAGAGAATTTCCAGAGATTGCAATAGTAAATCATGGCTATGTGTCGTTCTAGGTAGTAAAGAGCTGGAGGAATTTTTGTTACTCTTCCTTAATGCTTCATTAAATGGGCATATGCTCCAAATAGTTCATTTAAGGGTTCCATTCTTGTGGTCTATTAATGGCATGGTCATAAGGATATGCATTCTATAGGTGAGAAGTCTATAATTTATATCTAATGAGGTTGCTGGAACAAAAATATATTACATCAATGTAATTAACCTAATCAGACTATTATGACCATCCATTTTTCATAGCCTGATTTTCATGCCTTATCAAGTTCAAATTTGCTAGTAACTCTGTGTGACTAATCAGTTCATTTTTACCTTCCATTTCAATAGCTTCTGTTGCATTTCTGTATCAGGTTCAACTATATGTTCTATGACCGCAAATATGGAGCCATTTACCAGTCCATTGAGACCTTGGATAAGATGGGTATGGATATAATAGAGACTAGGGATCCAGATGCATTCAAACAATACCTCTCTGAATTTGACAACACTATCTGCGGACGCCACCCTATTAGTGTCTTTCTCCATGTAAGAATCGTTTATTTTTGTTTGGCTTTTGTTGCATGCTCTGAATTTTTATTTTTATGTATTTTCCCTCTAAGCAAGGTTTAAAAACTCGGTATCGGGTTTGGTATTGGCCCAGCCCGATACCAAGTTGTATCGACCGATACTTTCCTGAAATCCTCAAGTATCAGGCCGATACTCGGTATCTCCTTGAGCTGATACCGAGTCGTATCGGTGATACCTAAAACCTTGCCTCTGAGCTGCCTTTTTTTTCCTTTTAATTTAATCATTTCTATCTATCACTTTTTTCAGATGTTGAGGAACTGTTCCACAAAGATGAGGATTAAATTCCTTAGATATGAGCAGTCAAGCCAATGCAAAACCACAAGAGACAGCAGTGTAAGTTATGCATCTGCAGTGGCAAAGGTGGACGGTCAAGATGTAAAAATTGAAAATTCAAATTAACTTTACAAAGATCAGTATTGTGAACTTATTTAACTTATGGTGTACTTTCAAAATCATGATGCTTTCCCTTTCAACAACTCTTTTATTCATCATGGGTTCCTTGTTTACAATACAAAACCAATAGCAGGACAACGTGCAAGCTTTTCTGATAATGGTTATTACTTACTAGCGAGTGCACATGCAATATTGTATATATAGGGAGGGAATAGTTTTGGAACTATCCAGTTTTTAAATGAATAGGTAGAGTTTTGATTATTTTAATCATATGATAATGATGCCTTTACAATGAACAGTAAGGGCTTTTTGGGACAGTGGTTCATAATTTGTTGGCACGCTTTCCAAGGGATCTATTCTCATTTTCTCATGCAATCTAGAATGTAGACACCCTCTTGGTGTAGATTGAGGTTTCAACCATTTTTTATTTCTATTGGAGGCAGCTACTCAAAATCTATGTATATGTAAACAAAGCAAGATCACTCAAAGAAAATTAAAGCCTGATATTGCACTACTCTTTTCCTTTATTCCTTTTATCAGAGTCAAGATTTTCAGTTTTACGGCTGTGATAGGATGAAAATGTTCAAAGCTATTAACTCAAATATAATCATTGGTTTCTAGATTTATAATTAATACACCTTGGTTACATATGGTCCAATTCAATTTTGATTGAACTGAGCTTTAACTAGTCAAGCCTAAGCACAAACCAAGCATGTGCCTTTTACAACTTGGTGTGATTATTATTTTGGGAAAATTAAAGAAAATGGTTGCTTTTGGGGCTTAATTAAAAAAATTGTTTTATTTTGAAAAATTCTTTGAATATTATCGAGATAAAAGCAAAACAAACATTTCTAAATACCCCTAAATATATATGTGATAATTAAAATTATACACCATGATGATAAAACTCATACTCTATAATAATTAGACTTTTAATATGCAATGATAGAACTTGTATTCTTTGATGATTATACTTGTAAGCTACGAAGATTAAAATTATATTCTATAATTACTTTAATTTTATGGGGCACAATTTTAATCACATAAATGTTAATATGATGAGATAATAGCTTTATTATGTGCTTTAGGAAAATAGAAGTTTGTTTTGCCGTTATATCAGTCATTTCTGTGTTCTTTAAATAGTTCTTTTTATAATTGAACTTTGAAAGCAACCCTTTTCTATAATTAATTTTCTAGAGAGACAGAGAGACCTAAGAAAAACCAACAATTATGTATGGGGAGGATTGATGTTACCAATGTCACATTTGTCATTTACCCAATAAAGGAAAAAAAAAACTAGAAGGAAAAAGACCAAACTCAAGGGATGTGAGGGTGGCAAAAGAAAGCTGAAACTTTGCTTCCTTGCTTCCGAAGAAAAACATATTCTTCTCTTTTTCTTTTTTGCACTTTTTATTCCACGTGGACTGAATTTTGCGGTTGTAACATTTTTTTTACAACAAAATCATACAAAATTAAAAAACACCAACCCCAGGTCTTGCTCAAGGTTTTAAGTTTCGCTCCGAACGGCATTTCGGCGTGCCGCCGAAACGCCGGAAAATTTTTAATGGGCAAAAAAAATAAAAAAGTATGTTTTTTTGGATTTCAGCAAAATTTCAACGGCACGCCGCCCGTTTCACTAAAAAAAATTTTTAAAAAATTACATTTTTCGCCCATTTCGCTCGGCACGCCGACCGTTTCGCTCGAAATTTCGGTCCGTTTCGCCAACGATACAAATTAACGATTTCCCCCAACGAAACGCATCGCTGGGGGCATAAAAACCGAAATTTCAGCGGCACGCCAACTGTAAACCTTGGTCTTGCTACAAGAAAATGCCGTAGGAGGTAATTTTTCATTGCATCTTATGTCAGTTTGGTTACTAAACAAAAATAACATATTTGAATTAAGATGTTTTAAAAATACGTCATCAGAAAAGTGTAGACTAATAAACCATTTAACCATCAGAGAGAAGTAGTGGCTCAATGGTCCTGTGGTTACTCCAATGTGGTTTGAAGGTGTAGGTCCTAATATCAAATCCCCACTTTCGTGGTGATGTGATGACAGTTCATTCGCCCCCAACTAAGGCAGGGATGTATGGTAACTGTGGCTTAATTTGAACATTTTGCAACGGAAAGGAAGCCACTGTGGTCACAAACCTAGGTGTAGCTCCCTTCCTTCCTTTTCCCTCTCGTTATATTCTCTTGAATTTCAAACGCAGCCCTGATAATTAAATATCCATCCATTACAATAATAGACAAACGGTCCTAATGCGTGGCCTTTGGCCCTTTGTGGTGAAAGATTACCCATGCCGACACTTTTTAATGGATCTCAAGCATCAAAAGGGTTATAAAGAAAGCAGAGAATGATTCACTGTGTTCGTTCAAATCAAACCCCATCAACAGATCCATTCCTATTTAACAATGGTACTCCCTCACACACAACAAATTATCAAAAAGTGTAACCGTCGAGGAGAATTAAGCAACAGAACTTGATTTTTTATAGTCCAAGTTGCTTACGTGGTTTGCTGAGGTGGCAAAAATGGCGATTCATTTCGAAATCCTCGCAGAGGAAGCCGCCAAATCAAAACCCTGCTGCAACTGCAACTGTAACTGAGCGAGTGAGCTAGGGGGAGAGAGAGAGAGGTATTCGCTATTCTTTCTTTCTTGCAGGTTAGGGAGGAAGGAATGTTAAGGAAACGATGAAGGAAGACTCGGAAAAACCCTAGCAGATGAAATCGATCGAGTGAGGTCCGTTTTGATCTCGCCTTTTTGTTAATATTTTTGTTGAATTATTTTGTTGGTGATCCTTTTTTTGTTTCCTTTTTTTTTTTTTCTGATTCTTTCTTTGTTCTTATTTATGCTATATTGTGATTTATATGTCTATGGTGTTTGTGTGGTAACGTGTTTGATGGATTTGCTTGGCTTGTACTGATTATTGCTCTAAAATCTTTAAGCCTACGCTATAGATTTTTTCCCGTCTGCTTGCCTTGTATCTTATAAGTTTGAACATCATTTGATGTTCTTTGATGCTAAATTTGAGTTTGTGGATAGAAACTTATAAAACTTTAAGCGGGAACCAGGTCTCTGGAGTACCATAATTGTTAAGTGAGGTGTAAGAATGAGATGATGATAGAGTTTTTGAGAGGAGTTTGAAAAGTTTTGAAGCAGGGGGCACTTATAACGGAAGAGAAATAGTTAGACAGGAACTATTTTCATTTTAGTAGTGTTAACAAGGTTCTCATGGATTGATCTTATCTTTAGGTTCAGTTTGTTTCCCTGGAAAATCAGGAAAAAAAATAATTTCTGAAAAAAATACTTTACAAGAAATGTTTTCTTTCTTCCATGTTTCATGTTCTCTAGCACAACAACTAAGAAAAGAAAAGGATATATTGGTTAACAATGGGAACAGCTGGGGCAAGGTGGCATGAAACAGGACTTCCTGAATGCTTAATTGGTGGAAGGAGAAGGGATGGGGGGAAGGGACTGAGAATGTTCTAGACTGTTACCTTTGGGCTTCCGTTGGCACAGCTTCCTGGGAAATCCCAAAAAGACTTCAGGTGCAATTCCCTGCCATATTTTACAAGGAGGAGGGAGGGAGGGAGATTAAACTTCTCGCCATCTACCTTTCTCTGTGTGATTTTCGTTATCGGGCATTATAATGGTTAAAACTATTACCATCTACCTTTCTCTGTGTTTGCTGATGACTGTTATGAATATACTTACAATGGGATTTTAGGAACATGTTCTGATGCAACAAGTTTTTATCATGAACTAAAATGAGAATGTTCTAGGCTGTTACCTTCCAGATTCCTTTTGCACAGCTCCCCAGGGAAGTCCCAAAAAATACTTCAGGTGCAATTCCTGGTCCTATTTTTGAAAGTGATTAAGGCAAATTAGATTCATTGAAAAGCCTTTTTGAAGCAAGGTCATATAAGGTTGTAAAAGTTTTAAGTCTTATTTTTTTATTTTTCTGAATTTTTTACTTTTTTGTTTTTTTTTTT
This sequence comes from Buxus sempervirens, assembly GCA_947561395.2. Lineage (NCBI taxonomy): Eukaryota > Viridiplantae > Streptophyta > Magnoliopsida > Buxales > Buxaceae > Buxus > Buxus sempervirens. Next base: position 9,591,319 of record OX387194.1, on the reverse strand, counting down.
TTTGGCTTTGTTATATTTTTGAATTTTGAATTTTTCGGCATAGCAGCACTGAATTTGCAGCAGCACAAGCAGTGTGTTGCAAAACGGCAGGGAGGAACTTGAGCAATGGCATAAAAAACGGCATGGTGTACCTTGGTCCCGATTATTCGATCAATACTTGCAACATTGTCACATTCTAAGTAGTGGATAAACTCAGAGTCCTACTGTTGGATGGAAAACCCGTTTCTTAATATTCCATCTCAGAGAATTCTAACCATAAGTTTATCAGTCATCTCTCCTTTTTCTTTTGTAAAAACTTTTGGCACATAATCGTTTTATATTTCAAGGAGAGTGTGTCAGGAAGCTATGGTTTCTAGATTATATTCTGCCCCCTGCTGCCCCTACTGCTACATTGGTATGCTTACTCATCGAGTTTAGGCTGGGTATCTTCTAACAATGTATTAAGGGATTGGGTAACTCATGCTTTGAATGCATGAATCGTTGTAGGATAGTCCAGCAGGTTGTTTTATTTATTTAGAGAGGCTGTATACTCTCAGTTTCTGTTTTTTGCTGCTGCCTCTGTCTTTGCTGTTTTTTCTGTTGTCCTTTCATTTCTTGTGTCCTGTCCACCACTCGTGGATCTTGCCTCTCCCTATTTTCTAATATTACCTTTAGTTAATCTTATAAAAGAAAAAAAAACTCATCATCTCCTTATTGGGCCTTTCACTTTCTTGGATGGTGATAACTTTCCAGACATCTATCACTGTAAATATTCCACTCAAAATTCCAATTCCCTGGCACTATTTTTCCTTCATTTTATGTTTTTGTTTGTGATGAGCACAAAATGGTTCAGAAAGGAGCATCATATCACACTCTTGGTCTCCCGCCTCAATCCTCTGAAACTTGTTTCCTTCCTCTGTTCCCACCAAATATTCCTATCTTCCCCAATATCATTAACTCTTTATATACTCTACCCCTCTGACTTTTTCATTGAGGCCCAATATATCAGGTAAAAAAATTGGCTGTCAACTATGTATGTTGGAGGAGAAAATGCAGGTAAATAAGAATGATTGTCAGAAGCAGGTAAATATGAAGAAAAGCTATTGGAAAATAGTTAAGACAAGAAGATACTTGGATGCATATCTGAGATAGATATAGTACAATTATGGTAACATCTTGTGGGAAGAGGAAGGCTATGCTGGTAGGATTCAAGGCTCCTATCAATGAAGAAATCAATCTGAATTGATACCCAAGCTGCCAATACCATTGCTTCAAGCAGGAGAGATCATGTTCCATTGAATTACCTCAGCCGGTGTCTTTGTATCTGAAGTTTGAGAAGCAACTATTCAGCTGTTAATTTTCACAAAAAGGGCTTAATTTTATCTGCTCTTGTTGCTTGTGTGCGAGAAAATAATCCTGATCATTGCTGTTGTTATCTTCATGAATGCCAACCTTGGCATGACTTCAATGTCCTTGAGTGTTATAAATAGGCTGCTAAATTGTTTGTCAGAAGCATCCTCCTCAACTAAGCTTGGGGCCTCTTAAACAATACTGGTTGTAACATGTGGGTAACCATCCCCTTGAAGTTGAAATTGTTTTCTTCCTGAAGTTGCTGTCTAAGTCAAATGGTAAGAATTAAATTCTAATAAGAACTGCCACCACTACTACTAATAGTATTAGTAGTAGCAATATATGGTAACAATAATGATAACAACTAAAAATAATAAAACATATATTGAACAAACATATATCAAAGTAGATATCATAAGAAAGCACGCTATGAGAGCTTTACTGCACTTACTACTGTTAATTTCAATAATAATACAAAATAAATAGCATAAATGTTGAAATAAAATGTATATAAAGATATCTATCATTAGAAAGCACTCCATGTGGACTTCCCAGCCTATTTATTTTTATTACAAGCTAATAGGTGCATTAGAAGATATTTAATTCTGAATGTTTTGGTATATAGTAAAAATATTGCCTAAAAATAGGGAGACTTATTTGTAATCCATTCTTTAAAACAGATTATAGTTAAGTAATATCTTAAGAGAAATTCATTATGTACAGTTATGTTATTTAGTTATTTCTTAGAACAATAAAACAATACTCAAATTTCATTTTTACTATCTGAATGTGGTATTGCAAACGTTGTTATATGTTATGCATAAAAGCAACAAGGTAGATGGTTCCATTAAAAGGTGCAAGGCATGTCTTTGCCAATGGATTGCTTATCCTTACGAAAAGGTGCATTGATCACCAAGCATTTTATAGAAAAAAATATGAACAAAAAATATAGAAAAAAATCCGACCTTCAATTTGAAGAATCTTTGGCTTCATTTGCATGGAGTCAATACAACTTATTTGGATGGAACATCACGGATTATAAATTTTTCTAGCCATTCTAATTTTTTCTCTCAATACTGAACCTTCAATTTCTTTTTATTCTCATTTGTATACTCTTGCTACTTTTTTCCATTGTTGTGAAACATCAGTTTGACCAGATCCCTTCCAAAAATCAGTTTGACCAGCTCTAAGAACCTACATAAGATAGCTATTGTGTCTTTTGTTTTCCTTCTTTCCCCTCTTTAATCTGATTTGTTTGGCCTAATTTGTCTATGACAGATATGGAAGTTCCTTGCATCATGATCATGGGCTATACTTGGATGCTTCGAAGCTTTCCACTCCAAGACTTTATTATGAGCTCTTAAAATGAAACCTAGAATAAATGAAGTTTCTAGAGCTCAAAATTCAAAGAAGTTGCAAGGGCAGGGGCCAAATTGGATCCTTATTGCAGGTGGTGCATTGTTGAGTACACTATTTGTTCAGCTTCAATACAAGCTCAAGCAGGCTCTTGCTGCAAAGAGAGCGAATAATGTGAATAAAATAGTGAAAGGTTCAATAATATGACTTATTCAATTTTTGTGTTGTTGTATACTATCTTAAATGGAAAAAGAATAGAAGTTTTGGTCTAAAATTACATTTCGTAATAACTTTGTAATTTGCTGCCTATACAGGAAATTTAAAATCTACAGACAGAAGGTTAGGTGTTTGCAGTTTGCACTCCAACGGATATTCTTGTAGAAAAGATGAAGATGGCTGTTACAATTGCTTTTCAGGTCTGGCACTTTTTGTTTCAAACTATAATGAACATGTTAAATTATTCAGCTTGGAGCACCAATTTTTTTATTGGTTGATTCACTTGATTGCCTTTACTGAATATTTCTGACAATATATTGTTGACACAAAATTACAATCAAACTGATCCATATTACTGCTTATGACAGTTTTTTGGCTCATATTCTTGTTTTTTATTGTAAAAACAACAGAGGTCTTATTGGAAGAGGAGTAACTAGAACAAAGGCAGCGTCCGTAAGAGGACAGGGATAAAATTCTGAAATAAAAGAAGTGAAGGAGAAACAAGAGATAAAGCCCTTGAGTGGATATGTATATAAGATTTAAAATGAAATGAAGAAGTCATATCAGAAATTTCATTTTCTAACAAATTGTATGCCGTTTTATTTTTCATGCCAGCATTTTCTAGTAAGTTCCTTACAGTGATACAAGAGAATGAGAGACTTATTGAATTTATCATCTTGATGTGATCCAAGGACAGTCATACATAGAGCTATTTGTACCTTTGTACTGATGGCTGTTTGGATGGTTTAAATTGTTTAACATGGTTTTCCATCTTTTTGTTCCTCTTAATTGTGTTCTCTTTCTTGGTCATGTGCACAGAATGCACGACGGAGTTCAAGGGTGGGTCGCCCCGTGGTCCCTTGCTGACAGAAATTGATACATCCCTCCCGCTGGTAACTGTTCCAGCGCCAGAATCTCACAGGGGAAATGGTGTGATCTGTGTTGCTTCCCCTGACTGCCTGAATCTGCCTCGGAAACCATTCCATCATTCCAACAGCTCTGAGTCGCCTCGTGTATCAGAATCTGGCTCCGACATCTTCAGCAAGCGGGAATTCGTATGCATGCTGAGGCAGCAATTAAAGAAAAGGGATGAGATGATCCTTGAGATGCAGGATCAGATCATAGAATTGCGGAGATCAATCGATGCTCAGCTTGCTCACTCCACGCTTTTGCAGTCACAGCTTGATGCTGCAAATGGTGACTTGTTTGCTTCCGAGAGAGAGATCCAGAGACTGAGAAAGACAATAGCAGATCACTGTGTGCGAGACCTGGATCCCCACTGGAAGCCTGTGATGGCCAGAGATTGGTCAGCACAAGGGAGAAACAACCATGCACATGGTTACCTCGAGGTGGAGAGCAATTTTGATTTTGTCGGTAATGCAAGAGGTGATGGAGAAGGGATTGAGACACTGAAGAGGGAAGTAGGAGACTTAAAAGAAGCGATCGAAGGAAAGGAGTACCTGTTACAGAGCTATAAGCAGCAGAAGGCAGAACTGTCAACAAATATTAAGGAGCTACAACAGAGACTGGCCTCCCAGGTACCAGATATTTTGTGATCACCATCTAAGTTTTATGAATTATTGATTTGTTTCTCTCTTTTCAGGTTCTACAGTTAGTTAGATGCTTCTTGTTTTATTAGTAGAAACGTATTAGCATGTTTTTCACCTATGAGATTGCTTGAAATCCAACAAGAACAAAATAGAAATCTCCGTTGTTCCCTTTAGAATCTTGTTAAAAACGTTTCACGTATGAAATTACTTTTCAATAAAATAGGAAAAAAACCGCTTTTTTTTTTTCCAAAATCTTGTTAAAAACGTTTTCTTTTTTCCACTTTTTCTACGTGTTGCGGTTTACCATATTAAGCATCTTCCTCCATTTGGAGCAAGTGTTTTAACAAGGAGTCAAAAGATGCTGGAGAAAGCAAACTAACGGAGACATTTCTTTTTACGAAAATTACACTAACCTCCCTCTTGATTCCTGACAATTTCAAATATCTCCACTAAGATTTTTGAAATAACAATGAAATCTTTTTTGATTTTGTTATTTTCTGCATGGTCCTTCCTTTTATACTAATGTTATTAAAATTTGAAGGGTTTTTTACAGCAATATCCCCTGAGGTTTCACTAATGGGCACGCGCTATCCCTGTGGTTTAGAAATGATCACTTATGACCCTCGAGTTTTGTAAAATAGGCGCATACGACCCCTACCGTCAGTTGGCGAACAACGGTGTTAAGTCTTAATTTTTTAAAGACCAAACTACCCCTCCTTTCTTAACAGTTGCCCGCACATTTCCTTTCTCTCACAGAACCCCCATTCTCCCCCCTTTCGATGAACCTTTCTTCCTCCTCCTCTCTTAACACCACTCCATGAAATTTCTTAGCGATTTCCCTCCGGTGACCATGTAAACAATGTCCACACCCACTTCGACAATCAATTGTTGCGGCACAACAATCCAAAGCCCAAGCTTTTCGCTGAAAGCGTGTTGACCCAGTTCATGGTATCTATCAAATCGCTTCCCAGGAACTATCTCGTGCATCTCAACCATTTGCCATAAAGTATACAATGTGATGATCCATGATAGGATAAGCAAAGCAACACCAGGACCCATACAAAACGGGATCAAACACAAGCCTTCTGTTATATATACTGCGTTTAACAAATAAACAAAATTGAAACCAACCCAAAACCTAGCTAAAATGGATTGAAAAATCAAAAGCAACAACATACCATCCAAGCTCCGACATGGCGTAAGGCAGGCTCAGAACTCCGGTTCCAACCATGGCCGTGACATTGTGAAAAGTCGATTACCACCATTTCGCATTCTGGGAAGAGGTGATCGGAAGCCAGCCGTCGATTGCCTTCTCCTTTGCCGATTTTTCTTCGTTCTGCGATCCAGGATGACCCATTTTGTCACCAAAGTTGAAAGGCAAAAGGCAAAAGGCAAAAGACTCGACACCCAGATTTCCCAGAATTTCACAGCATCCTTACCAAAATGAACGAACGACCTGCAATCGAGACGTATTCCAGATAGTCCCGATTCCCGTGCCAAAGAGCTGGAATGTACTCCGAGGAGCTTTGTAGTTCAGATGGTGGCGTTGCTGGAAGGTATTCCGGTGATCCTTGGTGCTCTAGAGGTGTAGTCGAGATGTATTCCGCAGATTCCTGCCCATCCTTATTTTCATTGTCAGTGGACAAGTACGGGTAGTAGTCCGATGGTGTTCAGAGTGGGGAGTCCATCTCTTGAATAGTTGGTTTGTATGTCGGAGAAAGAACCCTTTGTGTCGCCCCAAGATGTAGCTCCTCATATCCGACTTTAAAACTATGGGAGCTTGTCCCTCTTAACCTTCTGATAACACCCAAGGTCCTGTCACTTCCTCTTCAGATTGATGTTCCTCTAATATTGTTGTAATGGTTAGGCAGGGCGCCCAGAAGAGTGCTTCTTCGTCCGGAAGTTACTTCGGCCTTGCTCTTTTGAAGAGTCTTGGCTTTGGTCGGACTTCCATTTTGGTGGCATGAACTCTTCAAGCACCACCGGAATCGTGGTGGTTGCTCTAGTAGTTCGTCTGGCACCAACTTTTCGCCCTTAGGCTTCTTTTTGTCATTTCTTCTTCTTAGAAGTTTCTTACTTCTTTCTCGGGTTCACCTGCTTCCTTTTCTGATTCTTTTAATTTTTACAGAGAGATGCTCGACTTCCCATCGGTGCCTTTTCCAGAAGGCTTTAGGGTTTAGAGAGCAAACCAATTCTTCAAACTTTTGCCCAAGTGCCTCAATCTTTTGTTAGAATCTTTTGGAACCTTTGATATTGTATTTAGTGGCTGTGAACAAAACGGAAATTAGTGTTGGTTTCGCCTCCACTCCACTCGCCGGTGACCGTTAAGAGAACGAGGAAGAAGGGTTCGTCGAGGGTTCTGTGAGAGAAAGGAAAGAGGGTTCTCTGAGAGAAAGGAAAGGGGTAGGCAACTGGAGGAGGGGTAGTTTGGTCTTTGAAAAATTAAGACTTAACGCCGTTGCTCGCCAACTGACGGTAGGGGTTGTATGCGCCTGTTTTACAAAACTCGAGGGTCATAAGTGATCATTTCTAAACTATAGGGGTAGCGCGTGCTCATTAGTAAAACCTCAAGGGGTGTTGTTGTAAAAAACCCAAATTTGAAAGATCTTTAACAAATTTATCTTCCTCTACTTGCAAAAACATTTAAGATTTAAGATTTTTATGATGAAAATTAATTTTCTAATCTCTAAAGACAATAATAATCGATTTAAAAATCATGAATGATTTAGTCATGTAAATTCTTAAAAATTTATTATTCTAAATAAAAATTAATTAGGGATATATAAATTCTCTTTCTGTTTTTTCTCTTAAATAAATATATGAGAAAGGTAGCCTCCGGTAGTAGGATGTGTTTAGTGTGTGGATTTAAAATCTTCTTGAAAGGTCCATAAACCGTAATAAACTCCAAAAGGCAAGTTTATACTCCTATACATTTTGTCTTTTCTTTTCTTTTTCTTTTTTTGGGTTTCTTGTCTTAGGTGGCTCAAACAGAAAACTCATAATGCTTAGAATACAGATTTGTTTAGGTAGAAACCAACCGTAAGTGACATGAAAGTTGGGAGAAAAAGTTTTCTATGTAGCATAAAAGTTCACTGAAACTAAAATTCTTTCTTGTCTAAGAGGGTGTTTGGTAAAGTGTCTGAACACGGTTTTTTGGTTTTTTAAAACAAAAAACCAAAAACGTGTTTGGTTGAAAAAAATTTCAAACCGTTTTTCAGAGAAACGGTTCAAAAACAACCCCGTTTTCAGAAACCGAAAAATTCCGTTTTTGAAAACGCCGAACCGTTTTTGTTGGATGGCATTTTTGTAATAACTCATTTCTTTTCTCTTCGATACAAAACTCTCGTCTCTCTTCTTCGCGACAGAGCTCCCAAATCCTCCATCCCTCCTGATAACGCCAAATGCTGTTCGACTGCAAGGCCAAGGCATTTGAAACAACAACTGGCAATGCTGTCGATGAGTAAACAAGCTCGCTACACAACCGAGACGGATCAACCATAGAAACCGGCGAGACCTGGTACGGAGACGACAAAGCTCCACCTGAAGAACTATGGTTTCGGTGATTTTGGTGATGAGAATACGACGAAGGAAGCGACGAAAAGGACCGGAAAGGTGAAAAGGGCCGGATTAGGGCTCAATTTAGGGGTTTCAGTGGCGGAAGCAGTGGAGAGGGATCGAATTCGTTCGTCGATGGTGGAAAGGTTAGCAGAAATCGACTCGCAAGAGGATTTCATGCGAACAATGGAGTTGGCGGAATCGATCAGATCCCGATATCAGTTTCCGACGAGTTGTCGGAGCTCCTCTGTCTTCTCTTCGATCTCCTTCCTGGTGGCAGCCTCGACATTCCGGATTTAAAAAATCGGCTTTGTTCTGAAGAGAGACTCGGCACTCTGAACCCGCCGATTGGATCTTCAATCGACCTCAAAGGCATTCTCATGGCGGATTGCTTGAAGCGTTGGAAGGTAATTGTTGGCTCTGCTTCGAGTGCAAAAACATGTTTGTCTTCAAGCGGGATGCAAAGCCATTAATTATTTATTTTTCAAGTTACAAAAGTTTAAACACACTCCTGTGGTTGGTTTCAGCTCTGAACTGTAAGTGGTCAGTTTGCATTATTACCATCAAAATCCAGGTTGCAAAACCGATGCTATTTTGAAGATCCCTCCTGGATCTGCACAATTCCCAGAATCAGCTTTCGTTTGGATTTACTGTTTCGTTGTAGGTAGATGGCGTTAGAAGAAAACCTTATTGCATAGTTTTCTTTATGCAGATAGTGTATCATTGTATTTACAATGGAGATATTTTATATAGCTATGAGTGAGGTCATGGGGATCCAGGGGTGCACTAAGGCTTATGATTCAACCCTTGTTAATAGAAATAATTTTGTTCAAAGAATATTCCTTCTTAAGAATCAATTTTAAGGGAAATTATATATGGAAAAATGGGCACTATTTAGATATATTTATAAAAATACCCATTGGAAAGCCCTCTTCATATAGGAGGAATTTCAACATTAAGGTAATTTTGAAAACTTGAATCGTTTTTTTTTTATTATCAATTGTTACCAAACGGGTTTCTTGTCATCTGTTTTTAAAAACCCAAAAACATTAATTGTTACCAAACGGGTTTCTTGTCACTTGTTTTCAAAAACCCAAAAACAGTTAGAACTGTTTTTAGTTTTCAAACTGTTTTTAAAAAAAACGTTACCAAAGCCTCTAAAACTTCAAAATCATCAAAAAAGAAATTAAATGATCGTTGATGCATGTGACAAAATCTCATATAGATATGGTTCTGACATTATCCACGTGGCTAATTCAAATGTCTATGAATGCTTCCCATAAGCTAACAAATATTAACATCATTTATTAAAAAAGTTGAGCTTGTGATTGTCAATTTTTAGTTCAACATGCCTGACTAATATCAAGCACGTATAAAGTGTTCAAACCTAATGCAGAAGAAACCTTCACGGCATGTAAGTTCATTCTTGGTATCTATCGACGAGCTGGTTGTTTTGATTCTTCAAAGCAACTTTCTCTAAATATGTATACAACGGGAGGAAATCGTCGAGACAAAAAATTTATATGGTTCGGCTAGAAAAACCTAATCCACGAAAGAAGATAACAAGAAGATTTCACTAGATGTTCTTCACAACAGAAACCCCTGTTTCTCACGAACTCAACTTTCAACTTGAAAAACAATAACAATAGGACGCTCCATGTGAAAGCATCGAACTTCAATAGCTTCAGTAGCAGGCTGCAATTCTGCCAAAAATTACAACCATTGAGATACTTTTCTTTTTAGTTTTAAAGGACTGGGGTGAAGGCAGGATTCAATCTTAGGGGTACAACCTCCTTGAGGCTTTACTGCCTAAGCTGGCAGCACCTTCAATACATCGAGCTACTTGGTTCTTAACATGTCATGACCAATTCCAGATTTAATAGCCTTGCGATTACCAAATATTCATGGTCCCTTGTAGAAGAAAAACATGAAGCCTGTTTAATATTCCAGTCTAAAGCTGCCGAGTGTTTGGTGACAATTTTCATGCCAAATAATGTATATAAATAAGGTCATCATTCAATGAAGGGTGGTAAATTTTACACAAAAAACATGATTAACAAAATATGTAAATGTTATTTCAAAAACATATAGAGAAACGTATGTAATTTTACTAAATACGAGGGAGGTTTGTATAATTAACCTGAACTAACCAAACTTAAAGTAAGATAATTTCTCACGATATATATCCCAAGCATCTCATAAAGCCGAGAATAATGAATTTCTCGTCCCATTAAAGCCAGTGGCATATTCGCAATTTCCCTAGTAAAGTAGGCCCAAAATTTGTAGGCACAGTCCACTAACGACCCTTATCATATCAAGCTCAATATAATAAAGTGCAAATTAGTTTCAGACGGTCAGCGGGACCATTTGCTGTACCTATATAAGACCACTGGTTTGAAGATACGCAGATCAACCATTACCAAAAAAAAAAAACAAAGAGATACGCAGATCCACTTATCTACTGTGGTATCAACCTATAAAATACATACTCTGTTTCTGCAAGGTTTCAGTAACGTCTTTTCTTTCTTTTGCCAGAGAGTCTACTGCGTTTCTTGATTTTTCATATTTTGATCGATCGAAGGTTAGTTTCTGAAGGTGAGCTTCTACGATTTCTTCATTGTGCTCGAATCTTTGCATGTAAAGATTGCTTAATTTGCTTCTTTCTCTTCTCTGGACCTGCTTTTTTCATTTCTCTACCTTTTCATCGTCTCCTCGATTCCAATGCCGCAAAGCTGATTTTGTGTCTTTCATCATTCAAATCCCTAATTTTTCAGCTTATTCTCTATGGTTTAAGTTTATACGTCGGCGATTTCTCAATTCGGTGATGATTTCGATTAAGAAAGGGATTTTTAGATGTTTTAATGGTAATATAGTATTGATTTGGTTATGTTTGAAGTGATGCTTGTATTTTTCTTGGTTTTCTTGTTGAAGGTTGTAAAATCGTTAGAGATTTCTTGTTGCTTCTGCACATTTTTGGTTCATTTCAAGGGTCTGTTCATAAAGGCGGGTAGTTACCATGTCTTCTCTTGGTAGAGAGATCGTCTTCTTAATTTTACAGTTCCTCGATGAGGAGAAGTTTAAAGATTCTGTTCACAAGTAGGTTTATTTTACTTATGCTTCGTTCATTATGTTCTTTTATATACTCACTTTTATAGTATCTTTGCTTCATAATTTGAGCTTTTTTGTACAGGATTGAACAAGAATCTGGTTTCTTCTTCAATAGTAAGTATTTTGAAGATGAAGTACTTAATGGAAACTGGGATGAGGTTGAGAGATACCTCTCTGGTTTTACCAAGATGGACGACAATGAACATTCTAGCGAAATCTTTTTTGAGATTAGGAAGCAGAAGTACTTTGAAGCATTGGACAAGTAAGTGGACTTCTGATTTCAGTACCATTCCCGTCTCATCAACCATCTTGCAAATTTTAGGTTCCTAGTTTTAACTCTTCTTGGAAATTGTGGATGAAAATTCATAGCCACGACCACTCCAAGGCTGTTGATATTCTCGTAAAGGATCTAAAAGTCTTCGCCCCTATAAATGAGGGAGTGTTCAAGAAATTGACTCACCTCCTGACATTAAAGAATTTCAGGTATTAATTGCATAAAAAATACTGCAAGTTATTACTCCAACTGGGGACAGGGTTTATCATAATTGGCGTTAATTTAAAAGGGCCTTCTAATTATCATCTGTAGGGAATATAAGGGACTCTCCAGATATGGAGAGACAAAAGACGCACGAGTAAAATTGTTCAAAAAGCTCAAGGAACTGATTGAAGAAAACCCCCTTTTCCATGGCAAGCTGCAGTTCCCTAACTTTAAAAATAAGAGGTTATGGACTCTCATTAACCAAAGGTAATTTGTGTGTTCTCTTTTCTACTGTTTTATCTCTATGTTTTGACTGCTATTTTCATATAATTGAAATGCAGAATATATGTAGGTATCTTCAAACTGCCTTGACTGTATAGTTTGTTGCAAATTATCCCTCTATAACTTGATCATTTATGTCAATTACTTTTGGAAGACAGTATTTGACATTTTCATTCTTCATTATTGTAGCTCATATTGATTCTTCTAATAACTTTAAGTTATGATTACTAGTTTCTAAGACAGAAGTAATTCTCCGTACATTTGCAGCTTGAATTGGCAGCATCACTTCTGTAGGGACCCAAGGCCTAATCCAGATATTAGAACCCTTTTTGTGGATCACAATTGCGGTCAACCCGGTGCACCTGATGACCTTCCCAAGACTGTTGCACGGACTTTGGATCAGGGTTCATGTCCAATGAGCATGGATTTTCATCCCAGACAACAAACTCTGCTTCTAGGTGAGCTGTCCCTGATTTTATGATATGTTAAGATATGCATCTGGTTTCTGTATTGAATAATGCAAGTAAATTTATGTCCTTGCTGTCCATTATGCCAGCATTTTTACTTGAGTATTATATATTTGATCTTCAGTTGGCACCGATACTGGGGATATTGGATTGTGGAAACTTGGTTCTGGGGTGAGACTAGTTCTTAGAAATTTTAAGGTGTGGAATTTTGGAGCTCTTTCAATTCCTTTACAGTTACGTTCCTTGCTAACCTTGTTATATATTTTTAAGGGAGGAATTCATTTATTATGTGATTCTATTCTCTCATTGCTTGTACCATCAGACAGCAAAAACCAAAAATCTATTTCAATGAAACCCAGGTACCTCCAGTTGAAGATCCGGGAGTATCAGTTAATCGTGTAACATGGAGTCCTGATGGTTCTTTATTTGGTAAATTTGACATAATCTTTTAGTTCTGAATTTGGCATAGCAATATTATTATTATTGTTGTTATTTTTGGAATGGATTCAATCATTGTTTTCTCTTTCATCAAACAGGAGTTGCATTCTCAAGAAACATTGTGCAGATATATTCTTATCATGGTGGTGATGATGTTGTACAGCAGCACTTGGAGGTCTAAATATTGCCAACTGAACATATTGATTTCTTTCTTTCTTGCTATACTATGTCAATATGAGTTGGTTATTTTGCTTCTGATTGTTGTTTCTCATTTCTAGATTGACGCACATGTGGGTGGGGTAAATGATCTTGCATTCTCTCGTCCAAATAGACGACTTTGTGTAGTAACCTGTGGAGATGACAAGATTGTTAAGGTTGATTTGTCATTTTGGATGCATGATTACAAATTATGAGAGTCACTGTTCTAATATCTATATAATTTTAGGTATGGGATGCAGTTTCTGGTGCCAAAAAGTATACATTTGAAGGTCATGAGGCCACCGTCCATTCTGTCTGCCCTTTTCAGAAGAAAAATAAACAGGTTTTGATTCCACTTGATATTGTCTGCTGCTGATTGGAAGGGGTTTATAACTTATTTGATGCCATATTTTTTTTTTTTTTTTTTGCTTGCTTTCTGAATCTCTTCTTTGTTCATTCTGTTCCTGGCCCTAATGAGCTTATGCTTTCAAGTCTCAGTTTATATTTTCAACGGCTCTTGATGGGGACATTAAAGCATGGAAATATAATGAGGCAAGACCTACGATTGATCATAATGCTCCCGGTCACTGGCGCATAACAATGGCTTATAGTGCTGATGGATCTAGGTTGATTTCATTTATCCATTGTTTTCATGCTAGTGATATTTATTCCTTCTAGAATTTTATAGGAACTAAAATTTGAGTGTTTCTATTCCTTCTCAATTTTCATGAATTTTGACATCCCCTTGAACATATTTTAGGCTCTTTTCATGTGGAACTAGCAGAGATGGGCAATCCCATATTCTTGAGTGGAATGACGGTGAAGGGACTGTGAAAAGGACATACCAAGGATGCTCGAAACATTCTTCGGGTGTTGTACAATTTGATACCACCAGAAACCGATATTTGGCTGCTGGCGATGAATTTTCGGTCAAGTTTTGGGATATGGACAATGATCAACTTTTGATGAAGATTGATGCTGATGGATGCTTACCGGTAAGTTCTTAGGGAGTTTTCTAATTACAAAAGTGATTGAATGTGCTGAAGGAAATAACAGTGCACCTTTTTTCCTTTGCCTTTTACAATTTAAAGGCACGTCCACGGATTTGCTTCAACAAGGAAGGAACATTATTGGCCGTTTCTGCAAATGACAATGGAATTAAAATCTTTGCAAATATTGGTGGTATTCGGTTGCTGAACACACTTGAAATTATATCTTTTGATACCTCCAGAGTTGTATGGAAGACTCAATGAAGATCAGATTGTTAGATTTTTAGATTCCTGTCTGAATTGTATAATTTCTGCAGCCTACGGTAAGATCGTTTCCATTTGTGGCATCTACTGTTGTTTTTTTTTTTTCTTTGGTTGGTAAGTAATGAAGAATAGATATAAATACTAGTAATGAGCATGCGCGTTTGCTCGTGAATAATGAGTAGAGGGATGAAACCAAAAATAGAAAAGTGAAAAGTTTAAACATAAAATACTTTGGTACGAAGATCAAGTTTATATGTTGTTTCCAACATCAAATCGGAAAAAATAATTGCATATTAATAAAACCAACATCAAATTCGTTTGATGGGTCGAGATAAATCAAAGCGCATCTTTTCCAAAATCAGGCATTTTTTATGAAATTTATGCTTTACGTCCCTCTTGATTCCTGATAATTACAAGTACCTCCATTAAGTGTTTTGAAATAACAATAAAAACATTTTTATTTTGTTATTTTCTGCATGTCCCTTCCTTTTATGCTAATGTACTAAAAGTTCATTAACAAATTTATCTTTCTTTACTTACAAAAACATTTAAGATTCAAGAATTTTTATGATGAAAATTAATTTTCTAAGCTCTAATGACAATAATAATCAATTTAAAAATCATGAATGATTTAGTCATATAAATTCTTAAAATTTCTTATTCTAAATAAAAATTAATAAGGTGTATATATATATAAATGGTTAATGCCATTTTAAGAATCTCGTATTTGCAGTTGTCACGAACCAAAAGGAGACAAGTGTAACTTTCTCTTTCTTTGTACTAGAATGTTCTTTGTGTGCGGATTTAAAATCCTTTTAAAAAGGCCCATAAACCCTAATAAACAGACACATGGCAAGTTTCTAATACTACACATTTTTTTTTTAGTTTCTTGTCTTAGGTAGCTCAAAGAATACAGATTTTTTTAGGTAAAAAACAACCATAAGTGACATGAACTTTGGGAGACAAAGTTTTCTATAAAGCATAAAAGTTCACCTGAACTAATTCAAAGGTCTATTAGTGCTTCTCATAATAGAACCACAACCTTATCCAATTCCAGTTTGGCACGTTGAACTAATTGCACACTAACAGTTAATGATATCATTTATTAAAAAGCTAGAGCTTGTGATTGTCAGTTTTTAGTTCTGCATTCCTGATTAATATCAAGCATATGTATAGAGTTCAAACCTAATGCAGAAGAAACCTTCATGGCAAGTAACTCCATTCTTAGTATCTTTGGATGAGCCGGTTGTTTTGATTCTTGAAAGTAACTTTCTCTAAAGATGTATACAACAGGATGAAATCGTCTACGATTTTTGACTGAATTGTAGTCTGTTGTTGAAGTAGGATGCTTTCATATGGAGCTTCCTATAGTTAGTGTTTTTTACTTTTTGTCGATGCTTTATGTGGGGGTCTACTTGAAAGATTACACTAACTGTTGGATGCTCCACGTGGAAGCATCCAACTTCGATAACGGGCTGTGATTCATCCAAAAATTGTAGATGATGTCATATTGTATACAACACTATAAATGCATATCGAGATACTTGGATCTCGTTTGGCATTCATTTTGGATTAGGAATTCATTCTGAGAATGAGTTGCCAAATATTCATGGTCCCTTGTTGAAGGAAAACATGAATCCCGTTCAATACTCTAGTCTAAAGCTGCCTGATCAGTGTTGTGACAAGTTTCACGCCAAAAATGTATATAAGGTCATCACTCAATGGAAAGGTGGTAAATTTTACACTCAACATGATTTATAAAATATGTAAATGTTATTTCAAGAAAATTGTAAATGTTATTTCAAAAACATAAAGAGAAACATATGTAATTTTACTAAACGTGAGGGAGGTTTGTGTAATTAACCCGAACTAACAAAAACTCAAAGAAATTAAGATAATTTTTCACGGTATCTATCCCAAGATTCTCTTAAAGCCGAGAATAATGAATTTCACGTCCCATTAGAGAATGGGCTAACCGCATAAGAATGTTAGTGGCATATTCGCAATTTCATAGTAGAGTAGACCCAAATTTTGTAGTTACAGTCCACTAACGACCTTATAATATCGGGGTCAATAATAAAGTGTAAATTAGTTTCAGACCTTCAGTGGGACCATTTTACTGGACTTTATATAAGACCACTGGACCGAAGATACGCATATCTACTTATCAACCTATAAAATACTCTGTTTCTGCATGGTTTCAGTAACGTCTTTCTTTCTTTTGCTAGAGAGTCTACTGCGTTTCTTTGATTTTTTGAATTTCGATCGATCGAAGGTTCGATTCTGAAAGTAAGCGTCTACGATTTCTTCTCTGTGCTCGAATCTTTGCATTTTGTTAAAATTTGTCTCACATTGAGAATTCACCACACCTGACATTACAGTCCTGTTCTTCGGATGCTCACAGACTCACAGTTATACAACACCATGAAAGACCAATTCTTCCTGGGATAAACCGTCTGCACAACCCCATCCATCTTTGTTGCCTCCGTTGGGGTGTAGTCATGTTGAACACACATAATTGCATATTTTTCATCGATCAGATCTGTTAGTTCCTTAATGTCTGCCGGATAACGGAAATCACAATCGACAAACATGGCCCAACCCTCCAAATTGGTGAGATATGGAGTCAAAAATCGAGTGAATGAGCGTTAAAGAGGGAAGCTTATGAAGATCTTCGGCAGACCTCATAGGCTCTGTTATGCTCCGCCCAAAGGGGCTCCCAGGTCCCTCCTCCTTGGACCCAGAATATGAGCCATCGTTTCCAACAGTTTTCATATTCATAATAGCATTTAAACAAGAGACCTGACGATTTTCACTTTAAGTTGCGCCTGCGTATAAACAGTTTAAGGAGTTGCATACTAGTAATTTATTTTAATTTTTGGTAGTTTAATCAAATAATTTAGAGAATTAAAGATCTCTCAAACGGATTTCCAAATCATGAGGCAGTCACAATAATAAAAATCTTCGGTGAAATTGCTTCCGGTAGATCGAGATTCAATGCTGAACGTGAGCTAAAACGTGTATTGTTGAAATGCTAATTTCCCAGTACTTGGTATTCTAAATGCCTATCTGATTCTGGTTTTCATCAATTCTAAATCTTCATATTGATACTTGATTTCAGCTCCAATATGCATCCACTTGTGATTGCTGCTCATCCTCAAGAAGCAAATCAATTTGCAGTGGGACTAACAGAGGGTGAGGTTCAAATCTTTGAACGCCTGGAGTCTGAAGGGGATGGGGTATGCCACCTCCTCTTGAGAATGAATCAGCAATCAGCATGACAACAACTTCCGGAGTTGGAACTTCTGGTTCTGATCAACTACGTATGACGAGTAGCTGACATGGCATGGCTATTATGTATGACGGCATGGCTATTATGTATGACTGCAGCAGGAATTTTCCCTTTTCAAATTTTGGTATGTTCGTCCTTATTGCCTGACTGCAGCTTTCATTTGAGAGTTGCTGCTTTGTGCATTTGGTAGATTCTTTTCAATCTTCAGATCATGGCTTAAATACACAAATTTACTCAGCAAATGGATGGGTGAAAGAAACTCTAGATTAAAAACCTTCATGGGCCAGATGCATTAGCAGAATCTTTAATGAAATAGTGCCATTTCTTAAAGGTATCATCTTTCATAATATTGATGCTGTTTAATTTACTGCTCAAATTATGCCGTTTAGCCCTTCTTTAGAAACAATGTAACAATCCAATTCCCTATAATTTGTTCTTTTAAATTGGAAATTGGAAGCTGTCTTGGCTTTGAAATTGTTCTTAGAAGTTATATTGGCCTTGGACATCTATGGATGATCGAAGCTCTCATAGCTTCTCATAGCTTTTGGAGTACTTGAATGGTTGTGCTATTGATAAAGCTAGTTCTTAAGGAACGCTGCGAAGCTTCAGCTGATGAAGATGCAAACAATCTTGCCGTCTCTGAACCGATGCTCAACACAAAGAAACTCCTAAACATATGTAATTTCCCTCTCCACTTGTTTATGACTTCAGCGAAATTCACGCAGGTTTATTTTTCACAATTTTGTTGGTGGAAAAAAATGGAAGATAGCTTCCTTAAATCACGCCAAGTTGTGATTATTTAAAAATGGAAGATAGCTTCCTTAAATCACGCCAACTTAATAGTAAATCCGTGAACTTATTTGAAAATAAAATGTAGTTGTGATTATTTAAGAATAAAACGGATTTATAATTATTTAAAAATAAAATGTAATTGTGATAAAGGACGTTCGGTTTGTTAAGGAGATATATATCGTGTTTCAGAAAAAAAAAAAAGGAGATATATATCGTGGATCTGTTCGTCTTCAAGCTCAACTCTAACTCTTAAGAAAATCGTTATAGCATGCTAAAATAATGCGATTTATCGTAAGATTTGTAATTCAAAAAGTAAGATTAGTAAGATTTGTAATTCAAAAAGTAAGATTAGTAAGATTTTTAATTCAAAAAGTAAGATTTATCGTAAGATTTGAATTACAAATCTTACTAATCTTACATTATTTATCGTAAGTTGGCTTTGGGTTTGTATTAATTGGTTTCCGATAAACGGTTTCGTTTTTGGTTTTGTAGTATATAACTATATATAGTATAATTGGTTCGGTTTTGGTTTTTTCTAAAACCGAACCAAAACCTAATCGTTCCCGTCCCTTTCCTATCACATAGGATAGGCACGTGAGAAAATTAAGGAGTGATAGATATCAAGATATCTATTCGTATCAATCTTCCTTCTAATCTTAACTCTATAAATACCCATAGTCATTAAATCTAAAGAACAGTCAAGAGAGAGAGTTGCGAGTCACATCTTCGTGATCATGGCCAAGTTAAGTCAATTTGTCTTGATAGTTGTGTTAGCTTTCAGTTTGATGACACCCAGTATAGCCACTGCTGCCGCTCCACCACCACGACCCCCGGGAGACCCATGGTGGTTCTTACCACCATTTCTCAGGCCATCACCGCCCAGAGCACAGCCGCCACCACCACCACAAGGCCCATGGTGGTGGTTGCCACCTTTCCTCAGGCCGTCAGTAGCACCACCAGCAAAAGCACCACCAGCAAAAGGACATACAACAGCCAGCACACCACCAAAGACACCATCCCGTGGATCTCCTGGATTTGGTGGTCATGGAGCACCACCGATCAATATTCCATGGGCTAGCGAGCAGTGTCGGAGGACCATCTCGAGCGTCGAAAACTGCGTTTCGGCGATCATCAACTCTTTCTGGAGTGGAAGAATCGGTATTGGCCCTGCATGTTGCAGAGCCATTCATGAAGTTAGTGATGAATGCTTTGACAAGATGATTTACAACTTCAACAACCCCTTCTTTGGTTCACTGATCAAAGAATACTGTGCTCGCCCTGGTAGAAGGGCTGAGATTAAAAACTAGTTTTAGGAGTCAATTCATGTCTTATATGAACTAGGGAGCTATTTCTGTTAAGTGGGTAGGAAGTTGTTTCATTTTTCTTCCATTAGATTCAGGGTAGAAGTCATAGGATATTAGTAGATTAGATGAGATTCTTCTGCAGGGTAGTTAGTCGTTTTATGTTTTTATTTTACCAGTTCTTTGACTACTTTTATCATAAATAAAGAATCTTCTTTTATTATCAGAAATAAAGAACCTTCTATTTTTCATGGATGCATCCTTTACACTCTTTCATGAAATATTTGGGGACGTGTCCGCTGGGTTTTATTATCACCATTTCTTTCTCGGATTCCAAATCTCTACAGGCGATGTTGAATACTTTTTTATTATAATTTTTAGTGGGTTTTGATCAACTGCTGGGTTTTATTATCAGCATTTTTAGTGGGTTTTGATCACATGCAAAAGTAAAAAGTAATGTACAAACAGGATGAAATTGTCTACGGTTAATGCTTTTGTCCATGATTCCATTCATAGAACTTGATTAATCCAGCGGTAGGGTTAATCAGCTAACCAATCCGATCAAATTAGGGCTGGGTTGGGGTTCACTCAAATATTTATACAATTTTGTAAATAAAAATATATTAATCAAGTTTTACATCCATATATTTTTAATAAATAGTACTAGTATTTTAATTTTAATATTTTATAGAGGCAGGTATATTTCCTCTAGCTCCAGAAAAAGACATTATATGGACTGGATTAGAAGGGTCAGTCATCCTAAAATTTAATTTTTTGACCGATTGTAAATTCCCATAATGATGGTGTTTTCCAAAATAAAACTTTGTTGTTCAGCATCTTGGATTAGCCATCTCTTAGAAGGTGTTGTTAAAAGATCATCAATTCCTAATGAAATGGATGTAGCAGTGGTTTGTTGGAAACCCAAGTCTTTACTTGATCTTGGATGTGTGATGTATACGCCATTATGAAGTGATCTATTAATCGATTAATAAGTCTCATGGCTAGCCGCAACCTTGCAGAGTTTTTTTCTTTTTGGAGAGTAAGTGTAATTTGTATTGATTTGAAACAAAATTTACAGGAAAGATCTAACCAAAATGCTAAGCCATAGTCTACAGCTATAAACCTGTAATTATACAAGTCATAAACCTGTTAGCTATACAAAAATGAAAATCTGCATACCATCTTAGGCACTAATACCATACCTCATAGGGATGTCCCTACAAATTCCTTTGAATATCCCCGAAGCCAAACTATACCTACCTACAAAAAATTCACCTATTACGTTCCAACCAAATATGGTATACGGTGGCTGACCGGAATGTATGTTTGTGCACCGGTGATTGCTAAACTTTATCAAAAGTACAGTAAACCCGTGGTTTGTGTCTATTTCATGTGCGCCAAGAACGAGCTACTCCAAAATTACGAAAGTTCAGTGTTTCAGAAGTAGTAGACTGAGGACCGACACAATTCACTACTGCTTTTAGGGGATTGTAGTCAGGAAACCAAAGCGGGTATACTTCCAGACCTAAGCTGGATCAGAGTCGTTGAATTTGAGTATCTCCTTTCAGTCTAGGGCTTAACTTTTTTAAATTTGATAAAGTTTGATGCTACCTTTGAAATACTAAAAAGTTGGGGGATTTGAAAAATCTTGAAATTCAACATTTTCACTCGATTTTTAACATTTCAATTACCCACCTCTGGAAAAAAAAATTCCTCACATTACATTCAAGCACCCGAAAATAACAAAAAGAAAAATATTTTTTCTAAAAATCATTTTTCTCGAAAATGTTTTCCACTGAAACAAACAGAGCATAAACGTGAAAATATAATTCAGATGCATGAAATTAAGCTTTAGCTTGAAATGGATCTCAAATCAAAAACAGTTAGTAGCATCCAACATAACAACTGCCCTCAGAAAATTAAAAGAAAATAGTTCGAATCAGACCATATTTATATACAACTTCACCAGTTCAAAGAAGGCATTTTGCTCAGCATGCCTAGGAAGCATATCTACACCAGGAAGCTTCACACACAGCATGTGGCTTTTGGCCCCTCCTCCCATAAAGAAACAAAGTTCTTAAGCCCTATTCACATCCATTCATATGTACAATTCATAATGTCTTCTTCTTTGTTATTGAAATTACCTATATATAGATTTTTAGCTATTCACATGGCTGCTCATCCATGATGGCAGGCTATGTACAGATTTTCTTTTTTTCCCCCCTCCTGCTTCTAGATCCCACCAGAATTACTCAGGTCGAAAGTTCACCAGATTAGGTATGGCAGATGACTGAAGCTTCTTGATCTCATTTGCAGTGACCTTGCTACATGATTCCAAGGTTAGTGATCTTAAATTCTTCAAAGGCTTCAAATGCTGCAACCCCGCATTCGTTATACGAGAATTTGAAACATTCAGGGAGAGCAATTCTGTTAATCCTGCATTTGCATTGAAAAAAAAATTAGAAGCAAGAGGGCATTTAATAGACTTGAAAGCTAATAGCATAGATATACCCCCAATTGGAACAGGAAAGCATACGTGAAGAGTCAAATTCATGAAATTAACAATCACAATGTTATTCCAAAAAATTGTAAAAGGGGAATCATAAAACATCCAATAATAGATGCCTTAAAACCAGTGCCGGTCATTTTAATATACACTTATTAGGTATTTCAAATGGGGTAGTTATATTAAAATGGGGAAGCTTCAAGCAGGGCTCCCAGTTGCTGAACTGTTCCAATCTTTCAACATAGAGAAGCCATTGAAAGGACCTTCCAATTGGTGGTCTGCACCACTCTACATGTACTAATACCACACATCTATTATTATGACATCCTCTTCTTATGTGGCCCAATTTTAGTTTCCAAAACGGATACCTAGAAAATATTTACTTTAGTCAGAGAGGAGATCAAATACCAGAAATTAGCTCCAGGGTTTTATCCGTCAAGCTGCCATTTTGAGAAAGATTTAAGAGTGTCAAGGAGGTAAGATCCTTAATATTCTTCACACCAGCATCAGTTAAATGTCCACCACAAATTTCCAGGGACCGGAGGTTCTTGAAATCTGGTTCAGCAAAAGAAACAATAAAAGCTCAAATTATATTCCAGCATTATCAGGTACCCGAGAGTTTGTAGGATTGAAAACAAAAAAAGATTAGCATGTATGTTTTTCTCACTTATTCTTTGATAATTTTCTCTTGGGGTGTGGGTTCATGCTGGACACAGAACAACAACACCTGAAAGCTACCAGACTTGAGTTCGCTAAATAAATTCTTAGACTACGGATGCCTTTTCCACAGGATTAAAAACATGCAAGCCTAAACTAATAGAATGCTATCAGCACCATGATTGCATCCCATATCTAATTCTTCTACCACTTCCCGACAACAGTAACAACAAATATTATTTGAAGCCAAATAAATAAAGCATAAAACAACGTAAAGGAAATTATGTCAAGACATCTCCGCTGATCCATTCTTTTAAATGCACCACAAGAAAAGAAAGAAAAGAAAAAAAGGAAGAACGCTGGCAATGATATCTCCAGTAAGACTCTTAAAAGTGTTTCTGTTACGTTATTAGAAAGGGAATTGAAAACTAAAGAGGGTAGAAGTCTGTAGACAATAAATGACATTAAGAATAAGAAGATAAAATGATGTGGAAAATATGAAAAATGAAGAATCTTTATACCTTCTTATATCTAGAAAAAGATTATTGTACACAAAAGTGACTTCATAGTATGTAAAACTCCCACAAATACCAAATTCAACAGGCATGTCACGGGCAACACAAACAGACAAGGAGAATTATTTCCAACTTACGCCGCAAACAGTTCGTTCCAAAGTCTGTAATGCGAGCCCCAAAAAGATCCAGATGAGTCAGTCCAGTCAGACCTGCATCCACAAAGAAGGTAAAATGCAATAAATCTATCTATTTAAATATACTGCTGCAGAAGATTGTACATTTTAATGAGAAACATGTGCATGTAAAGCACCACCAAGGACAAAAGATTGGTTCAAAGACCTTATATGATTCCTTCTAAATTTATCCATAGGATGCAAATGACCATGGTCACTTTCACTTCCATCGTTTTCAAGAACCTAACCTTGATATCTAGAGATTCTAAACAGAATGCAATGTATCAATGATAGTAAAGGCATTTTTTCCTGTCCATGAATCAATAAGGCCAAAAGCCACTATAAGCATCTTTAAGTAATTGCTTTAAACAAATTTGGTGATTTTTACTACCATTTTTAGAAATTAAGTTCAGGTCTTCAAAAGATCTGGTTCTTTACCTTGTTATCATAGAGGCAACGCATTTACATAAACATCTAAATATGCTTACTTGTAAGAGCTGCAAGACCAGTATCGGTAATTTGGCGAGCATCCAGGTTAAGTGATTTAAGAGACGTCAACCCAGACAATTTTTTTAGTCCGCTGTCAGTAACCAACGTGAATGACAAATTTATACTCACCAAACTGGTCAAACCTACAAGAGATGCCAAACAATAATCAGGCAACCTTAAAAAACAATTAATCATGACCTCATCAACCAGTACACATTTGTGAACTAATCTCAATTGAATAAATTAAATTATAACCATATTCATAATAAATTGTCTCCTTGTCCTGAAGATAATGCAAAAATAATCTGACAGAGAGAACTTGGAAACTGTGTTCTATCAGCTACTATTTGTGAATAACAGAACATCTAAGCTTCAGAAAATATTATCTATTAAAAATTACTGATTTATCTTTTTTTTTCCAAGTAAATATATATGAAAGAATAAGACAATACAAACCACCATACAACAAAACCACACAAATGTAAATGCACATGTACATACATATACATATAACACCTATACATGAATAAGTATATTGCATGTGCTTGTGTGCACGTGTACAAATACGCACAAGCACGCGCGCACAGTAAAAAGAGATACGGAAACCCAAGACTTAAGTCCCATAAATCATTGACATGTATTTTTATTAATTTATTATTATTATTATTATTTTTTTTTTTGTAAATAAGTGATGAAAGATTTCATTTAAATAGAAGAAAGCACAAAACAAGTAACTGACAAGAGAAGGAAGAAGCAAGAGTCTTTAAACAACAAGAGCACTTTCTCCACCCTCCCCTACCACCCACAGACTGCTCAAACATTTTGATGATTCGCCAAAAACTAAATCCTGCCCAGTAGCTTCTTTCTTAGCAAATCTATCAGTAGCTTCATTAACAGACCTTGACACATGGTTGAAAGAGATTTTCAACCATTGTGCCAAAGATCGAGCAAGCCTGACTAAAGCATGAAATCTCCAAGAGCCTGGCTCATCTGTCCTCGTTCCCTGAATAATGGTGGCAGAATCCTCCTCAATCAAAAACTTATGAAAACCTAGCCTATGCAAATAACGCAATCATTTAAGAATGGTCATCAGCTCAGCACTCAAGAACAAGTATAATCGTCTTTTCCAATAGGTCCACAGAAAGCATGACAAATAGAGCCACTGTGATCCCTAAAGACCTCTCCTAAACCAGAGGTCCAGAATTCCCAAGTGAGCACCCATCAGTATTCAGCTTAATAGTCCTTCAACGGGTGGTTGCCATTGACACCAATAAATCAGGCACCTGGAGGGATGTATAGCACACAACAACCAATCCCAGTCAATTCCGATTGAAGGGCTCCCTTCCCATAGGAAGGTTCCAATTCAAGCCATGTGAGGAACAAGGGAGGACGTCACTAATGAAAAAGGTTTAAAAACTCAGTATTGGGCTTGGTATTGCCCAACCCGATACAGAGCCGTATCGGCCGATACTTCTCGGTATCAGCCGATACTTAAAACCTTGCTAATGAAGGCATTAGGAAAACACAAAACCCAAAAAATCCTAGGAAACTGAGCGGACGTGTAATATGGTGTTGAGCAGCTTCCTAGTTTTAACCTATCATTAAATATTCCTAATGACAGATGGAAACCCCATGTTAAAAATACAGCCCACACAGGTAGACACATGCATACATGCACAAACCATAAAAAAGGAAACAGCTGCTTGGTAAGTGAGAGTTAACAAGACCATCAAATGTATTTAGCAACAATCGTCACAATGTTTGTACTAATATCAAAACACTAGAATCCACATTGGGATGAAGCCATTTTGTTATTTAATTGCCACAAGAATTATTATAAATAGAGGAGGGAATTCAAACCAGAAAGATGGCGAAGTCCATTGCTTCCAACTTCAGTATCAGACAACTCCAAGATTCTCAAATGCAGTAGACCTGCACTTCAACAACCATAATACAGAAAAGCAAAAATGAGTACCCAGAAGTGCCAATATGATGTAACTGTATATCTATAGCCAGGCACCACAGGAAAAAATATTAAACATTAAAATTAATCCACTTGATAACCATAGGAGTGCCACTAGAATGCATCATCTTTCAATTTAAAATATAAATCTACATGAGAAATAAGTTTTCAAGATCTGTTCCTTGAGCTATATGCCCTGCTTATGTGGTTTTCTGACACAAATATTATAAGTAGGGCATCTCTCCCAGTGGATTTCAAATGTACCAACACATTTACACATGCCAAATCACAATTGAAAACCCATGGTTCTACTTTTTAAGTGTAACATTTGTGTTAACAGAATTTTCTATTTGATCAAATATATAAATATAATAATTATATATGTATATCCTGAGACAGACCATTCATTTTATACATACATAGATACTCAACTCTCCGTACTACCTATACACATATGAACATATGTGACCATGTTTTTGTGTGCTTGAACCCCCTAATGAAGTTAATAATCAAGTTGAACTTCAATGGTTGCTCAATAACACCTGGCTTCATCTAGGATCAGTGGAATTTGCAGCGACCATCCAGGCTACACAGCTCATGCATTCTCTAGCTCCATAGCGGAGGGCAACACAATTCCAGCTAAGATTTATGCACTTCGTTAGGGCTGAGAGACACAAGATACCTTGGATTAACATCTCTCAGGGTAGAGAGTAACTCAATTAATTGTTGTTTCTTATCTACCACACACCAAGCACACAAGATACCTTGGATTAACATCTCTCAGGGCAGAGGGTGACTCATTTAATTGTTATTTCTTACCTACCTCACACCAAGCAAGAGATGTGAGATCTTTTGCATTCACATATCTAGAGGGGGCAGCCGGAGGATGATCCATTCAATATGATATAGTGGCTTTGAGAGATTGTAGATCACCTCTTTATTCATTGTGACTTTGATAGATAGATATGAGTTGGTTAGATTGGTGAGTGCTAGGTTATGCCAGAGAAGGTGATTGATTTGCGCTGTCAGTAGAGATTTCCAGGTCTAGGTAGGAGGGAAAAGAATTTGTATAAATTAGGGTTTCATGTGGCTCATATATAAGTGAAGTAACAATAAAATTTTTTAATCTTCCAGAATTGCAATGATTGAATCCATCAGGATATTGGTTGCGTCCTGCACTATGAGATACCCTGAGTTCCACAGTATTTCTGAGACAAATTATGTAAGGAACCATGCAACAGTGTGCTTCTCATCTCCAATGGTTGCAGTGTCTTATTGTGTTTGGAAACCACCAATGGAAGGGACCATCAAGTTAATTTTGATGGATGTTCATTTGGAGATCCTAGCCTGGAGGATGTTGGAGGTGTTTTTAGGAACCACTTGGGATAAGTCATTTCTGCTTTTCATGGGCCTATAGGAGAGGCTGATTCCACTGACGTCAAGCTTTTGGCACTTATCACAATGTTACATCATATTCACACACTGCCAACATCTTGAAATGCATGAGTAGAGAGTATTTAGGACCATGGACATACTTGGAGCTGATTAGATTAGCCAGATCCTTGGTGCGATGTTTGAACATCTCATTCAAACATGTACCAAGGGTTGCTAATGATGTTGCAGACAGTTTAGCAAAGGTTGGAACTATTTGTCACTCTCCAGCCTTTGGAGATATTTCTTTCTATCTAGATGTTTAGATTGCTTCTGTCTTAGTGGTGCCTCCCTGCTCTTGGCACCTTTCTTCATCTAGCTGTTGGTTTTTCCGAAACTAAAAGTCTATAGGCTGTTTATCTAAAAGTCTTTTTACTTTACCCCTTATATTTTTAATATAATTTCATCACTTTGAAAAAATAAAATAATATAAAATGCCACAATAAATGCAACAGTGGAATGATATATCTCACAAATCATAAGAAAGGAACAGCATTTGTAACAATTACCTGCCAAATTGACCAGCCCCTCGTCTCCAATTTTACATGAATCCAAGTTTAAGCTCTCCAAATTTTTTAATCCTTGAATTAAGCAGTTTGCATAAGATTCTGTTAGTAACTATACATCTAACAAGCAAAAGATCTATTTCTAGCCTCCCAAGCTTTTCAAAATAAACATAACAGAAAACCTTCATGTTTACAGAAAACTTGGTCCACCAAACAACAAAAGATTCCAATTAACAAAGTGGTTCCTCCACAATAAACATATCGCAATACGGGACATAGTCAACAATCTAGTAGCCACCAAATATCATTCCCTCACCATGAAATCTTAAAGAATGTATTTTCATCGTATAGAATGTCTCCAAGAAAGTCAAAAGTTCACAGCACCCTGCTGCGGGCTACCATAATCAATTAATAGGAAGAAGTTCTGCCCTGGGCATTTTCCAGCAATAATATGCATAAACTTCTCCAAAGAGGAAAAATGGTAAGGTCTGAACTTTACAAATTTTTCCAGACACTTGGAGAGGTGGAAGGGGGGTGGGGAAGAGAGATAGAGATATATATATATACCTTTCAAGTGAGACAAGCATGCATCCGTGATGTTATTAAATCCCAAATTCAGTACCTTCAAATTCTCAAGTCCTACAGGGAGCATGAAAGTTGAAGATGAAATTCAACAATCATTCTTATAAGATGTATTTCAGCAAGAAATTTATCGGACGAAGAGGTAAATAAAATCTTAAAGTCACTTACCAGAAAACTTCTCACATCCATCATCAGACAAACGACACCTGTTAAGGTTCAAATATGACAGAGCAACCAGAGCTGCACAGAAGAAACCAATTTTAAGGATCAAAGTGTATAAAATTTCAAATTTTACAGGTAAAATATTTCGAATATAAGGACAGTAATCCATAGTAGTTCCCACTGAAGTAGAATCTCATAGAAATTGGATTAGCAACAGACATAACCTGTA
The DNA here is from genome assembly GCA_947561395.2 of Buxus sempervirens. Lineage (NCBI taxonomy): Eukaryota > Viridiplantae > Streptophyta > Magnoliopsida > Buxales > Buxaceae > Buxus > Buxus sempervirens. The sequence continues at coordinate 9,562,491 of OX387194.1, read as the reverse complement.
GCATTTTTGCACAAAGTAGCTATGCTCAGACCCAAAGTTCATCTCCAATTCTTAAAATCATGAACTTCACAGGGAAGAGAGATAGAAAGAGAGCGAGAGAGAACCTAGTTCCTAAGGGATAAATTTGCTAAAAGAACTGCTATTCTTTCATTTTCTCACCTAGAAGTAATGAGTTTTTACATCAACTAACTTTTTTATCTGTGCCGTACATAAAAGGAAGCACGTAGAGGAATCATATTAATCTTTTTAAATAAAATTTTAAAAATTTGAATATGCACCTACTTCAGGTGAGGAATTTTTATCATTGTTTTTCTTTTTCATAGTCCTTCCAAGAAAAAAGGGAAAAACTTTTCCCTAAAACAAAGCTTGCAAAAATGAATCTCAAGAAGCTATTTGTGACCACAAACCTAGCTCAAGCTCGGAAGCTATACAAGAAAGACACCTTCCTTAGTAGAAAAGACGAGCAATCTAAAACTTCCAAGTTGTTTAATATCTAGATCCACCATAAGAAAGGATTTTCCTTGTCTGCTGTGCACAGAATACGACATCATAAAATAAAATCCACCAATGAAATTCACACTTACCACCTATTTTTATATGAAAGTTTCTGACCCCAATCTATGAACCCATTATATCTAGGACAAAAAGAGGAGTGTAACAATCAGCAAAAAGTTCAAACACGTGAAGAGAATGTTAACCTGAAATAGAGTCCAGGCATGCAGCAGTAACAGGGCATCCCTCCATGTTCAACAGAATAAGCTTACACAAACCTGTCATGAACCCCAAAAATAGTATAAAATGAAATAAAAGAGACCAAACAACTTTACTCCATAAGAGAAGCAACATAACAACTTTTCGAAGCATCTTGCCTCACATATTAATAATTTACAATAGTGATTTCAACATATGACTGGCTTGGTAAAGTATCCATGCTACAATAATAGGCAATTATGGACCTTCAGTGAAAGGTTTTTTTCTCAAGAATCATAGGAACTCTATTAACTCCAAGACATGCATTTCACCCAACCGCATGATTTTGATCTGGCTCAAAAATCTTCGGAATAGCAACTCCAAAGAGCTTATAATGACTGAATCATCCAACCAAATAAGTTCTTGGGTTCGCAGTTAAAAAGACTGATTATTTTGTAAAGTAAATGTTTGATGTGCGAGCTAGTGCGTTTGTGTGTATGTGCGTGAGAGAGAGATTTTGCAGGTTAAAAAAATATAAGAAATGTAAATCAACTTAAAGAAAGGAAATTCCAGCCCAAAAATTCCCTGTATCAATGCTGCATAAATAAAATACTGTTTATAACTATCATATGAAATGAAAGTTCATGGAGCCATCGCCACCACATAGTTTCATAGGATAAAGATGTATTAAACACCAATGGATAATCTAAATAAAAATAAATAAAAAGTACCTTTGAGGTAAGAAACTCCATGATCAGTAACTTTACTGCAAGAGATCTGTAACTCCTTCAAGTTTGTTAGGCCTGAAACATGATTGACATGTGTGATCTTCAAAACTGATTTAAGCCTAGAATCCTTTCAGAATGATAATAAATCAATTTTTTTCTCAGTAGAGATTGAAAATTTGTCACAGTATGTATTATGAAAGTGAGAAATTTCCTAAATATGTGATATATACTGCAAAATTTACATGTAGATTCTTATGCCTGATAACAATCCAAGTGCAAACAATGAAGCAAACTGACAACAAATCATTCTTTCTCAACCTAAAAGACACATGATGAAATAAATGGCATGTTTAGTTCAATCTAAGCCTCCCATTAGAACCTTAGTCCTCAAAATTTAAGGTGAACGCTATCCCATCATCTGGAATGAAATAAGAGGGTAATGCCAAACCTGAGAGAGGTTTCATGTCTGCATCTGTGATACAGTTACAGCATCTAATATTAAGCGTCTCAAGCTTTGTTAACCCTGTCCAAGAACCCAATAAGGTAAATATAAGCAAAGTGTACTGATGCATGTTAACAAATGGGTACACGATTGTTAGAACATAAAAACGACAGTAAGCAATCTTACATGTAATATCCAAGATAATAGCAATTGCTAAGACCATGGTTCTAGGTTTCAGAAATATTAGGAGAAATTTTCACCCTTCTTGACACACACACACACACACACACACACATATATATAGCACACACACACATACATACATACGCACATATATGAATATCTATACATAAACATATATATAGATATATGAAAAGTGTAATACCCTACGCACATGAGGAGTGTTTGATGGTCTAGCTAGCTGACAAGAAAGCACCAGAAACTAGACCAAAAGACTAATAACTGGACATAATAATCCAACACATATAAAGTATGACTATGGAAATATAAAAGTTCCCGTAGTAATTTCTCACCAACAATGTAAAACACATGCTGCTCATTTTCAGTTAATTTCATCTTGTGTCTTACACCTTCAAAAATGCCATCATTCTAATTCTTCAGAAGGACACATATTCCATAAAATAGTACATCTTCTAACAACCCTTCCAATCCCAAGACACTAGATTTGCATCCAAACCAGTTGGCATAACCTGAAACACTTAAAAAGGTCCCCCATTAATTCCTTTTTTTCTGATCAATAAAGTATCATTTGTGCTCATTTCCAAATATGTACGCCTCATCCACCAACAAAATGAAGCATATGTCCTCCAAACAGCTCCCAATCAAGGTTTGTGGCAAGTTTCGGTGCTGTTTCACCAGAATTTCGCCTCTCATACAACTGATTTTTTCATGCCGCCATGTTGAGAAATTCCAAAAAATTTAGAAAGTAAACTATAAGGTAAAGTTCTTTCATATTTTGTTTTCTATAACATTTAACACCATTTCATCAAGTCATAACCAAATATTTTAATCATATTAATTGAATTTTCATTAGAAAAACTTCTTTCTCTTTATAAAGTTAATTGTCTAAGTAAATGTAATCTTTTACCATGAAACAAATTTTTAAATATCTAATTTGAAGAAAGCGACATATGTGAAACGAAAAAAAAAATTTAACTTGTATAAAGGCAAGTTGGAAAGTTATAAAGTATTTAATAAAGTTAGTTAATGAATTTTGTTTACTTAACAGTAATAATTTTAAAGTCTATAGGGACAATAAATGTAACTTCCAAAGGAAAAAGGTCCACAAAGCAAAAAAAAATTTCCTTACATTCCACAAAATCCAGCAAACCATACGGGGACACGTATTCATAAGATATTCCAATGCCACTTCCCTTTCTTGAATCCCCCAAGCTGCCAACAGTCCAAATAAACTCTCTAGTGCTGACCAACTAACCTCAAGCTTGACCAGGAAAACGGACCACAAAGCAAAAGCTAATTAAAAATACAATAATAACTTGCTCACAAACTCTACACTCTTACTCATAGATCATCAATTTGTCATAGTCCACTTTTCAAGAAGAAAAATCGTAAACAAATATCAAATTTAAAATAGACTAAAATATTGCTGATAGTTTCTTCATACTTGGGCACAACACACCAATTTCCCTTCTTGGAGGACAAAATGGCAGTATAATTGTGGCCTTGGGAAACATCTGGGATTAAGTTTTTTTTCCAGATAAATAGATATCTATTAAATAAGTAAAATATGTCTTCACTCCTCAAAGTTTTTGTAACCACATCCTTATCAAATTAAATAAGGAGGAGCATACATGTACTTCAAACCTGTTAATAAATTAGACAAGTTTTTGTGCAATGAGAAGTTTATTTGCCCGTGAATCAATTTTCTGGATAATTTACCTTTAAGATGAACAAGTCCGCCATGAATCCCCGGACATCGCTCCAGGTCCAGATTTATCAGGTTTAATAAGCTGGAGAAGGCACTCATTCCTTGAGCAGTGAGACCATTGTTCTTTTTCAAACTCAAGGATGTCAAATTTGAGAGACCTAAAATACATTATGATCAAGATCATATGTGTTACCCAGGAGACAAACTAGTGCGAAAAAAAGAAAAATGATTCAGCAGCTTATTTAGCTCAATTTAAAGAAAAGGACAGAAGAAACTAACAGAAAACAAGAAGATAAATTTTTTTTAGCAATAACAGAAAAATCAAGTTCATGGTGAAACCAAGAGAATGAAGAAATGACATATTTTGAACTTGAATTACATATTTATCACAACTCAAATTATCGAGAGTGAAAAGCATGATACCACTAATGTGTTGTAACCCAAGATCTGAAATCTGGTCACAATAATTAAGAGCTACAGCCTGGAGGCTTGGGCAATTTTTCAGAGGAGCCAATGCAGAATCTGTCAAATCAGAACAAGAGAGATCAACAGCAAGCAAAGATGATCCTTGCGAAGAGATGACATCCATCCAATTGTCCTTTACTCCAGGGTATTCTCCAAGGAAAACATCCTACCAATCCCAGGAAAAGAACCTCAAACTTAGCATGCCTCATTAAGCATCATTAAGCACAATAACAAGCTGGGAATCAAAAAATTTTGAAGTCACTAAATGCAATATAACCTGAAGAGCACAGTCTCGAAAAGCTTCGAGTGAAACTTTAGTCAGACGATGAGACAACACCAATTCATTAAATATCTGCTGACTTATGTCCCGTGGAAGTATAGAGAAGGTACTATATTTATCAATATCCTGTTACAGAAAGGAGCATGAAAGCTCAATCCAGATATAAAACTACAAATACAAAAAGCCATTGTGGTTTTGCAGTAAATGAGTGAAACATGAAGAAATACCTCACATATTTTGTGAACACATAATTCCATGAGTGATGGGCATTTTCCCCCTCCCTGCTTAATATCTACAATAGACCTATTAAATGAGGATCCCAACCATTTTGCACTCCCACTTTTGCAATATCTTGCAGATAACCCTCTCTGTACACTGTCCTCATCGACCTGTGGGTCTCTCTTCCTTGAACAAGCACTCCCCATTAAGCACTATAGTTCAATAGTCATTGGGCTCCAATTACAACTCACGATGTCAAACTGACAACCTACTTCACCTTCAAAAGAAAAAAAAAGAAACATTATGTTAAAATGATTTGCAACATGGCTGACGCAAGATAATTAAGGAAATTTGAAAAAACAAAACAAAACAAAAATAAAGCATTTCCAAGTTCCAATGATGTCAAGTTGTGACAGTAGTGACTAGTGAGCCCATTTATCCAGCTTCATAGTTAATGCCAGCAAGAATAATCAACTCTGCTGGTGATTCCTTTGACAAAAATAACTGCTCCCTATTCCTAAACGATTATGTGCTTGCCCATGTTTGTTTAGCAATTATTTAGAATCACAAGCATTTTTGCACATCAGAGGCAGTAGTGATACTAAAGTTATCACCGGAATACCTAATTTTGTCCTGTTAAGCACACTAATAAATATCTAGTAGTTGTATTGGAACAAAAATGTTTAGTATGTGATTTCCCATCCTCCCTAATAACCAGATTTTTACCAATAACTCACAAGACAAATGGGCATGCAATTGACTGCAGTACAAGAAGTGTAGCTGAGAAAATAACACAATTGAAGCCAGGAGACACTAACCGAAGCAGATATCACAAACACCAAATCACTCAGTTGCAACGAACATTATCGCAATAGTGCCAGAAATCAATTTCATCCATGACCAATACATCGCCATTAAACAAATATAATTCGAGTAAGCAAATATATTCCATTGAGTAAATACATAAGGAAAAAATACTAGTTCATCACACAGAGACTCGCTTTCAGTTTTTCAAAACTTATTTTGAAGGAAATTTTCCCCAAAGCTAATTACTATTTACTACCATGTTAGAAACTGCAAAAATCCAAATTCTGAAATACAAGCTCATGACTACTTACATTAGAAACTTGGCAAAAAGACCACCGTAAAGAACTCAATCAAAACTCCAGAAGAACGACTCCATCGCAGAAGCCCAAAAGAAGAAAAAAAAACAGAAAATCAATAGCACAACAGAAGCAATTCGCACACCACTCCACTGTAAACAATAAAACAAGAAGCAATCACTTTCTTTCAAGTAATTCAACCCAACCGAAGAAACACAGACAAAATCAGTAAATAAATAAACAAATAAAGACGAAAAAACGAAACGAATCCGCAAAACAAGCGATCATCGTCGATTACGCATTACGAAATCCCAGGAAAAACTATAAACTAAACAAAATCCAAAACTCCCATCAATTGAAGCTCATATTACATTAACAAAGACGATCAATACCTGAAAAGAACAAAAAAAATCAGTTAAAGCTCCATCGACTCAAACTGTTCAATTGGGGAGGAATGAAAAAGAGGGGTTCCGAGAAATCTGATTTCCTCTGCGAATCAGTCTCGTCGATTGAGAAAGAGAAAGAGAGAACTAAAGCTGCACGAAAGCAGGGAGCGGGTGGTAAGGAAGAAGACTGGAGAAGAGAGAGAAGCTTTGTGTACGAACCTAACTCCGAGCCTGAGTTTCTCGGCCGCTTGGGGGTATACGTATCACGTACTACTATCAGTGAGGAAAGTCCGAGGCTGAGTAAAGTTCGGCAGAAGAGATTAAAATAAGTCGAAGTTGTGGGTCCCACGGGCACAGGGCTTCCCACTTTAAATTGCTTTATCCATTGGGCCTTTCTTTTTGCTTTTTTGCTTTGGAAACTTATCTACGCGACGTTTACTCATTAGCTTTTCTTTCATTTATTTATTAGAGTTTATCTTTAGCCGTAGCATTATCTACGTATCAATCGTATATTAACGGAGCACGGGGAATAATGATCAAACTTGAAATCGGCTAGAGCACCATGCTGGAAGATCTACTGATCTAACGGTGAGTGGGGTGTACACGTCTATGACGATTTGAAATCTACTGAAGCCTTAGGCTGAAAAATCTGCTGGTCCAATGGTGAAATACGTGTCCACATAGGTGCATAAAACCTAGGTATACACACCCTCCACCATTTGACCAACAGATGTTCCAGCATGAGAGACTAGCTGATATGGTCTCGTCTGTGAATGATGCTGATGTGTACATTCCACTTATCGTTGGATTAGCAGATCTTCTATCGTAGACTCCGGCTGATATGGCCCTGATGATCATCTACAACATGGATTCACATTACATCATATATAACAAGACAATATTATATACATGGAATTTACGAAATATTCACGTTGATGGACCCCACATTATATCTCTTGTTATACATACATTATACACATGGACTATAAATCATATCTCTTGTTATACATGCATTATAGACGATGTGCACAATCGAGCTTCACGACTACATAACCGGGCTCCAAATTTTCTGGGCCCACATCATGGGTCAATTATGAGGCACTTGATGACATTGTAGCCATTGGATCTGATGAATGATTTCGTTTTCCTGGGTGATGATTGATGAAGGACTGAATGGTTGCAAGTAAGCCTACCTGGTGACACCTGGAACTATGCAATAGGATCTATCAAAATATGTTACGTGGCATATATAAGATCCACCAAACCTTTGCAATAGGATCTATCAAATCGTATCAATTAAAAGAGAATTTAAATACTTGTAATCTTATTAAAAATATATTGTTCTACAAAATAAGATGAAGTAACAAGATTCATGTTGCCATCACAACCTAGTTGAAATAAACATTAAGGAGATTATAGTAAAATAAAATAAAATTATTTTATAAATAAATAATCAAACACTAAAGTCGCAATCTACAAGAGGATAAGATTGGGGGTGACTCAAGGCATGACTTGATAAATAAATTAGTACAAAAGATGGAATGGCTTCATGAGAGTAGTTCATTTATTTTTTTAATTGTTTGAAGGCTTCTATTTAATTCCCTACTTGTGCAAAAGGATCCAATCTATCTATAGTATATGCAATGTGAGGCACCCCTTTAGAATCGCGCCAACCAAAATATGCAAATTTCCAAAACAACCCTTTACGAAGATTCATTAATAAAAGGGACAACAACAAAAACTACCTCAATTTTTTAAAAATTTAATGATCAGTCGCAAAACTGTTCCTCCCCTTCTACCTCTTCCTTCATACGTTGCAAGTACTGCATGTGCACCCAACTACTGCTATTTAATTCCATCCAATAAATTTCAATTTATGTCATACCAAACTAGTCTTCCACTTCTTGCTCATTATGAGTTTCCATGTACCTCTTGGTGAGTTTTGAGTTATATAATATAAAATCATTTCTTACAATAAATAAAACCACAAAAACTCACAACCCCATGAAAAAAACTCAAAGCTCTTGCTTATAACATTTCCAACCATATCAAAAGGGTTTTTTGTGTTAATTATTTCAACATCGGCTTTCTGTATTATAATAACCAAAAGCCAGTAGTTGTAGATTCTGAAAAGAAAAATAGGCACTTATACTAAAGCTATTTTTGGCTGCTTGTTTAGGTATCAAAAGAAAATTTTTATAGGAATAATTAAAAGATCATGAAAGCTGGCCAAAAAGGAAAAGGAAAAATCATGCATAAAATATGAAATTTATTATGGTGGGATGTCATTAAAGCTTAATCTCCGATTACTTGTCTATGGATGCAACTAATCATTCAAATTTTGCTTGTACAAAGTTATGTGTTGATGCTTGAATGATGCTAATGTCCTTTAGTGAAATTAAGGGAGCTTTTAGAATAGAATCTTTTGGTTAATTTTATGTTCAGATGGGTCATGACTTCATGGCCTAAAATCCACTTTAGCTTTTTCCAAGACTTTATTGTTAGTACCAAGGAGATTAAGGAAATTTCAAGGAAATTATATGTGGAAGAAGTCAAAACTTGTTAGGTAATATCACTTTTCTCTCAGAGAATTGCAATGAGTGGTTGAAAACTAAAGCCAAATAAGTCATATTCGTGTTCTTGACGTTTAAAATATCATAATCATGGATCTTCCTCAAGATTTTTCTTTTTCTGGGTTGAGAACTTCATAGTAAAGAAGGATTTTTGTTTTTTCTTTTGATGTGTTCTGAGAGAAGATATTTCTCAATCCAAAAAAAGATATATTAGATAAGGATTGTAATGAAGGCGGATCTACTTTGACATATGATGCATCCCCTTAACTCCAAAGGGTTGGCTAGAGTTGAAAATAATCCAAGCAAAGCTTTTTGCCTAACTCAACTCAGGTTTGTAAACCTTGAGTAAGACTTAAGCTAGATTTATGTTCATAAATCCTTTCAAGCTTAACCACTAACAAAATATTTTTCGTGATAAATAAGCAAAGCTATTATATGATGAAATAACTGAGCTGTGCCTTCTTTTTTTTTTTTTTTTTGGTGCATGGGATATTTGCATCGCGTACATAGCTCGTAACCATGCACACACCTATCAACTTACCTCTCTCGAGGAAAAATTAATCTCTTCCTTTTAATGAGGGCAGGAGTGGAAATCAACCCTCGGCTACGACTTGCACAAGGCTTTGCCACTAGCCCAGGTGACACCCTCATTATGAATCATAGTTCATGTGAAGCAACCCTAAGCTTCATCTAAGCTAGATGGTCTTTTTGATGGCCCAGAACCATGTTTTAATAAGGGGTTGTACTCAAGGGGATCTTTATGTTTTCATTCAAATTGAAGAAGAAATTTTTGGACAAATTGTATTAGTTTAGTGGCTCTTCTTCCATCAGCTAATTTTTATGAGGCTATGGATGTGGAGTCATCACAAGATTAGTAGTTATCCTATGGCCTAATTAATTAATAATGTCAAATCAAGGTGATAAACCCAATGAGCTTTTTATGAATAATAGTCCAAGCAATGTTACAAAGTCCGAAAATGTTATAAGCAAACAAAGGGCAAGCAAACTGATTTGGTTTGATTTGTTCAACTTTTCTTTGGTAGCCAACCACATCTTCCTCACCAAACACCCCCAACTCAAATTACAGATTTAAAAGTCGCCAACTTGTAATAATGCTGACGGCTGACCCTTTTTCTTATTGCGTTGAACTTTCAAATGTGTAATCTAATGTCCGAATCCGAACTAACCGAAAGTTCAACAAAACCTTCGTAAACCAGTTTCATGGGATGAATGATGACAGAATCCATCCTGAGATTACCTTTTTTTTTTCTTTTTTTCCTTCTATTTTACCTCGTGAAGGTATGATGAGGATATATTCCCAATGTTTGTCTAATCACTTCACAATTTGGGGAGTTTTTCTCTAAACTTTCATCCTGCACTTCAAAAGACATGCTGCAGTGTGTAGCATCCAACAGTTAGATGTCGCGGAATCTCTCTCAAAGTGCAGGAAAAAAAGTACAAAGGATGCATCTCGTTCTCTACAAGAAAGTTGTATGTTTCAGCAATATTTTGCATTGTGGCTAATGTGTTTTGACTATAGAAATTTGAAATCATCTTATGCTCCTTCTTCAACAAATGATGCAGTTTGAGTAGGATGCTGCCACATGGGCTACACATTTTTTATATTGAAAAATGTGAAGATTTTCTCATAAAAAGAATAAAAAAAAAAAACTCTAGCTGTGAGATGCTCCACGTTCTTACTCAAATTGCATCACTTACTACTTCTGAAGTACCAAACAATATCATCCTGGAAAATTGTTATGTGAAATTTATACTATTATATAAAGCCAATCCGCCTATTTCCTATCTGACATTCTATACCAAAAACACCATCCAAATATTTTTTTTTTCAAATTTACTCCATCACCGAGGTTTGTTAACATCATGTGTGTTCCTCTTCTTCGTTTTCTAATTATTTTGGTACGTGTGCATTCCCCTAGTAGGTTTACCACAAGTATCATGCAAATATTTTCTAGCATAATTTACCCAAAAAATAAAAACACCAAGTAGAAGAGCACAAGCCCGGAAACCTTGTATCTGTGAAGCCAAAAAGTCGACCCTTTTCATACAAGTGGTTGAGTTGCTCCGAATTTTCAAGAGCCAAGCCTGTTATTAGCTATGTATGCATATATTAAGAAACACGAAATCACAACCTCCATTAGGTGAAACAAAAAAAAGGAAGCGTATAAACCCTTTCCAGAGAAAACTTCTAAAAGATCGCTTCAGATTAACGCAAATATCTTCTTCTTTTCCAATTTTCCCCATAAAACCCTAAATAGGTTAAGGACCTGGATCCTCTCATCCTCATCTGGTCAAATCAAAACTAATTAAAACTTGCAACATTAGTTGATATTTCAGATTATTTTGGGGCTAATGAGTTGAGATTCAAATTTGATCATGCAAAATGCAAGACAACTACACATTCAACACTTTGAACATGTCTCAGAGGCTTGGTATGAATAATGAGATACTGCAAGAGATTGTAAGATTCCTGCATCAGCATTTGAATGCAGTGTGTGTGTGAGAGGAGAGAGAAAAAGAGAGACTAAAGAGACAAAATGCAGCTGCAAAACAATCTTGTTTTCCATTTTGCTTCCAGGGAAAAAAAATGCCAGAAATTGCTTCATACCCATTTCTTGCTATCCAAAATCAACCAAAGGGTTAAGAAAAGGAATTTGTAGTAGATCTAACACAATAAAGAAAACCTTTTGGAAATACATTAATCAATCGATGTGTGCAAGAAATACTAACCCTTCTGTGTGTTGATCACAAGTCACAGCTACAAACTAACAATTTTACTTATCCAGCAGTAAGCCGACAATAAATCATGTAGCTACAACAGAACGAGCATTGTTTCGTCCAAGGCCAAGACCTAAGCCTAGCGGGGTCCCATCGGACTTTCCCCGGTTGTTATGGTTGCATTGTGATGAATGACTGTGACCACTGTGGAGCTTTGCGTTCTTATTATTCACATTGATAGATACATGATCACTGCCGTTCGCATGATGAGAATGGTTCTCCCCATTTTGCAAATTCGAGTGCCTTGCCATGGCCATCATTCCAATTTCCTGAGAATGGGCGGGCTCCTCAATGATCTCCAAGTCCTCGTTGTAGCCATTAATCAAGAAATCAGAACAGTTCTTGCGGATACCGTGATCATATGGGTTTCTGAACTGACCTCCAGGACCTCTAAGGTAGTTATAGCGCATAGCATTTGCCATTTCGTTTGTGGTGATATTGCGGGAAATCTGCAGCAACAAAATATCTCATTCAAAACTGAACCTATATAACCCACAAAAAACAATGCTACACCCATATGAATATTAAAGAGATATCATACCCATAGGCGCATATAACATGGAAATAATATGTAAATCACAGATATATAACGGCAAATGTCTAAAGTCCTATGTTCATAGCCGGAAATTTCAGAGTACTAGTATCAGTTTCCTATGTCAAAGTCTCATGCTCCAGAAAAAAACCGAGTTTCCTCAATTTATTCATTCCTGTAGATCTATCTCAAAAATAAAACATGCCAGTTTATATTGCATCATTAATGTTAAGACATGGGATGGGCTTGGTTCAGTCATAAACCTCAATATAATGAATTAAAAAGTGTAGAAATCACTAAAAAGGGTTTCTTTATTAATGACTGATGCATCATATTTTTATGTCTTGAATGAAGTATTACCAATAAATGATTTGTTTATGTACCTGTGAAGCTTGTATGACAGTCAAGGATACAACACCAAAGAAAAGGAACAAATCCACAACCAGAAATGAGATTATTCCAGTATGATGAGTGCCAGAATGTTTTATCCATGCTCCAAAAGATGATGGAGCAGTTGGATCCATTGAAATTCCTGCATCACAATAAATTATTGATTTTTTTAACAGCATGTGAGGCCAATAAACAAAGAAGCCTAGCAAGGTGACTCAAATTAATGGCTTCAAGAGGAAACATAAAAGAAACACATACTTATACAAGAGACTGCACCAGTAATCAGCATTGCAAAAACCTCCAGAATAAGAAAAATGAGGAAGTCCCGTTTGTTTTTCTACAGTCATTTGCGGGTTAAAATTATATCAGATAAGGCATGTAAAACCATTATAACAGACACAGAATAAACACAAATCTATACAACAGGAAAGGATGGCCATCAGTGACATCACAAGTCTACCAACAGCATCGTCACATGTTAGATACAAGCATGTGGGATTGCTCAATTAAAGATGCTCAACCAAAATATGGGAGGTTGATCAATCAAAGATGCTCACCCAAGAAATATCCCATTCCCAAAGGATTGGCACAATATGCAGATTAAAACAGCTGATTGTGACATCATTTCTGGATTACTCACCAAATGTTGTAAAAGTGTATAAAGTTTCCAGAGGTCAACCTACTTATCATATTTTCCAAATAGCTTGAGAAATTTTCAGAAGGATGACTTTTATCACTCATAATGGTTATAGTTTCACTTCAACAATTACCACTATATTCAATGGGTCCCACTTCTTGAATGTATAATGCTGTTGATAGCTTTTCCTTGTTGTCTACCTGATGTTTCTTTATGTAACCACTATCCATGAAGATCCAGAAGTGACATTAACAGTAAGAAAGAAAGTGAAGATGCAATTCATCAGTGACCTTTCCAATACAATTTGATACCCAAGGGCAGTGATGATCAAATTGTTCAACACAACGGTCACACGTTGAGCAGTGCTTTGAACGAAGAGGCCTAACAATCTGTAACAAAGACAAATAAGAAAGCATCAGACTTTACTCGCAGGAACAAAGTCGCTTCTAGAAAACCCACCACATACAAAGGAGATGAGAAGCAAGAGATGGCACCTTGCATGTTGCACAAAGCTGAGACCAATTCCCAGCCAACAGAGCAGGATGATTTAGCTCTATCTTCAACAAAGGTTCCTGTTAAGAGATCAAGAAGAACTAGTGATAATCCATTTTAAGTGGGGTGAGAACCATTATCTCCAATATTTAAAGGCATAAAAATACTAATGAAAGATGTAATGGCCATGGAAGTCTGACTTCTTGGAAGTTTGTCAGAAGGGTGGAATTAAGAATAGTAATTTGAAATGAGAGAGCTCAAGTGCAGAAAGAATGCAACTCACATCATCTTTCATATTTTGTGAATCATGTATGTTCATTCTGACGTAACCTGGATCCTTGCTATAAGCAGAAAATATCAAGCCAAAGATGAAATGAGAATCAATTTTGAGCAGCCATGCTTGTTACAATTATTACTTGGTATAAAATTACAATCATCAATGCTGCAGAAACTGAAACAAGCAATCACCAAATCACCAGCCAACCACTTTATGGTCAGAACTAGCATATACTGTCAGTGATTGAGTGAATACTTCAACACCATTTCTCTTTTATGATCTAAGATAGGTAATCAATTGGCCAGAATTAGGAAGAGAATTAATAACATGTTGGGCCACAAAGAAAAACAATGTAAACATATACATTAATAACACCAAAAAGAGGGAAATTTTAGCAACATTCACTTGAATCCTCACGAAAAAAGAAATGGAATCCAAGTCCAGCAAAAGTAACTGAACAAGACAAGAACAGGAAATCTGTAACTTCAGAGCTGTGTTTTCCCATTCCATCATATTACGGAAAATCCCCACTGTATTTTTGCATTCTATCACATGGGGAAATCTTTCCCCTGATGTATTTTCTGTCCAGAAAAACGTTTTTATTAAATTTCAGAATCAAAGACTGTTTATTAAGTTTCAAAATTGTGCTCATTTAAGCATAACTTTGGGCCAGAAAACCACCAAACGAAATTAGTGCATAATATAAATTTTTTATTTTAGTTGTAAAATTAGTAGCTTATCTCATGAAGTAGTAATATATCGGGTTAATACTTAATAGTAATAATTTATAATTAACTAATGATTTCTAGCTTAATCAGTTTTTATATGTATAAAAGCCCATTAAAAATTCATTAAAGGAAATAGTATGCTACCAGCCTCCCTCCCTCCCTCCCTCTCTCTCTCGTTACAATTACTGACAATACGAGTTTGCCTACTTTCATTTTTGTTTTCTTGGGTACTTCCCTCCCCTCCTTATCCTCCTTCCATACTCCATAATCTGTTATTGATTTTATCTTTTTTTTTCCTTTCATGTTTTGAAAGTATTGAAGTCTGGACTCTGGACAATTGAAACACTTACCCTCCTTTTCCTAATTTCACTCCTTTGTTTTCTCCTTTTTTTTTAAACTAGAACAATCAGTTTGCATATTTAATTTGTTATTTAAAACTAGTTCTTTCCTGCCTTTGTGATATAATATATTGTAATTGATTCATATGTTCCTTTTGACTCTGGTATTCAAATTGTATTGCATTCATTTCATATAATAGCATGCCAAGAAACTAACAATTGCTGGCTGCTACATGATTTATTTATCAAACTAGGTTTTTACAATCCGTTCACTTGATTTTCTGTTACTCATTACATTAGGATATATTGGCAAGAAACATATAAAATTGACCTTTTTTTCAGAAAGTATTATATAAGCTGTTGTTCAACTGATTATAGAATATCTAGGATTCATAAAAAATGAAATTTTATAGAGCATGTCACTCAGGCAACCACCTAATTTCTTTGGCTGCTGACAAGTACAAGTATATTACATTGTTTCAGTTAGGTTGTTTAACAACTTTGGCTAGGTTGTTTAATAACTTTGGCATTGTCATACCCCTTTCCCACTTCTTAAGATGGTAAAGTTCGTACTACGGTATCTCCACTTGGAAAGAGTATTCACAGATATCAATTGGACATCAGAAATTTCATTTCTACCTTCCAGTAAGTATCTCTACCTGGAATGTGAATACACACACACATACACATAAATACTCACATACATAGTTACATACATATAATGAAATTTAGTATAGGTATCATATCCCGACATGTAATTATCACCTGATGATAATTAGTTTCATGTTAATGAGTGAATACTTTATCTAAACGGACCATTGGATACACTAGTTTTAGTTCACACTGCCACTAGATTAAAGTTGCTTTTCAGTTACCAAACTGATAAAAATGTTTATAGAGCATACCTGCTACACCTATAAAACATCACTAGTCCAGCAGTTGCAAGGAAAACTCCAAACCAGGCAAAAAGGCCCAACCCAGCAGTCAACTTTGGCATATTTGATGCTGCAGCAAATTAACAAACTGTAAAAATAATTTTTTGACAGGAAAATTTTTTAAGATAAAAGTGCACAGCAGTATACCCATGATGACTGAATGAGTATAGATCACAATCAGCACAAATATTACACACGAAAGCACAGGCGCAAGCCCCATTTTTGTAATTTTTCCAAGGTGGCTGTTACCATCACAACGTTTGTCTAGCAATCTTCTTGCATTTCCCTGAAGAATCACACACATCAGAGAAAATCATAAAATACTGCAATCAAAATCTGAAAATTAAAGATTTAAATGGTAGATTTCAAATCTAATCACATGCTGTCAGGCATGTTTAATGTAAAAATATTCAAATAAATTCCATTTTAAAAAGAGTAAGTTGTACAAAGGTCAATAAAACTAACAAACATACAAAACACAAATAAAACAAATTGATTTACGACCATATTGACTACCTATCTAGCTTGAATTGACATTCTTATCCATGGCATTAAGTATCGTGCTGTATCGCTAGATACATATCGTGTATCGTGCCGATAGGCACGATACACTATCCTGTTTCGTGAAATGGGTTGTATCGAGGTAGTATCGACTGTATTGAGCATTATATCGACTGTATCGCTCAATACAGTAAATGTGAAAACGCAGGGTTTTCACGTTTTAGAAGAATGAACATAGCTCCCCACTGAAAAACCCTTTCGAAAATCTGTGATACTGCATTATTCTCTATCAATTTTCGACCTAATTAGTGCTAAAATTTCTGCAAAACAACTTCAGACAACAAATCAAGCAAAAGAAATCAAAAACGTGTATAGTTTTGATAGGTATTGTAGATTTTCAATTGTTTTCAATCTAAATCATTTTTTTTTTCATATTTAAACATGGTTTGACAATGTTTTGTATGAATCTATCGATTTGAAGTAAAATCCATAGATCGAAATTTCCTTTTTGAGTAAAAAATCAAATTTTTTTGCAATCTGAAAAAAAGTTGCGAAAATGCCTTTTTTTTTTGAAAAAAAACTATATAAATCTTAACGGTTTGTCTTCAATTTTTTATATGACATGCACATGGGGCTGACTATCACCCCTATGATTCTTGCAATTTTTCATCAATAAAATTATTTTTAATAATTGTTTTTACAAAATATTAATTAAAAAGATGGGAAAAATATTTTATTTTTATTAAATTTGATGTTTGGGTTCCCCTTTTTTTTCGTAAGAAAGGTTGGGATGTCGGGTGATGCCATTTACATGGTTTGACCATGGGATAGCTTTGCATGTTTGGATTTTGGAACCAGATATTTGTATGGAATGAATTATGGAGAATGTTATGTTATGACTGTTATGTGTTGTTGATTTTGATGTTTTAAGTGTTATTGACTTAGTGTATTGCTTACATTACATGAATGAATTTTCTAACTTTATTTATTGGTTTATCTAGTTTTTTTTTTGCTTTTATTATAATTATTATTCATTTTCGTGTATGCCTATTCGCTTCCATAATGCGTAAATACTCTTTGTGTAGCCCTATAATGCTAGAAACATATTTATTTAACATATTTTTAACTTATCTTTCTATCTTGATAGGTTTTGTTCTATGTATCCACCGTATCCACCATTTTAGTGCGTATCCTCAATACGTTTCCATTTTTGGATCATTTGATACGGCACGTTGATACGAATCATAGGAAAATAAAATATTTTATTGATGAAAAATTGCAAGAATCATAGGGGTGATAGATCAGCCCCATGTGCATTTCATATGAAAATTTGAAGACAAACCGTTAAGATTTATATAGTTTTTTTCAACAAAAAAAAAGGCATTTTCGCAACTTTTTTTTCAAATTGCAAAAAAATTTGATTTTTTACTCAAAAAGGAAATTTCGATCCATGTATTTTACTTCAAATCAATAGATTCATACAACACATAGTCAAACCATGTTTAAATATGAAAAAATAATGATTTAGATTGAAAACAATTAAAAATCTACAATACCTGTCAAAACTGTACACGTTTTTTATTACTTTTGCTTAATTCGTTGTCTAAAGTTGTTTTGCAGAAATTCCAGCACTAATTAGGTCGAAAATTAATAGAGAATAATGGGGTATCATAGATTTTCGAAATGGTTTTTCCATGGGTAGCTATGTTCATTCTTCTAAAACGTGAAAACCTACGTTTTCACGTTTTTTGTGCTTTAGTATCAACTATATCAAGTGATACAGTAGATACAATGCTCGATACAGTCGATACTACCTCGATACAACCCATTTCACGAAATAGGATAGTGATAGGCACGATACACGATACGTATCTAGCGATAAGCTCGATACGACACGATACTTAATCCCATGATCCTCGATACGTTTCCATTTTTGGATCATCCGATATGGAACATTGATATGATACTTTGAACCATGTTCTTATCCCAACTAGGCCTTGGAAACATAGCTTCCTACATGAGAACAAAATTGTTAAAGCTTGTTGGTGGACTGAGATTGTGGTTCAAACAAATCTGGAATTTTTTTGAATGTGAGTATCAGCCCACAGCATAAAGATGCTAATTCATAAAAGTCACCAAAGTTATTGCAACCATCAAAAAGCTGCATACCTGAACATCTATACTTCGAATACAAATTCATAAACTTCATCAACATAAATGAAAATGTTTGGAGCCTGATATTTAAATCCATAGCTCAACTACTTTAGTATGAGATTTAGAATACTAAATCTCATAGCTCCACACTATACATATATACTACTTTAGTATGAGATTTAGAATACACTACTATAGATGAGCGTATACTATTCTGAATTGTTTGAGTTCCGTTGGTTTTTAGATTTTATTTGGATTCAAGACTTCTTTCTCATCCAAAGTTACCAACTCAATTAAGCATAACTTATTGCTTTCTTCTTAAAAGCTCACTCTGCATGGCAACCCGCAGTGAGAATATCTACACTTCAATGGACCGAATGGCTTCTACTCCTAAAACTAATGAGTGTTATTTTTTCAATTGGCGGCTAATGAGTGTGGTGTTGCCTAGTAAAAGTCCAAACACTGTCCTATAGGGCCATAAAGACATTATCAACCTTTCATGCCAATCCTTTTTATTTTTATTAGCCATCATATTAAAAATTGCCTTGTTGAAGGCTTTTGCATAGCCATTTGCAGCTGCATTATATCTTGAAGGATGATAATAAAACCAATGAACTTGAAGACTGAAAACCAATGGTAGTGTTTGCCAGATGCTTATTTAAGACTTGCTTTCAGGCTTTAAAGTTAAGAAGTAATAAAATGAGTATTATACAGTAAAATAAGAGCTAAACAATGTCAACAAATATATTGCCTAACTAACCAAATTAATTCCCACGAAAGCAAGTTAGAGAAGCAAGGAATTAGTTGCTTTAATGGAATCAACTTTTAGGTGAAGAATCTCATTGTGAATTGATCATCAAACATGTTTACCAAACACCCTAACCACTTCAATAATATCAAATTGAAGATTCCACATGGACTCTGATCTTCAAAGGGGATAACTTCAGAATAAATGCTTTCAGGTCCCATTTTTGTTCCCTCAAGACTTTGCACAAACAATTTCAAGACTTCCCATGTGACCATGTAAAAGCCTCAGCCAACCAATGTGAGAATGATGGTTCAAATATGAGTGCAGCTACTTTAAGTAAAATAGTTGCCAAAGAAAGTTTTATAGCGTACATCCCTCCTGGGATCCTACTAGGACAGGACCTATGATGGGTAATGAACTTTCTCTATTTTCACCAATCATCCGAAACATTCTTCACCTTGCCATGATTTTTTCTTTATATATTAGTGAATCACAACTTGATAATTTGGAGGTACAAGAATATATTTTTATATAATTTAGCCAGTAACTTTGATTCACAGCCCATTTTCACAAAGCCCTTTTGTTTATAGGAAGCCGTGCCAAACAAGTTATAAGAGCATGTTTGACATTGCTTCTTTCGGTACCAAAAGTGAAGTCTAGGCCTGGAAGCACCTCAGTAATGCACACTTGGTGTTTGGTAAACATGTTTAAGGATAAACTCACAATGAAGTTCTTCACCGAAAAGTTGATTCCATTGAAGTAATTAACTCCTGCTTGTCTAACTTGCTTTCGTGGGAATCAATTTGGTTACTTAAGTGATATATTTGTTGACATTGTTTTGCCCCTATTTTACTGTATAACACCCATTTTGTTACTTCTCAACTTTAAACCTTTAAAGCACGCCTTAAATAAGCATCTATCAAACACTATCATTGCATTTGAACAATTTTTATGACGAACATCTTTAGGAAGAAATTCAACCCTTCTACTTTTATGTAGCAATGCCAAACAGGGCCCAAAAATAACAATGAAGATAATTCATATTTCTTCCTAAAAGCATTAACAAGAATTTTGATAGTCAAAAATGCTAATATGTTGCAAGGATGTGAATGACACAATTTGACAAGAATAGGGGTTGTACGGCATGGGAAGTTCTCAAAACCTAACACATGGACAACCTTGGATATGTGTGTGTGTGTCTTTCTAAGAACCCTAAAAACTGCCTTGTAATTTAAAAGAAATAAAAAAATACAAGGAATATAATATAAATGTACAAAGACACATTCCCTTATGCATAGGTTATCACATAAAAGGGAAAAATAATAGCTATACCATTCAGCACACAAAATAAACTTCTAAGTACACAGTTCCTTCAACATATTACAAAAGAAATAAGGTGCACATTTTCACACAATACACACACACGCACATATTGTGTAGCTCTTTGACAATATCCTCAATCAGGTGTTTCTTCATTTTTCATATAAAAGAATGGGAAAAACCGTTTATTAGCCGAATAAACTGTCATTCATAAGTAAGATGATAACATACTGAACTTTACTTAAGAAAATATTTGAAGCAGAAATAATTATTTATTCATCAAAATTTCATGCCACGATAAGTCACTGATATCAAAATACTTTGGTTATAAAATACCTACAAGGAAAAAAGCAACTTGTCTATGATTCTTATCAGCGGCAAGTTGTGCTGGCATAAAGCCAGTGTTATCAGTCACCATCAAATCCTCCTTCTTCCCTGCTTGCACTAACACTGTGCATGCCTCTAGGTTCCCCCTAATAGCAGCCCAATGGAGAGGGGTACAACCTTAAAGACAATAAATAAATAAATAAAATCTATACAAAAGAAAAAATAACATGCTGAACCCCGTATTATTTAAATGACATGACATGTAAATCTCACTCTTTAATAAAACTAACAGTAAAAAGGATTGAAAGATAAAATTAATAGTTAAAGGGGAAAAAAATATAATACATTAACTTCAGAAAAGTTGAAAAAGATAAATACCCTCTTTATCCTGTCGACCTCTATATGCATCCAAGAATAAAAGAAGGCGTATGCAATCAGCGAAACCTTTATAAGCAGCCCTACAAAAAAATATATATAGAAAGAACAAAAATCATCTAACCAAATAAAAATAAGCACGTTTTCGAAATTTTTTAGTGGAATTACCATTAGGAATGTTCAACCAAAGAATAAGAGAAAGCTGCATACAATTACACATTTAAACATGAACCATAAAGAAAAGTACTTTCAATTAGAATTGCAATGCATAATAATTCTGTGTTAAACTTCCCACCATGGTATATTCAAAATATAGGAAGAAATATATAAACCAAGAATAAAAAGATAGCCACAGCCAAGTACAAACTTTGATTTTCCCACAGATACATGACAGAAAGTTCATTTAGCAAATAGAGGATAAATTGTGACATCAATACTCAAATGACACACCTCAATGAGAATTATGTTATCCCATATTAAGAATGGAGGTTTTGATATATAACCACCACATAAAGTTGGATTAGTCATATCCCAATGAATGGGATTTACTATTTCAGGAAAGTACAATCCAAATACATAATTTGATCTATAACTATGACATAAAGTCAGATTTGGCATACCCCAATGAATGGGATTCACTACTTCAGGAAAGTATAATCTAAATACATAATAAACTCTATTCACACAAAATGTTTTGTTTAAAACATCTTGAATATCATTTTTTGACCATGTAAAAACTCTATACTCAAAATGATCAACTCCTATTCCAGTATCAATTTATCTCTTATGTAAAATCAAGAAAAATATTCAAACGAATGTGTCCATAGGCAAAAAGTTTTAACTGCTATAATCTCATTCTTATCAGATACAAGCACATTTACACAAATATCTAGCATCAGTATGATAATCAAATCTAATTGCATCAAATGATGTTGGGTATTTACATGAATGTAATTAAATTTGCGGCTCAGACAATGTGTAAATAAAGACTGTCATGTACCAGTGTAGAGGACTTCTTCCATCTTTATCAGGTACATCAGGATCAGCATTCCATTTTGTGACAACATGATAAAGGAAAGATGTCTGACCATATTGTGCTGCAACATGTGTTGTCTACAACAAAGTAGCAAGTAATCAGAAAAACTAAATGGAAATGCTTTCCTTATGCATTAGGAATATAATCCCAAAAGTAAATTTAACTATCCCAAAATATAATCCCAAAAGCGTTTCCTTCATCCGTAAAGCCATTTGCCAAATGTATTAATTTTAAGGGATTACACCAAGATCATTGAAAACAATAACATCAAGGAATTCAAGATTCATCCTTTTATTTTTGGTAAGTAAGCAAATGAAATTAGAAAACTTCTCCACTCATATTCTACACACAACTTATCTGCATTCTTAGGTCACTCACTGGTTGAGCCACTTTCATGAAGAACCACAATTTAACAGTGTCAACTCTCTGACTTGTTTGGATACTTACCAAGGTATAAGAACCACAATTTGTTGAAATATGGGGAGACCAAATGGGCCCCAAACCAAGTAGCTAAAAGCATATCTAGAAATGCTCTGGGTTATGCAAAGATAAAGAACATGATATCATGGATTACTTTCAATATTGGGAAGGGAATCCAGATTAGATATGAATCACAGATAAAGAGTCAATGACAAAATATGATTTAAGAGAATTTTTTGTCTACTATGTGAAGCTTTCCTTTGTAATCTATCCATAAGCTATTTAGTTTGCATTGGCCCATACATCCTTAATGCACTATGATTCTTTACCGTCTACGCTTATAAGTAACAACACCCTATAGCTATCAGCCAATACACATCCGTTTTTGATAATTACACAGGTCCGAATATAAGTGAAATAGCAGCTGGGTTAACCGACCAAAGTTATATTTCCCTTTAACATTTAATAAGTCACCATACCCCACTGCATTAAACTATCAATCTTTTTCAGATTCCAAACTACATGACTGAATTTACAAACTCGTTAGCTAGGAAAACAACAAAGTGCTAAGACAATCAAGATCAAAATTTTCCCATCATTACTTTAGCTGCTTCACATAAGCGAATCTTGGGTTTCAAGTATTGACACCTAGAACAACAATATCACAGCGTTATGATGATAAGCCACATGATATGCTGCGGGGATGAAAACTCTCAAGATAACAAAATGCTGATGCATGTCGTAACTTGTATACACAGTTACCAAAGAAAGAAAAAAAATACAAATATATATATATATAGATTCCAACAGTTTTGGAATCATGGCTGGAATTTATTTAGGGTGACATTCTTTCTTATCCCAACAAGTGAGATTTAATAGATGAAAACACGGGCCACTTTTTTTCATTCAAAGACAAACAGCTAATCCATCTCAATGTACTCCCTGGCCAATGTTAGCAATGTTGTGTCTGGAGCTCGTATCACTTGCATTTGGTCAAGAATCTTATTTCTTGGTTATCATAGGAAATCCAGAGAAAAGCTTTTAAATTGATTAAGCATCTAATTAATAGGATGAATGGAGAATAAATAGAATAGATAATAAATGGGAAAAACAATTACATAAAACCAACCTGATACCCATATAAATCCGCGGCATCCACACGAGCACCTTCCTTAAGTAAGAGCTCAGCAACCTGGATTGCACCTCGAACAGCACTCCAGTGTAGCGCAGTCTGTCCAGTGTGATCAGCCACATTTACATCTCCACCGCGCTGGTAAATACAAAAAATCGAGAAATTAACCATTTAGAACTAACTTTGCTATGCATAACGCTAGTCAAGTTCAATAGAAAAAAAAGTCCTCCATTCAGGATTCAGCCACTGTAGCATGAAATCCCCATCTCATCCATATGCCCATATATAAAGTCCAAAAATGAACGAAGAACAAATAAAGATGCCAAAAATAAAACCCATTAAGTAAAATTGAAGTCTTCAATGAAACGCAACCAATTCAAGAAACTCCCCAGATCAAATCCATTAGAACCCACAATACACAAACCTCTATAATATACTGTGCAGCAGCTGTCCGATTGTTCAAAGCAGCCCACTGCAACGCATAGTACCCAAGCCCATCAGGTTCAGAGACCGAGCAACCTTCAGACTCCACCAATCTCTGCAACTTCTCCAAATCACCATAAGCCGCTGCCGTATACACATCATTCCGAAGACTCTCGTCGACGCCACCGATCCCATTCACCTCTCCCGATACCCCACCACCACCAGTACCGGCTGCCGCCTCTTGATCCCGGGATTCAACGTCCTCAACAACCTCGATCTCGTTCGCCATTCGGTCGAGGAACTATTGGGAATTCATGAAAGGCTTTGACATTCGTGGAACCCAAAGACGACTAATTTTTTTAAGGTATGGGTTTATATAATTGGACTGCAGCTTCTAGGGTTTTCTCCGAACATGGAACAAGAAAATTTTTGAACGGTAACAGACAACGAGAGAAAGAGAGGTGTTGACTAGGCTTCTGGTCTCTTGGAGCCTCGTGTGCGTTCAACCAACTCGTTAACACGGAAGAAACCAAAAGCAAAGTCCATGGAGATACCCGAACTAACGCACCCCAAGTCGCAATTATCAGAGACGGAAGAAAAAATAAAATGGCCGGAGCGGTATTCGGCAAAAAGGCCATGTACATGACAGGTATACATAAAATCCAGATGTTTTATTGTGATTGGCTGGATAAATTAAGATTATTATTCCGTTGAAATCTGATCTGATGTTTACGTGCATCGATTTTTAAGCCTCCGTTTGTTTTAATATAAAATCTAAAGTAAAAAATGTTCTCGGAATAAAATAAGGTTTTTCACGTGTTTGTTTCCATGTAAAATATAATAGGATATAAAATAATTTTCCTAAAAGATAGATATTTTCTAAAAAATGACTTACCATTAAAAATCCTGTATATCATTTTCCAAAAAATGACTAACCATTTAAATGTTTGGGTACAATTCGGGTTTGTTTGGGTTGAGATCAACCCAAGACCAAAAATATTTGCAATCAAACCGAGCCGAACTGAATTGAAAACTGAAATTATAAAATCGAACCTGATATAAATAAGAAACCAAACTTAAACTGAATCGAACCAAATTATATGAAACCAATTCGATTTGGTTTGGTTCAAGTTAGACCAACACTTGCTTGATCTCAAATAATGGTATTGTTTGTAATATCCTCAAAGTTTAAAGGTAATGTTCAAAATTTAATATATATTGTGTTATATATATAATATATTAGGTCGATTTGGCTTAGTTCGATTTATGCAAATATATGAATTCGGCTCAGTTTTGGTTCGGTTTGGTTTAACCGGGCATTAAACCAAAATCGAACTGACTTAAGGATTTTTGGACCGAAACCAAACCAAACAACTATAAAAACCGAACCAAAGTCGGTTTGGGTCAGTATAGGTTAGGTTTCAACCGGACCGAGTTGCACCCCTATAAATGTATATCTTTTTTATTAAGTTTTCCTTGATTATTTTTATTTATTCCAAACATAAGAAAATGAAACATTCTCATTTTCAACTCTATTTTCCAATGTTCATCAAAACAGTTGAAAATCTTTGATTTTCCTAAAAATATTTTCCAATGAAAATATTTTCTGAAAGAAAATGTTTTACATCAAAACAAACGGAGCACTACTACGTGCTTGAGATATTGTCATGTGTTCTCACGGTTATGATTTTTTTATTTCTTTTTCAAGTGAACTCCACACGAAACATTTACATCCTGAGATGCTTCACATTATAGAAGATTTCATCCTATCTTGAGAGTTGTGGGTCAGGAAACATGGAGTATATGTCTACACTAAATCTATATACAAGGAGATTAGGCTCCTTGGGAAGCATGCCAACAACTGTACAAACTTTCCTGAAAAGCCCTTATCATGAAATATTTAATATAGAGTTAAAATAGTCAAAACTATGCCTATTTATTTAAAATGCGGATGATTAAAAAATTATTCCCTCCCTTTACGTGCAACACTGCACTTGCATCCTGCTAGTATTTATTAATTTACAAAAGATAATTCAAGAGCCATTGCTCGACCACTTAGATCTATAAACAAAAATCGAAAGAAGAAAAGAAAGTGGGTAGTTAATCCACAATAAAAATCTTTCCAGGCTCTAGGGCCCCTTTTTGCTGCTCCATCAAAGTTAACTTTGATTATGCTTGACTATGGTGTATTCGATAGATGCATTCCTTTGGATAGGTAACTCCCTCTATTTGCTATATTGGTTGAGATTTACGATTTAGCTTTTGAATGAATCCAATTATGTCAAGGGTGTCACCTGCTTTGCTGGTAAAGACCCTGCTAGTAATAGCAGAGGTCATGGGATCGATCGATTCTCACCCTCATCAAAAGTGTGCGTGAGTCCTGGCTATGTGCCGGTCCCCCTACCCCCAATCCATTCCTAAAAAAAAACCAATTATGTCGACTAAATTTGGCTGTTTTCCCTTGGAAAATGAATTAGAAGAAACCATTGCTTCTTCTTACTTGGGGATACCAATTAAAGAAATTATCAGTTGGTCTCACTCCCTCCATCGAGCCACCTATTGTTGCAAGCCAAATCACCCCTAAAAAAAGAACAGTATTTTTTCAATGGTTTCTTCATTATCATGAGAAAAACTACAATGTTACAAAAAAAAAAAAAATCCCGTAGTTTTTCATTTAAAAGTTTTGACACATGAAGACATATTCAGGGGAATAATTTGACACTCGGTTGGCATTTAAGATGGCAACTTTTGAGCCACAACATGCAATAATTAGTTTAGGAAAGTGATGCAAATGAGAAGGGCCAATGGACTCAAGCCACAAAGAATTTGCCACTAGAATAGGAAATAGGAGGAAGATAAACTCAGTTAAGAAGTGACACACAACAAACCAACAATGGGGCGATCACGTCACACACTTTCTTGTGCTAGAAGAGGCATGTGCATTATTGCGTACTGCGTAGAAGATGGTTCACATTACTCTCTTTAAGAGGTTTTAGTTTTTTAAGGGATTAGGTAGTTACATAATAAAACTAAAATCATATATGTTTGGTAGTTATCGATTGAATAAAGATTTTCAGAGACTTTCAAGAGATAATTTGAGACCAAATAGGAAGGCTGGTAGCTATCGATTGAACCCTCAAAAGAATATTCCTTAGGATTTGTTTTATAATAATTAGGAAGGCATATGCACTAGTGCACGTTGATATAGGTAGGTGGTTTACGTAGGATCCTGGGTGAAAGTTTTTTAAGGATATACACAAATAGTTACAGTTAAGAATATTTTGAGTGGACAGTACCAATTAGTTTAGAAAGTGTAGCGATGTGAGGCTGCTTGTGGATGAATACTAATTGATTTTTTGATTTGAGGAGGGTATTTAAAGCAGGCCATCATAGGGGAATATTCTCTAAACTTCCCTTAATTTTACTAAAATGATATATATATATATATATATATATATATAGATTTTGAGGCCAAGTTTCCATGATTCCATCATAGAAAATAGCACAATTAGATTTCAAATCAGTTACTCAAACGTGCTGAGCCATGTTCCTTTGTTTATCTTTGGATATAAAATAAGGAAAATAAATTTAAAAATTTTAATATAGTCAATTACATGGCACATGCAAGCTGTTTCTTTACTTGCTCTTAAAAGAGCAACAAACAATTGTGCAAGATTGTTGAATTACAAGTATCTTTAAATGGATTTTTTTTTTCATTTTTCATTTTTTTTTTGTAAAGCTTTAGTAGGGATGTTATATAATTGCTATTTAATTTACCATAGGTACCAAGAATCAATTAATTGGATCTAGGTCTAACATTGTTGAATTTTATTATTGATTCGGTTCTAAGACTACTCCAAGGATATGATTTATTTATTTATTTATCTCTTAAAGGATATTAAATTGATAGTATAATTATAATATTATATATTGAAAATTATTTAATTGTTCGAGATTAAGGCTAACAAACAATTAATTACTAAACAAGGCATGTAAATTATAAATATTTGAGACATTCAATAATTTTCAGCAAGAATACAAAAAAAATGCATTCTTGCTTCTACTTTATATGCAAGATTTCTTTTACTTTTTGTTAGTAGATACATTAAATACTAAAATTGTAAAATAAATGAACTATGTGAATTTTGGATCTAACTCATGCTTAATTAACCTTGGCAAATGTGTGCTGAATCTATCTTCTAAATCAATCTTAATTTTCATAAATCTTAAAGTAGTAGGGTTGCACGTAGAGAAAGGGAATGGGGAGAGAAATGGGGGGAGCAGTTAAAAATTGATTGTTTTTTGAACGAAAATTCTGAGTTTAGATGGGTAGAGCCCTTTATTATTGAAACTCAAACTATGCAGGGAATGGGTATTTTGGGAAAGTTGTGAATTGTTTTAGGCACCTTTCTTAAGGGGCTTTCTCGCGTTAAATATAGTATAGATATAAAATAATAATCTTTTGACTAAATTTAGGTACCCTAGCAGGGGGTTGAAATTGTTTGTCGCATGAGCCTGCCGTAAGATGCTTCCACGTGGAGCGTCTCATGGCCCTTGTTTTTTACATTTTTCAATGTGAAAAGACACTGTAGCATCATCTCCTCGTAGGCTCATGCAGCAGACGATTTCATGCCTAGCAAATGCACTGAACATGCACCTCTAGCTACAATATATACTATTGTTCTTAAGAAACGCTAAGGCTCCGATTGGTTCAATGAATCAGAATTAAAATTAAGAATTATAATTCCAGTTCCGAAGAGCTCAAATTAAGAATTATAATCGCAATTATAAAAATTAAGAATTGGAATTGGATAGAGCTCAAATTATTGTGATTGGATGATAATAGAATTGAATTTTGGAATTAGAATTCTATAGAGAATTGGTTTAAATACCAATTCCATTGATTGGATGAATTTATGAAATTCAATTACGATTCTTTAATTATGTGGATTATTAATGTTTATATCTTTCCCATATTAAAAACACACAAGTGACTAATTATCATGACAAACCAGATTTCCTTTCTCTCATTTCATGGCCGGAAAAAAGAAGAAGAAAAAAACAATACCTGTAGAAGAAAACGAAAGAGAGATTGTGGGGAGAGGGGGAGAGAGAGTCATACCCACTAAATTATTCACCTGTAAAAAAATTTGGCTTGTTCATTAAGAAACAAAAAAGGGCTTGTTTTCTCCCATCATGTTGGCAGGACAGACAGAAAAAAAAAAAGAGAGAGAGAAAGAACAAGACTAATTAGGATCCTACACTTGTTTACATGAACCTAGGAGTCTTGTGATTCTAACATTTTCCTTTTTATTTTCTACAGAAGAGAGAGAGAGTGGGGAGAGAGGACATTGATGCCTCTATGGAAGAGAGAGAGAGAGTGGGGAGAATATGACCAGAGAGGTTGCAAGAAAAAGAAAGGAAAAAAATAAAGAAAAACAGTACCTTTAGGAGAAGAAGGAAGAGAGAGAGTGGGGGGAGAAAGAGAGAGAGATAGAACATTGATTCTTCTACGGAAGAGAGAGAGGAGGAGGGGTTGTTTCAATGACAAATATGACCGGAGAGGTTGTCGGAAAAAGAAAGGAAAAATAAAACCAGTACCAGTAGGAGAGAGAGAGAGAGAGAGAGAGAGAGAGAGAGAGAGAGAGAGAGAGAGAGAGAGAGAGAGAGTTGGGGAGAGAGAGAGCTATTGTCAAGATTACTTGTTTAGATGAAGATGCAGATCAATTGTTCAGAAGAAAACGCAATCTTATCTGCATGGGTTTTTATTTTATCGAGTTCTTCTTATCTGAATCTCTTGGGTAGGGAATTAGGTAAGCTAGAAATGAGCTTATAAGGCATAAGGCAATTCCAACGGGAATTAGGTAACAATTCTAATTCTAATTCTCCCATGTGCTTCCAATCATAAGATTTGGAATTTAAGACAACAATTCCAATTCCGTACTGAATTCTTACCCCAATTCTTTCTTTGAACTAGGCATAAGAGGCAACGGGTAGCACTATATTATCCTTATGAAAAATTTGGTTTTTAATAATGCTTTTTCAAAATAATTTAGATTCAGTTGCCAGTTTTTGGTAAGTCAAAATTAATGATACTTTTTAAAGTAATTCAAAATCAATGTTATTGAAATGTTCATAAAGAATTTCTTTCGAAAATGCCCTGGAAAGATTTTGAAAACCTTTTTACTCATTTTGTTACAAGTGAATTTTGCAAGTTTTTTATGGTATTTTAGGAAAAAGTTTTTTTTTAAACAGTAAAATGATATTGATTCTTAATTATTTTAAAAAATATCACTAATTCTGAATTATCAAAAATTGGGCAACTAAATCTGAATTATGTTAAAAAATACCACTAAAAACCAAATTTCCCTTATCGTTATTGGGTTCCTTTTAATGCTTTTCTGGTTTGTCTTTTAAGCTTTATGGTTTGTCTTTTTCTGTGGTTGCACCGTAGTGGCAGTGCGTTGCTTCTTAACATCTTCTTCTGTCATAGACTATCAGGGAAGATATCGTCCGCGACCTTTTAATGCTGCTGTCCATGCAGTTTATGTGAGATGATGCCACATGGGCATCTCACGATTTGCTTTTTTTCATCTCAAAAATTTTTCTTTCACATTTTCTCCAGCAAAGCTCTTCAACCATTAAGATTTTCCATGTGTTATCATCTGAATAAATCTGCACTAACAACAGCAGTTTTTGGCGACAGACGATTTCAAACCCATTAAAGATCTCGAAACCCTATGCCGCGTAAAAGATGGTA
The DNA here is from genome assembly GCA_947561395.2 of Buxus sempervirens. Classification (NCBI taxonomy): domain Eukaryota; kingdom Viridiplantae; phylum Streptophyta; class Magnoliopsida; order Buxales; family Buxaceae; genus Buxus; species Buxus sempervirens. The sequence goes on along the minus strand of OX387194.1, from coordinate 9,531,372 downwards.
CGGAAACCCTACAATTTTGCTCTATTCAGCTTGCGTCATTCTTCGCCCGTTAGAAGAAAACGTTATCCCCGAGTTAACTCGTTTCTCGTTTCGCTTTCACAGTTTTCACGTAATATCTCTCTCGTTCACCCTCTAGAGTCGTTTTTCACTTCGTGTAATTTTACTCTCTCCCTCCCTCTCTTTCTTTCTCATGGGTTCACTCATATTTTCTTCGTAGTTGCTTCTCTTTTTTTCTTTTTTTTTCTTTCAATCTTTTCTGTTTTGATTACTTTCTTTCGGCTTTTTGTATAGATTATTTTGGTAAAATTTGGTGCAATGGAGGTAGAGATTTTTAGCTCAGATATTGTTGCGTTAGAGATGTTGTACTCTGTAATGGAAGCTGTGGTAATGGAGACGGCTTTGGCCGCTGTGAAATCAGTTGCTTGGATTCTATTAGAGGTAAAAATTTTAGTTCTTTATTTATTTTTTCTTTTTTTCCTGTGTGTTTCTTGACTCGTTTAGCTTTGTTGATGTGCTTATCTGCGAAGGTGAAATTTTTATGATGTGGGTTTGGCTAGAATTTGCTTCTTTGGAATATATCTGATGAGCAGGGTGTTTGTTTACTTATTTATTTATTTTTTATTTGGGGCTTTCCTAGAGTTAGTATAAGGGTCTCTGTTCATGTTAACCCAAAAAAAGGTCTTGATTTTTAATTTCTTAAGCTTCTTAGAATTTTGAAATTATTTGACGTTTTTCTTATGTTCTTCTTTTATTTGTTGGGCTGGGCAGTTATTATTTAGCTGTTTAAGTAAGGAATTTCAAAATTTTTATTCTTTTGTTTATGCTTTCAGATTTTTGTTTTGTTGTTTATTTTTGGTGAAGCTATTAGCTAATGAAGTAGTTTCAACATGTTGAAGGGATGGCTTTTCATGTTAGGCCCTTAACATTTAATATCTCATCCTTGAAGCAGGCTTTATTCCGGATATGAAAGCCTGGATTTTTAAGCAAGGAATATAGGGTATTTCCAGAGTTGGATCCTCATCTCTTTATGATTTGGAAACCAGATAGCCCAAAAGCGTTTTTTTAGATCCATTTTTTTTAACCCTTTTCATATGCTTGACTAGTTGATCTCACTTTGATGAAACTTTTGATTGTGACTTTCTGGTTTTGTTGTTGTCTACAATTAAACAAAAGGCTCCTGCGTTTTTTGTGCAAGGTTTATGGGGAGAAAATATTTATATTGCCGTTTGAGAGGCACTTACAGTCATCATTTATAAGTATTAGAGCTTAGAATCAATTCCATGGTTGGTCATATAACACTTTTTCTGTTTGTGATATCACCAAGTGTTGTTTTGGGTCATCTGGCCATTTTTAGATATTCTTTGTGCTTGTGCTTCTACCTCTTTCAGTTGTTATCTTCTGTTACTATTGATTTTGTCGATCAGTTTCTTAGAAGAATATTATTTGTGTGCAAAATTACGACCTACTTGTTGCTCTTTTGGGTTTTGCAATGTGATGTTCTCTCTCTGTCTCTCTGTCTCTCTCTCTCTATCAAGATTTCCTTTTTATACCCTTGTTTCCATTCAGTGCTCAAATCATCCATGGTTTGGCTTCCATGCATTTGGTTAACACTCTAATGTTTGTTACAACTTGGGGGACAGGTTTTTTCTTTTTTTCTTTATTTGGTAAGTTAGCATCCTGCATTTGCCTTCAATCTCTTACACCATGCAAGTTATCTCACCAATATGAATTAAACTTATTTCAGATGGGATCTTTGTCAGAAGGTTTAGGATTACTCCGGGAAGCATCTAGCATAGAAAAAAGGTAGAGAAGATATTATTCTGCATTGGCTTGAATTCTATGTTACTGTCCTGGAGTGCAAATTAGCAATTACATAATTATTTGGCAGATTTCCTGTAGCTGAACTTCAGCCTGGTCCCAAAAATGAGGACGTAAGTGAAGCGGAAGACAATGACGACGATGAAGAAGATAAGGATGCAGGTGATCAGGCTGATGATGGAGGTGAAGAAGAAGGAAAGGAGGATGAGGAGCAGGATCCCGAGGATGATAAGGATGCAGGTGATCAGGCTGATGATGGAGGTGATCAGGTGAAGAAGAAGGAAAGGAGGATGAGGAGCAGGATCCCAAGGATGAGGTTGTGGCCAATGGTGATATAGGAGGTGATGAGGAGGATGACGAAGAAGAAGAAGAAGAAGAAGATGATGAAGATGATGACGATGATGATGATGAGGGGGAAGATGAGGAAGACGAGGATGAAGAAGAAGAAGAAGAAGAAATCCACGAGCCACCTACAAAGAAGAGGAAGTGAAAGTAAAGGCTTTTTGTTTTCTCTGTTATCAGCTGGGTATATGTAGTCTGGGATAATATATGGGAGGGATCAATTCGGCTTTCTTTAAATGTAGCAAGTTTCCCTTATTGTTGCCCATGAACTCTTTTTAGTATTATTTTTTCCAATTTCATAGTGTCATGTACACCATCTTATCACTCAGCACAGCAGGTGCAAAAACAGGGAAAATTGAAGCGAACCTGGAAGCTGCGTAACACTTTTATACGGCGATGTTTTTGTCGAATTGGTCAATGAATCAAAGGAGTCTCTGGGCACAAGTGGATTCATATCCCTTGAAACAACACATTAATCTTCCGGTAGCCAAGGATGTTTTATAACAGAACTGACCATAAACTGATAGAAGGCTCTCTAGAATGGACTCGGTTTTGATAATTTGGTCCCAACTTGGTCCCACCTACTGACAGAAGCTGCCTCTCATGGTGTCTGAGAAATCAGATGTTCTTCCTGAACCCAACATGTATCTTTTTTCTTCTTTACAATGAACTTTAGGCAGCAACCAGAGCCCAACATGTCTCTTTCACCTGTGTTTTCTTCAATGTCCGTTCTTCTCTACCTGCCCAACATGTCTCTTTCACCTTTCACCAAAAAAAAAAAGTCTCTTTCATCTGTGTTGTCTTCAATGTCCTTTCTTCTCTGCTTTTCTGTTATTTGAAAGCCTAGGGAGGGAGGAAATGCATATTATGCCATTACAACAGAACCTCGTGTAATCCAAGATTTTCTTTTAAAATATCGGTTGGTCCTAACTAGGGCTGCAACTCGGTATGGTTTGGTTCGGGTTTGCCTCAACCCAAGACCAAACCAAGTTTACTGATGGTCAGCCCAAAACTATACCAAACCGACCTCAAAACCGAAATACTCAAACCGAAAACCGAACCAATTATTTAAAGAAAACTTGTAACCCAACCCAAACCGAACCGAATTTTTTCATACTTAAAACCTGTTATCAAGAGAGAGATTCCTACTTTTGCCACAAAAAAAAAAAATTTAAAAGAAAACACACAACAAATTTAAAGGATCATTATTTACATACGGTCAAATCCCTTATGTAGTTCACATGCATATATAAGATGGAGCAAAGAGCTTAGAATCCCAAGTCATATGTTAATTGTTTTGGATCGCACTTTTGAGCTCATGAATCAATTTAATAATTAACTACAAAGATTTATAAAATAATAATCTTATTCATTATTTTATAACTTATAATTGATAAGTTATATTTTATTATTACAACTTTATCTATTGTATATTTTATATATATTATTATATTTCTGTTTGGTTCGGTTCGGTTTGGTTAACCCAAGCCTTCAACCCAAAACCGAACTAAACAAATTCGGTTCTCTATTTTTAGAACCAAAACCTACCCAAAGACTATATAACCCAAACCAAACCGACCCAAAGTCGGGTTGGACTGGTTCGGTTTCGGTTTTAACCGACCCAAGTTGCAGCCCTAGTTCTAACAATGATCATCATCAAACTAACCATATACTTTGATAACAATGGAATTGCAGAGACATGAATGCTCTGAAACAGAGACTCTGCCCTGATGTGAAGATTGACAAAGCAAAGGATGCGATTTTTATCTCCTAAAAATATTAGGTAAATGAACTGATAGCTTTTATGATAGATTTTTCGGTTATGAACTATCAAAACAGAGTTCAAACTAACACTTCTGACACCAAAATGTGCTAATCTGCCAATGTGTCCATGATAAATTGCCCAATCACCAAGAATGGATGAATGACCTCAACCAATCCTCGACAGAGTTGGTGATACTTTGTGTGGTACAGGAAATGTAAAGATTGAGATTTCACTGTGGAAGTGGAACTGATAAGGAGAAATAATCACCAACAGGGAAGATTATTACAAAGATCAAACTGTTCAGAGAGGTAGAGCAGCTCGGCTATGTTAAATATCAACGGGAGTTCATAATTAACCAGTGGGATAAGAATCAAATAATATAGAAGGTGAAAGAAGAGGAAAAGTTATCTGTTATCAAGCCTCCTAAAAAATTTTATTTTGGGAACCCCGACTTAGATGACTGACCACATCCATTATTTAGACGTGAGACCACATCCATTAGTTTTTTAACCACCAATATGAGTCTTTAACCACCAAAGAGAAAGAAAAGAAGACAGAAAAATACTGAAGGAAAACTAAAAAAGAAGAAAAGTGTGAAAGGATTAGGCAGCATATTAATGGCCTATAACACAATCAAAATAAATATCCACTAAATTCTAACACCAGACTTTAAAATGCCACTAAGGAATTTTTTTCATTCCCAAATGTCTATTATTTTGCCAAAAGCTTGAAACTAAACTGTCAAAAAGGGGCGAAAAAATATTTTTGAAAGTGATAAGAAGCAAATCAGTGACCTATGGAAGTCACAACAAATTGAGAATATACATGCATTAAATTCTAACACCAGGCTCCAAAATTCTCAATAAGGAACTTTTCTTCTATATCTATGAAATTTCTCAGAAATTAAAAATAAAAAAAAATTTACAAAAATGGAAAAGAATTTGAGAATAAAATACACAATAGTGCCCGTACGGAATGACATGGATGGATAGGTATATGTATGCGTGTATATGCATATGTATATTTACACATTTATGCATGAATTTGTTATGTACATCTAATAAATAGTTTCTTTCTATAATCATTTTGTTGAACCTAAGCCTTTTCTCTCCCAATTGAATCAACACTTCTGAATTACATACAAATTTGGAAGCCTACAATGGAAACTTCCAATTACCACACACCTAGAAACTACTATTGAAACTCAAAAAACAAAGAGGAAATCTACTTGCCATTAAGGACCAGAAGCCAAAAAAAAAGGAAGAAAATTTTGATAATTTCTTTCCAATAACATCAATGTGATAGAGTTATCAATGCCCAATAAAATATCAATTTTTGAATGGATTTCTACCAATCCAAAATTGTCATAAAAAGAAAAAAGATAAGAAAAAATCCACATATAATTTCCATCCAACAGAAAGAGTTACAAAAAGAATTATATACCATATGTTTATTATTTATCAAGCAGAGAAACTAGAGACCAATTCGGTTCTCTCTTCAACAGGTAACTTGAACATGAATAAACAAGCAAATCATTATAAACCAAATCTTTATCTACTCACGATGGAAGCTTCCCCGATAGAAAAGTAGCAAATTTGGAGGTCTCCGAATAAGTATAACTTATCCCATTCTGTCCCAAAAGCTCCTCAATCATCTTCTTGGCTTCATCTGGATCACCACTCTCACACTCAATTTCATAGCTCGTTCCGAAATCATACTGCGTCTCGTCCAACTCCAATTTCAATCCTTTCCAATCATAAACTGCTCGAACATTTCTGAATCCACCCAAGCACACAAAACCCTTGTCACCAACCCGGAATTCCTCTCTCACCCTCCTCAATATTCTCGAATAATTAATGGATCCGAGCCGCCATGGCTCGGCGACACAAGCCCGCCCGATTGAGGGATCAATCTCCTCCTCATCTTCCTCCACGCGACTGACACCATCGCTTATCACGGCTTTAGCTTTGAGACCGACTACACAGTGCGAATCGCCATTGTAGAACCGGAGACGAAGAACAGCACGCTTCGAGGAGAGCTCCGAAGCCGCTCCGTCAAAGAAAATGTTTTCTTGGAGATGGGTTTTGAGGTGGAAAGGAGACAGGATGTCTGAGAGCCGCTGGTGAGATGCGCAGTCTGGAAGACGGAGCTTCACCTCCACTTCCATTCCTTTATCAGGGAAAAGGATAAAGGACTCAGTGTGTGGTGTTAATAGGAGAAGACAATGCGTCCGTGTTTTATCTTTGATGGGAAGAGATTCGCTGTGGTCTTAAGTGGTGCAGAGCAGCGGCTGCGCCGGTAGTGGTGACGGTGCCGCTGGCGCCCTGGCAGTGGAGCCCTTGCGGGCTTCTTCGAGTTCTTGTTTGTCTTCGGCCTCCACCGCTATGTGGCCTCGCTTTCTTCTCAGCCTCTAAGATTTTTTAATAATTTTTTTTTAAATCCTGAGATAATCCTAAGATTTTTTTACCTTTCGTTGCAGTTTTTATACCATTTTAGTAAGCACATCTACAACCTTACTACCTCTCATGCATAGCAGTGAAGAGATGAAAGTGTATGTTTAAGCAATCTATGCAATTTAAGTGAGATGTTGCAACATGGAGCATCTCATAGTTAGGGGTTTTTTAACAAGTAAAATCTTTTTACACTTTCAAAAGCAAAAGCTCTGCAACTCTATGCATCTCAATGAAATTGCATGCAATACTACAATAAAAGGTAGCATACAATTTTAAGTATTATGTTAAAAACTCACTCTTATAAATCAAAAGGAATTTGCTCACTAGCCTAGAGAGTACCTATGTAAACAAATAGAACACATCGAATTCTCAATAAGTTGGCTGCACTATGCCTTCGTTTGGTAACTGTTAAGGAATATATTAAATATATAAAGTTCACCCCTTACTATCAGCTTAAGCTTTTAATAGGAATGGTGTTCAATATGGTATCAGAGCCTTAGGTTAACACTAGGTCCTGGGTTCTCCACCCGTTGAGAAAAAAATATTCTACGTGTAGGGCTTCCCTAAAATGAGTCCCCTAAACTGGGTTTGAATTTGCAGCTTGAGCTTTTAGTATGAATAGTGTTCAATAGTAACCACAAAAATTGCTTAAAAATGGCTACACCAAAACACCAAAAATTAGTTTTGTGCATTTCCAACCTCGAATTTACGCCAACCTGAGTTAAGAATAAGGGTCACATTAAATTTCCGAAATTTTCACTAGAGCCAAAATATATGCTAATACTGATAACTTGGATGAACCGGTAATGAACCATTGGGCAACCCATAAGATTGGTGATTGGAACAAACCCTCCAGATCATGCTAATACTTCATAATTATGGGGTGGCAATTTTTGGCTCTACAAGAGCCTTGTTCGATATAATTTGGGCTAATTTTCAAGGTCCACAGGCTTGGAGCAGGAATGTTGAACTTTTCATATCCAAATCATAAAAAGCACTTAAAAAGAAAAAAAAAATTTATCCCGACCGTTAATCCGGACTGACCCTCAGTTTGAATAGGTTTCAAAACATAAGTACCAGATTGAATCTTTGATGCATTAACGGGACACGTGTATTTGCTGGAGTATAAGGTCCATCATCCTTAATGGTAAGGCTCACACCCGTGCAAAATTTTTCTTCAATTTTTTTATGAGGTTCTTTCTATGTAGTAAAGTGTGATTCTGTTGTTGAATGAATCCAGTGTGAAAATTAACTAACCACAAACAAACACATTTTTAGGCAGATCTGAAAGGTTAGTTGCACCAAATTATTTGGAATCTTTTGAACTAGAAGCCAAGCAATTGTTTACTCAAAAGTCCTACAAAGCTGAACGAACATGCAATATTTAAATCTTAAAACTTCTAAAGATCTGCAACAACAAACGGTAGATTTTTGTCCTTCTCAATACTCCATTGTTTCTTACTTTAATCATATACTAATCATGATGTTCTATCCCCACATCTTGATTAGTACTTTATTCCCCTACAGTGGGGGGATTTCTATGTAACCTGCTTGTCCGTAGCCTCTGTACTTTCGTGGGTTCTTTTACCCATTGATAGAGATACAGAGTCCTTCAAATCCGTTTGAATTCCGAGATGGGTTTTCTGTTTCAGCTTCTGGGGTTGTGTTTTTTGGTGTGTTTTCTCCATTATAGCTCTAGATCGGTGGTTTCACAGAGTCAAGAAACAACCAGAATTATTCGGGGCACTCTGAGTATTAATGCGGAGGAAGCGATTGCGACGATTGATGATGACTTTGTTTGTGCAACGTTGGATTGGTGGCCTCCGGAGAAATGTGATTATGGAGTTTGTAGCTGGGACCATTCTTCTCTGCTCAATCTGGTATTTTTCTTTATATATGAAGAAGGGGTAGCTAGGATGTTAATTTGGTTCTTTGACATGGTCTAGAAGCGTTTGTTTTGGTCTCATTTTTAGTTTTTTAAAAGGTTTTTCCTCTTTGATTTGCTGTTCTCCTCTTACTATCTACTGATTTATTATTGGTGCTTCGGATATTCCCCCGTTTGAATGATTAGACTGATATCATACAGCTAAGTTTAGGTTTCTGTATTACTTTTTCTTTGTTGTTATTACTCTCTGATTTGAAATTTTTGATAATTGAATTTTGATATTAAGTGCCCGAATTCCCCAAAAATATCTGTTTCACTTTGCATTCCATTTCTTTTTGTTTGATCAATTTATGAGAACTGGGATTAATATAATTGATGAAAGACTCTTCATTTATGTAAAGATTATTGAACCTCAAATCTGATTATGTGTTTTCCAAAGGGCTTGCTTGATTTCTTTATTTCCAAAGATTTATGAATTTATTCTGATTATTGGAAGTTATCTGAGAGATGTAATCTTTTCTTTGTTCTTGAAACAGAAGACCAAAAAAAAAAAAAATTCCTTGTTATCAGGTTTATTTTTGCATTTTCTCATAATGGGTTGATTCTATGTCTCAATAAAATAACTTCCCAATATAATGGTTTTAGTTGATAGGAGACGCTAATTTTTTTTGTTTCTGTTTATTCATTTTTTACAGGATCTTAATAACAACCTATTGTTGAATGCCATAAAAGGTAAGTCCTTCAGATAGACTTTGTAACTTGATGCAGAAGTCTGTATATTTTGTTCCTCATCCCTCATATGAGTCAAGAGAGTGAGTTTTTCTTTTAGAAATGTTGCAGCTTTCTCCCCCTTGAAGCTAAGATTGGGGGGCTCCTTGCAAGATAAGCTTAGATACGAAACCGAAGATCAACAACCTTGTCTCCCATTCAAGAAAGACAGATCCCAGATGTTTGGTTTTACCCAAGGCTGTTTACCGATGTCTAGATGGGATGAGCTAAACAATTTTTTCATGAAGGCTGGGTAATACAATTTATCTCTACAGATTCAGTAGTTTGTTAAACTGTTCTGTTCAGTAGGAGACAATTAGGACAATTCTTTTTCTGATTTTATGATTCTAAGTTTTTGTTATTCTGCAGGCTGAACCATTTCCTAGGCATTGATCTCATTCTTTTTCTTCTTCAGGGCTTTGGTTATTTTCGGGTTAAATGCACTCACTGGTAAGGTTATAACGTATGATGGTTCTGCAATAGGACCCTGGACATCTACCAATGCCGAGTCGCTCATTCGATACACTGTCAATAAGAATTACAGAATCCATGGTTGGGAGCTTGGTAAGCTTTTTCTTTGTTCTTTATCCTTTCTCTGTTCTCACCTTAAGGACCCTTTTCATTTAGAAGCTCAAACTTGAATGCCAGTCATTTTATTTTTACAGCCATTCAAACCAAAATTCTCTTGGCTTGCCAGGAAATGAATTGAGTGGAAGTGGAGTTGGTACAAGGGTTGCAGCAGATCAGTATGGGATTGATGTTGAATCTCTCAAAAGCATAGTAGATGATATCTACAGCAATTCTGAAGTTAAGCCACTGGTCATAGCACCAGGGGGATTCTTTGATGCCAAATGGTTTCGAGAACTAATAGATATAACAAACAAATCCCTGGACATAATCACCCACCACATCTATAATCTTGGCCCAGGTTTGTTGATCAAACAAAGATTCAAAAGTATCAAGAAATATATCAAACAAAGCTCCTGGTTTAATTTATAGTAGTTCTGTTCTGGTATTTAGGCTCTGATCCACACCTTATTTCAAAGATCATCGATCCATCCTTCCTTGATCGTGGGAAGTTGAGTTTCAGAAGCCTTCAGAAAATTCTCAAGAGTTCTGCAACTTCAGCAGTTGCATGGGTTGGTGAATCAGGAGGTGCTTTTAACAGTGGCCGTAATCTCACAAGCAATGCATTTGTGAACAGTTTCTGGTTAGCTAGATCTGATTCATTCTGAAACTTTTCTTGATATTTCTTCATCAGAAGCTTATCTTGAATGTGGCTGATCAAACAGGTACTTAGATCAGCTTGGTACGGCATCGGTTTATGATACTAAAACATATTGCAGACAAACATTGATTGGTGGAAACTATGGCCTGCTCAGTTCTTCCACCTTCACACCTAATCCTGACTTTTACAGGTTTTTTCTGAATCTTGAAAAGCTTACCTCCATAACTCTAATCGCCCCTGATGTTATAGTGTAAGATCTCCAATAAAATGTCACTGATGTTGTGCTTTCTCATTTCAAAGTGCTCTTCTTTGGCACCGATTAATGGGAAGAAATGTCCTATCAGCAAGTTTCTCTGGGACAAGGAAAATACGTGCTTATGCTCACTGTGCAAAACAATCTGTAAGTTGCATCAAATAAATGAATTCATAAAATAACTGGATACTTTCCTTAATCCTTGCTGAGTCATTGATTCTGCAATTTCATGCATTTTTACAGAGAGGTGTCATGTTGCTTTTGATCAACCTCCATAGCAACACCATAATTCATGTCCATGTTACCAGTGAAGCTTCTGCCTTAAATAGTACTTTGACCTTGCAACGCAGTCGAAGGTATCTGAAAGCAAGGTTTTCTGGAATGCCCCAGTTTTATGACATCAAGGGAACTACCAGGGAGGAATACCACCTAACAGCCCCGGGTAGAAATTTGCATAGCCAAACCATGCTACTGAATGGGAAAGTGTTGACTGTGAATTCATCTGGCGATATACCTCCATTGGAACCTGTATATGGGAACTCATTGGAGCCAATAATTGTTTCCCCTTACTCAATTGTATTTGTGCACATTCCCAATATAGATCTCCCTGCTTGCAGGTAGGTTGAATCTGTAAACCTGAAAGGGTTAAATTTGGTGATTATTCAGATGGAAAATGATTTCAATGCAGATTTTCTAAAAAGGAGGCCAATATGTATAGTTGTTTTCACAGGAGTTGGAGTTCATCGTAACATAAGAACAGCCATATTTTGAAGGCAGTCTATCATAATTTCAAGGCTGGGAACACCCATTGATTTTCAGAAAACTTGTATCCATGTAAGCCATGCATGTCTCCTTGGATGTCCATGATTGATGGGAAAACATAATCGCAGCCAGGTTTGATGACGAACTTTGTTATGATTAGAGATTTTAAGTACAGAAGATGGTAAAGTGGTCATCGTTTTTCAAAGGAAAACAAGTGAATAATAACTTAAAAAGAATTGAGGTTTTACTGCTCGTGAACAGCAAATACATTATTGAACCTGCCACAACGAAGAAGATTGATGGGCCTAATTATAAAATACATATAATACCAAGAATCACAAAATAAATGTGCATGTTCGCTGGTGCTTGCCATTGGTAGATGAGAAAAATGATCAAAGGTTGCTATCTATCCATTTCACCATCCAATGCAGTTGCAGTACAAAACATATCAAAGAGCACTAGACAAGCTAATTTCATGCATATCATCCTGCAGCAGAAACCATTACTCTTGTATGGTTTTGTCAACTTAATACTGCCATGTACTGATACTGCGATATAGTTAAGATATTTAACTGACAATATGATGCAAAATCAGGTCAAAAGGAGCAAAGATATATTGATCAAGACAACAAAAACATCAGAACTAGTCAAATCTACCTCCCTTTGTATTTTGAAGTGAACTCAATATGCCATCTTTGGTGAGAGCTGCTTCAGAAATAATGCCTAAAAGAGGAAGCATATATAGTTGCAGGGCATTTGCAAGAATTCCTTGGAACCATATTCTCATGAATCATGATTGACTGTGCTGAGGATAAATGGAAAGAGAAAGGGGAAATAGTTTTTTTTCAAAAAAATCCAGGTGGATAGTCTTCTACTAGAATGTTCATATATGGCTCCAGAAGGATCCTGCGAGGTGAAAATTTTTGCTCTTAAGATCTCTGGTAACAAGTGATGGATTTGAATCTTCGTGTAGAACTTGTGACAGACCAGTCCCCAAGCTTGTATCCTGCTTTGACACATTCATCACTCATATATCAGAAAGTGGCTAAATGCTAATTGCAATTTTTTAAAGTGACAAGGAAATCAAAGGTACATGAAGAGACAAGCATAGTGATACTGAAAATGTTGAAGGCAAGAAAAGAAATGCTGACTGTAGATTAATCATGTTACATTGTTAAATCTCATGAAAGGCTAGATGGAAAGATTAAAATTTTAAGTATGAGTAAATGAGAGGCAGAGAATACGAATTATCCGTGTACCTAGCCATATTTTAGTATCTTGTTGAAGGTTTATGCTGGGGGGATGAAGGCATGGCAATGTACCCACAGCTACAGCTGCAAAGGTGGTGAATTAACATCCTCTTGTGACAAGGGCCCTTATAACTGGAAAACTGACTTTACATATAAGCTTAAGAAAAGCTTAGCAAACTAAGATTAATTTCTTTCCAAGACATGCATATAAAAGGATCAAAATGTAGCAGAAGAACCGGCAACAACTTTGTTACATAGGACTATTGGCCAGTTCTCTTCAATGCTGCAGGTAAGCAGTCTAAGCTTGCAATGGTATAAATAAACTTAAAAGTTGAACATGGATGAAGGCAGGTAAATTCCTAAAATCTATTTTAAAGCATTAATCTCATGAAATCAAGAAACCCAAGAGAGTAGTCTACGTAATTATCACGTCACAACAATTATCTAATTTACCTATGAAAGAAAAAAAAAAAAGAAAAGCAGTGGAACAAAGAGCACACCTCAATGGAACTAGAAGCCAAAGAATAACCCTCCATAGATTTTTGTCTTGTTGTTCTACTTCTTAGTTGCTGGTGTATAGTATGCAATTGTTGAGATACCTCGTTCAGCAGCTCATGTCTTTCTTTCACATTCCCAAAGAATGCTTTCTTTACATACTCAGTCTCTTCTTCAAGAGTTTGTAACCTCGTATGGAGCTCTTTAATCACGCCAAAGTGCAACCCTGCTTTACTCTCACTGCAATTTCTGCAAGCCTCGCTTCCTGAACCACCCTCTGAAGCTTCAATAACCTGATTTGAACTCAGAATCCTCAAACTTGCATCCGGTTCTTTCTCACGTAAGCTTGGACCATATGAGAAGTAATCGCTAGACAGGCACACAGGATCCTTTGACACTGCTTCTTCCAAATCAGTAACTTGAAACTTTGTTTCTTTCTCTGGCACCAACTCCATCCCACTATAAGGTCTCAGTTTCTTTGGTGTGTTTTTTCATTTTTTCCTCATCCCACTCAAGAATATTGATTTCCTTTTCATTATAAAAAATTTCTTCAAACCCTTTCAAGTCTGTCAAGTCATCCAGTTCTTATATTTTCAAGATTTCAATCACCTACCAAAATGCGAGAAATTTTAAAAAATTTTGAACACCCATTTGTTTGAAACACCAAAATAATCATTAAAAACAGGAGAAAAAAGAAAAGAAAAGAAAAACAGGAACCCATGAATGCTAAGAAACATAATTAAAGGAAGATGAAAAGATAGCCGAAAGGTTTTAGAAGGCAAAGAACATCAAGATTCCCACATAGATGGAAGCTAAGGAGTTAGTTGGAAAACATGATAGAGAATGATGGTTACTTACCTGAGAGAGTTGCAGAGTAGCAACAAGACACATGGAAGAAGAGAGCTTCCTGAAGAGTTCTTCTCTTCTTTGCTTCCTCTACAAGACAGAGAGAGAGAGAGAGAGAGAGAGAGAGAGAGGACAAAACCCTATGGCGGTTGATGAATGAAGAGGGAGAGGTAGCTTCTACTTCTGCTGAGCACTTGAACAAGAGTGCGTCGTTACTCTAAATTCTGGCTCCATTTTCGCACCAAAACGTGGGCCCTGTGCGACGGTTTGAACGCCAACAGTGGCGAAACCAGACCTTCTGTTTTGAGTAAATTATGATTAAACAAACGCCTTTCCTCTTCCTTAACCACTCTAATTTTAAGACCTTAGGATCTGTCTGATGGTGAGAAATTAGCGGAAAAAAAATCATAAATTTCTTTGTTTGATTGCAGAGAAAATAAAAAACTAAGAAAGTATTTGACAGAGGAGGCTAGATTTTTACGTTTTTTTTCTTGAGCCCTGAAAAGAAAAATTGTCATCTATTTTTTCCTAAATTTTTTTATTTGAATCCAAAAAGACTATTCATTGTTCTGTTCGAGATGAAAATGGATCAAACTCAATTCTTTTTTTTGATGAAAAAGATCAAACTCAATTCGAAATTTGGATGGGATAAGAAATAAAATAAATGACTAGTACAATTGGGACAAATATTTATTTCATTGTACGGAATTTGGATCTATGGTGGAGGAATACGTCTTGTCAGCCCTCTTTCCTAGCGTTGGCCGAATAACTACGTTTCCAAATGGCTTCCTTAACCAGGTGCTTTCATGGTCTTCTTCTTGTTTGCTTTGAAATCTACCCCTTTGGAAGAATCGAAACTGGTATCTTTCTTCGAATCTCTACTACATTGTTTTGATAAGTATCATTCCTTTTCTTGCCCATCTTTCATCTTTCTTGAATTTTTATGGTGAGGATAATCAATCTTGCTCGTAGGCAACCACCACACCAACCTGACATTAATTTCAGTAGCTATCAAGTAATATTGAATACATTTCATACCCATTTTAATTATTTCCATGTAAATTCTAAAAACCAAAGTGCTAAATTACTTCATTCGTCACATATTAATTCAAAATCCCTTAATTTTTAGACGAAACTCTATAAAGAGGTTCCACACTTCCACCAAGTCAGCTAATAATATCTTTCCCGTACTAAAATCATCCACGGACAAGCCATTAAATTTTTTTTTTGTTGTGGAAAGACAAGCCATTAAAGGTGCTCATCCGTAGTCTCTCAGCAATCACTCACAGGATTTCAATCATTCAAATGGTTTGAAATCATTCAAACCGGATGTAAATGCTCTAAGGATGAGCCCGTAAAGTGCTCGTCCGCAACTCTTAAATTTAGTGATTTGAATAATGCAAATCATTCAAATCAGTTTTTTGTTGAATGCATTTCCTCTAGAGCTAGAATCCGATGGTACCATGAAATTGCCAATGGGATGTGTTTTGGGATGCGGGCCCCTCTATTGAAAATGAGCATCCATCCGCACATTTCACGCTTGTAACACTGAGTGGCACCAGATGAAATGGTATCTTTTTTATTACAAATGGTTGCTTGTTGCGAATGATTGCCCATGTGGAATTCATCCAAGGGCTAAAGGTACTCATCCGTAGAGGATTTAAATCCATTCAAACCATTTAAAATCCGGTCTAAAAGTTGCTCGTATGTAGTCACTTAGTGATAATTTTACGTGCTCGGTCGTAGATAATTTTAATTTATCTTTTCCCTTTTTTGTTTTTGGTAAAAGCCAATCTTAGGCCATTTCATTCAAAAACAAGATGGTTACAACTGTTGAAACAGCAACAACTAGAAAGAGGCTAAACAACAGGGTACCATGATCCCTACCACGAACCTCTACGATTGCTCCGGAGCAAAAGAAAATTAGGCTCAGTGGTGCCTGAAGGGTCCGCAGAGACACCGAATGTTAAACCCAATAACTTGGGAACCGTCTTTAAGGCGATGAGAAAGAGGGATGTTGTCAAATTACCAACATAAACCTGATTAAGGATTAACTTCAAACAGAGGTTGAGGAAGACACCATGAAAACTGATGTTGAGCACCTTTAAGGACAGCAAAATGAAACCACCAAACTTGGACAAAATAACCACGAACCAAACAGTGAACATGAATATCGGTACCTATGGTTTCGGCCATTGTTATCGTCCCCTTACCCCAACATTAAGTACTTATTTGAGTTAAAATCTCACCCGAAGAAGTTAGTTACAGAACGGTTTTCAACTTCTCAATTCTCAGAAAACTTCCAATTCCACCCGCCTTCAAACACTACATCCGAGTCTGGGGTAGACGAAGGACAGACTTAACTCTTGTACCAAATGGGCACTGATGATTATGATTTTGCTAACCTTTAAACACTACTCAACACATCATACTCCTCAATGTCCTCATATTTTTCAGGTTTTTATCACCAGACCAGTGACTCTTTGTCACATGACAATCATGATGTACGTATAGGAGTTCACCATGAATTCATCCACACGATCTCTAGTCCAACGCCAAAGCTCATCACTTGATCAAAGCCGTCCGATTTAATGATTTCCATTTTTATTATCACGTGGACTTCTTTTATTTCTAATAAAATGAAATTAGTTAGAAGATTGTGTTTTGGCATGCAAATGTATCTGCTACTAAATTATAATCTCAAATTTAATGAAGAGGGTTACAAGAATATAATGTGGACCATTCACAAGAAACCAGGAAAAATGGTTCCCATCTGCAATAAACAGATTATTTCTTCTTTGTTGTATAAGGAACAAGGGGAATCTAGCAAAAGCAAGAAAATTACAGCCGAGGATCTGGTTTCTGATTGATTTGAAGACATTCTTCATGGAATCTTTTTAGTCTTCTGGGTTTATCTTGAAGGGAAAGGATGCCCCACCGAATTAGTCGACGGGAACTTCCACCTCCATCTTTAGATCAGATGCGCCAAGAATCTGAAAAGTCATGAAGCAAAGTAAAAGAAAACTGATAAAGGAACTGGACCCAAATAAACAGACGAATTCATGAAAGCAACTGAGACTACTTTATAGGTGTTACTGCTCAGAAGCTCAGCTGGATTACCATTGTTTTCATCAAAAGATCATGACCAGAATATTGGATGTGTTAACAATCTAGACTTCAAGAACAGTTCTATTTTCCTTTTTCACGCAGTATTCAAGACACATGTTTATGTTAAAAAGAACATTCCCCTAACCATCAACCTAACCAAATGATCCTGGCATTTGATAATTTGAATTCTTAAGCCGGTCAGAAACTAATAAAGTTCAAAACATATGCCCCATTAACAAGGTATCTTAATTGCTTAAGGAACTACTAGTGAGTCTAAGCTAGTTTATTTTACATTTGAGTCATCGTATTGGACCCATTCAATATTACTGCTTTTGACACAAGGAATAAGAAACCTGGTTACCATTGTCTCCACACATTTTACTGCACTGGCTTCCCTTTCCCACTGATTCAGAAGTGGGATACAAGAGGCTTACGCTACTTTCAGTCCCATCTTTCTTTGTGTCTCAGCAAATACAGGATATGCCCTACCCTGGTAAACTCATTGTCACCCTTTATATCTGGAAAGGATAGTCTAAAATCTCGGCCAGTACCAAGTCATACTGGTGAACTGGCCAGAAATGGTACGAGACTGACCTGCAATACCTACAATATCAAAGGAAAAAAGTCAACTTGGTATGACTCGGACAGTACCAAGTTGGTACCACCTAAGACAAGATATTCATTATACAGCTCTCACCTTGGAACATAAAATAAAATCCCAACAGAGATAAACACAAGACCTCTTTCAACCAGATGAAGGAAGTGCATGAAACACAAGAAGGCAGGAACATCTGTTATCCAGTAAAGGACAACAGAGATGCTGAGTTCTTTTATCATTAGCCGCTTTGACACTGGTAATACCATCAGAAAACCGAAGGGGCAATGGACCTACTGGTGCAGTTGGGCTTGGCAAAGAAAGGGATCTAACCTGGTGGAGGTTGTTGGACGGAGGAAGACCATCAGGGATGGTCTCCAATCGGAAGTCCAGTAAGCCTTTGAGAGAATGGGGACCTCTGGACCTTGGAAATGGGATGCAAAATGTACGAGGCTTCTCCAATCCTCCCATTATTGGAGAATGATTGCAGGTGAAGAGGAGCTCAAAATGTACGATGCTTCTCCAATCCTCAAAATGCCTACCATTGTATCCCATAAATAACTACCCAAGACTAATTTCTACACTAGTGAGTATATAAAGAGAAAACCTGGATCCAAACATTGAGAACCCAACAAAATAAGAAACCATCATTCTCCTATATCAAATATTGTCCAAATATGCACAACAAAAAACACTTGTAACAAAGACCCTAGCCTTTGGGGGACAGCCAAACAATGAATGAGTACCATCCCACCTAGCTGCAGAAACAGTTTTATAGATAAAGGAAGACAATCAAAGTAAAAGAGTCACCTCCTTATGAAGTATATAGAACAATGAAATTATCAACTCAAGTCTCCTATTGATTTTACTGTTAAGTGTTAATACTTGAACTAAATAGTTATGGAATTGATGACATACGTTTTTTACATAAAACAATAATGACGATATGGTTGACCAAAAACAAGAAAATGGAAAATCGAGTACCTTAACGAAGTCATCCAACAGAAAATACGATTCTCTTGTGTAACCGGCTTCCTCCAACAAGCGGTTCAAAACTTGCTACCAACCACAACACAGAGTATTAGTAGTTAAAGACAGAAAAATTATATATTTTTTGATCTTTGTGTGCTGCTGGCAAAGGGTTAATACTGCAAGATAACATGTTGAAGATTAGCATAAACAAATGTCAGGAGGAAAATCTAGAAAGGAAAAAAGAGAACGATCCACGTTGTAAGAGATAGTGACACATATTTGATCTGGGTTCAAAGGTAGAAATAGGATCATCCTCAACACAGTGGCTCATATTTGATCTTTGAGTATTCCATGGGGACACACACAGACACACACAAAACACACAGACACACCCACAGACCCACAGACCCACAGATGGAAGCACGCATGCGCGCGCGTGCGCACATACACACACATACCAGGGTGATGGACTAGGTTGAATGCTGGCCAATCAAGCCAACCCAATCATGCAACCGATGATCAAAACGTTAATGAATTGGCAGCCACATGAAATTCCTTTTCCTTCTTTTGATTTTAGTGTCACCGATTTGCCAATGCTACTAATTTTTGTTCAATGTAGACTACCAAATGCCACACTATCATAAAACAATAAAGTTATACCCATTTACCATACAAAACTAAACTGTATATTGGTAATTGGACCAGGTGAGCTATAAATAATCTCTACATATGAACACAATAACATATGTAGCCAAAATTTATGAGTCTATAGAGTGAGAAACAGAGATCTAAAGATTTTAAACTAAAAAATAAAAATAAAATAAAGGACAGAAGGAGGATTAAGAAGAAGTTTATAGGAGGCAAATGGTCCCCATAAGTTACTTCTGTTCTTGGAATAAATAACCGTGCCCTGAAGCATGTGTTGGACATAAAAGACATCAATGCAAGGACACAATGAAAAAGAAAAACCTTTATCAGAATAACGCAAATCTTTTACACGATTATTTTCAACTGGTTCTATCAACTCACCATGCCAACCACAATATTATGTAGCTCAGTTAGTGATAAGTAATCTGTACTGGAGGACCGAATATTATGTACCAGTCACAAAAACACGTAAGTTACAAAAATATTTAAGGATATCAAAGACAGTGTAGGCTTTTCTCCTCTCTCAAGGTTCAAGAAGTACATCATCAAGCCTTAGAAAACGGTTCATTCGCTACTTGATTGTTGCAACTAGTTGAGTGCCTATGAACATTTTAGTGCAAGGAGGAATCCTTTAGGTGAAGCTCATATTGCTCAAGAATATCAATAAGAAGATGAAGACTTCTTAGAAAGTCCCTATCAATACAATGTTTTCTTATTTGGTAGAAATCTTGCAAGACCTTATAATCTTTCCTGACACAAAACATTAACATCTATTGATTTCAAGTCCCCCAACTAGTAATTCAAATTAGAGAGCAAACATTGAAAAATGAATGGCAATCCTTATTATTCAGGTCCTTCTTAAATCAACATTTTTCATTTGACAGAACGGAGGCAAATTATTATAGTAAAATCTGTCAGATGAATAAATACTTAGGTGAAGCAAACAAGGAAAAAGGAAAAACATCTAATGAAATGTCATAAAAATCCCACCTCTCTTTGCAGCTCAGACATGAATGAACCACTCAAATCACGCAACACCTCCAATATATCATTGAAAGTCACCTTTCCATTACAATCAGAATCGTAGACTTTAAAGATAACTGAGACACAGATAGAAACAGGATTAAAATAACATTTAAAAAAAAAAAACAATATCAATGTATTCACAAGGTCATTTCCAAAAGATTTCCTCATAAATTGAGAAATTCCCAAAAGGTAAACATCATATGCCTTCAGGATTTAATGTGGATCGGATGATGTGGTAGGCTGCCCTTATGACCTCTTCAATAAGTTACCAATCCATTTGAATTCTAGGAACACGGTATGGTTTATTGTCAATTAAAGAAGAATCAAGATTCAAGAAAGTACATCCTATAAGCAGAAGTACAGCAACTACTAAAGTGTATGAACCTGTAGTGAGGAAGGATAAGAGAAAGTTGTAAAGGAAAGAAAAACTGACATTCAATTTTCTGCTGCACGCTAGCTTTAGCACTAAATGCGGACAAGAATGCCACAAAATCCTTAAAGTTCAAACCATCTATCATCTTAACCAACCTCTGCAAAGCCATGCATCAAGCGATCAAATAATCAAACATATGAAATACAGGAACCAATCCACAACCAAACCATTCATCAAAAACCTAATTTTTTTTTCTTCTCTCAAAAATCAATCCGATACATCACCTGAGAAAGGGGGTTCAGCGAAAATTCAGGAATCGATAAGAACTCATCAGCAGATATGAAACCCTTTGCGTTCCTATCAAGCTGGCAAAACCTCTGATAGAGAGAGACTATTTCTAGCTGCGAAACTGAGTTTCACACGAAACCCAGATGAAATTAACTTCCCAAATAAACAAATAACAATATTATGAGAATCAAATCAAAAAGACAAAATCTTACAGAGATTGTTGGAGTGATCTTGAACTTCCTCTATATCGTATTGAGTGAGCGTCGAAGACGCGGTCCCCATTCTCTTTCCCAACAAACCTATAGCGTTAGAGAACAGAAGCTCATTTCACTGGTCAAACGAGCTTTAAACAGGAAAAAAAAGAAACACCAACCTGAACTGAAAATGGAAATACGATGAGATAATAAGAGCTGATATGGTTCGAGAGGAAGACGGCTTTGTCATCATCGGCTAGCCAAAACTGGCTGTGTTAACCCTTTAGAAGATTCTTCACTCGCGAACGGTTTGTTTACTTCCTGGTGCACGCGCAACGACGACCTCGCTGTCTGTCTCTAAATGGGACAGTTGGCCGATGGACCATACTATCATAGCATCGATCTCACATGCCATGCACGTGAGTTGTTCTGCCATGCACGTGAGTTGTTCGCTGTTCATGCACCAATCACGTGTTTCACATAGATATCTATCGTGTACCCAAGGTTTTGAGTTTCGGTGCACCTGGGCGGCCGCCGCCCAGGGTACCAAACGGCATTTCGTCGGCACGTCGGCGAAATGCCGACGATTCAGCAAAAAACCTTTTTTCAGGTGAATCGAACAAAATTTCACCAGAAATATTTCTGGCTTTTTTTTCAAAGAAAATGCTAGATTTACAACAAGCATCAGCTATATACTTCAAAATTGCACTTAAATTACTACAAGTATCAATAGTATACTTCAAAAATCATGAAAACACAATGTGGCATGTAAATGTAATGATCGGGCGGCCCATCGGGGGGGTGATGCTGTGTGCGCTGTGTTTAAACTTTAAATAAAAAATGACAAAGAGGATCCAAATTTTAAATTAAACTGAAACAACAATATATAAAGTAAAAAACATACAATCATACCATCAAATCAGCCATGAAATGAACGACGTGGCTCAAACCCTGATCTCTCGCCAATAAAATGACGGTAGCGCTTCCATTCCATCTGAAATATGTATTCTCTCTAATATGCACGGACATGTTGCTCATACTCCTCCTGTGTCATATGAGCCATGATACCAACTGGAGGGAAATCATCATAATAGTAGCATATATCTGACTCTGGTTGTAGTAGTGGTGGTGATGAAAGAGACGGCATAGGATAACCGGAATGCTCGTATGGAGGGGCTACTGCTGCAGCTCCAATAGCAATAGGTACAGGCATAGCATAATAACTGTACGGATATGGATTCACTGGAAAGATCCCAAATGGATCAGATGTCTGTATGTGTGCTCCAGGATATCCGTATGATGTACCGTAACTACTACTATCTGATGAATCTGCTGGCCAAAGCTGCTGAGGATAGTAGGTTGGATAGTGTCCCTGGGTCGGCTGTGGTGGATAGTAAGGATACTGCTCTCCATAAGAACTCGATGGTCCTCCAACATCTAAAGATCCGAAACTCTGTGCCATGGAGGATGAGTTATCGTGCATCCCTGTATGCTGTCTCTCCTTGCCTTTCCTCCTTTGAAAGGAATATCCCCCACTCTCATCACGACCTCTATTTCCGTGGTCAGTATCCTGTGTGGTATGATGGAAAACCACCTCTTTAGTAAAAGGACTCAACCCCGGGCCACTGGTACCAACACCACCATAACCACCACTAGCACCACCATCTCCATCATCATCATCTGAAGATCCGGACTCATCCTCATCATTTGTCTCCTCCTCATCTGTCTCCTCCTCTTATGATGAAACATGCCAACGGGCTAGGACTGGGGCAGGTGTCGTCGCAGTAGTGGAGGAAGGAACAACTCTGATGAGGTTATCCAGTGAGTCTCTGCTAACCTCCCCCCTCTCCTCCTCCATAGTTGCATCTACATCGATGCCCAACTCTGCTGCAGCGTGTGATATAACTGGGTTAGGACTACGATCAGGCTGATATATCTCAACACATCTAACCCACTCTGCAAATGGATCATCATCATCAACTTCATTACTGAATAACACATCTAAAGGATCCTTCACAGCTGCGGCGGTGGTGCTGTGCTCTATCTCTAACTGCTTCGTCCTCAGCCTCATGTTATAATGGCAGAAGACCAACTTCTGTAACCTCTGATAAGCTAGCCGGTTCCTATGCTTTGTGTGTATGAGTACGAACGTACTCCAATTGCGCCCACAAGCAGAGAAGGATGCTGTCTGAGCCAATATTCGGCATGCTAACTTCCTCAGTGTGGGGGCACTTGTGCCATGCATCACCCACCATTCACCTGGATTTACAAATAGAAAATATTAACAATTATTTAGAAATTAGAAATTTAAAATATTAATATTCACAAATCATAATCCCTTGTCACTTACACGACATCATCCTGTCCCTCGATGCAATCGCCGTAGTCATCCTGAATGAGCCCATCGCATCTTTAAATTGTATCAGCTGGTAGTGGAATAATTTGAAAGGGTCAATACTTAATAATTAATATAACTATTAAGAAGAAGTGATATCCATAACATAAGTGAAGTTAAATGCTACAGCCCCTACCTTGTTTCCAAATTCTCCAACTGATTTTGAATGGGGGTCCAACTTCATATAAACCTCGTGGACACGAGCGCAGAGGTCGTGGCATGCGCCAAGATTATCCTTATAATGATATTTTGGATTCAAATAATACGCTACATTGACGATTACAAGAAAAAACATTAGTACAATAATTAAAATATAATTATAAACATTATTGAACATAAAATGATTTAAATAAAATTGTAATTATACTTGCTGCATGCAAATGATGACCTAGCGACTTGTACCATTTATCGTTAACAATCTTGAGTATCCACTGATGTGATTTGGGTGATCTCGCTTTAATCTGAGCTTTCATCACCGCCATACACTTATAAATGGATCCTGCCGTAGGATAGGAATCTGTGTCAATTATTCGCAGTATACGGTATATGGGCTGCAGTATAGCAATCAACTCTCGCACATGCTCCTAAAAAGTGCTGGACAAAACAATGTCCTCTACTCTTCATCTCTTTGCGACTCTGAGCACAACTCGTCCAATCCTCACTGGTAAATAGAGATCTTAATCCCTGCTTGTGGCTCAGAATACTATCCAATGCAATATAGTTCGTGCAGAATCTGGTAATCCCCGGCCGAACTATGTCCCCACGACATCTCTCTCTCATCTTCGCTAGTACGTAATTATGGTTGTACACAAATGTGGTGAGTGCTCGTGCATCCTTCAATGTCGTTAGCACTTGGCTTCTCTTGCCAATCTCCTCTAGCATCAAGTTAGTACAATGTGCAGCACAGGGCGCCCAATACAGGTTATACCACTGCTGTAATGTCTCGCCGGCTTTCTTGAACGCACTGGCACTGTCTGTCACAATCTGAACGACGTTCTCAGGGCCAACCTTCTGTACCACCCTTTCTAATAAGCTGGTAATATAGGGCGCATCCTTGATATTGTGTGATGCGTCAACAGATCTCAAGAACACTGCCCTGCCTCTACAATACACCATGAAATTGATGATGGACAGTTTAGTAGGACCTATCCATCCATCACACATGATGGTAACTCCAAACTGCTCCCAGTGGGGTCGTAAGGATGTAATAAACTCTCTCATCTCTGCCTCCTCTTGATCCATGTACGTACCCATAATCTCTCGGGGCATAGGAGGCAAAGACTCCCTGACCCAACTCCTAGATAACATCGACCATGTTCTTAAA
The DNA here is from genome assembly GCA_947561395.2 of Buxus sempervirens. Classification (NCBI taxonomy): domain Eukaryota; kingdom Viridiplantae; phylum Streptophyta; class Magnoliopsida; order Buxales; family Buxaceae; genus Buxus; species Buxus sempervirens. Next base: position 9,506,584 of record OX387194.1, on the reverse strand, counting down.
ATAGAGGCTCCTTGCTGCATTCGCTGGAATGTGATTGTAAGCACCTCATTTTTGCACCTCCCAAAATGCAAAAAATGAAATTTTAATTGAAAAGTCAAACTTGAGAAAGTCAAAAAGTTGACTTTTTATCTGGTGCAAATCAGTTGCCATGCTTCTTACCATTGGAAAGAGGATTCCGATACGATTCTAATGGAACAGAGTTTGTTCAAATCGGAGTCCAGATGAAGGAGTTATGGACTGGTCAAATCTGAGAAAAGCAGAAATTGACTTTCTGCTAAACCCCAGATTAGCTACCTCATTTGATACCAACAGAAAGAGCATCTCGACACGATTCCAACGCAACTGAGTTTGCTGGAATCGGAGTCCCGGATAAGGAAATATGAGCAAAATCGGCTCCCGGACGCGGCCCGGCACTTCTGCTAAAAAACTCGAGTTTACTGCTAAACTAAAATTCAGTGGATAGGGAATCTCGCACTGATTCCAACGCCACTAAGTTTGCCAAAATCGAATATCAGACGAGCGAGTTGTGGGCGGTTAAAGTTTCTGAAAACCTGTACACGTGGCAAATAGTGAAGAAAGAGCAGCAAAATGAAAAGTTTTGAATTAAAAAATAATATTTTTGCTAAAAATCTAATTAAAGTATTTAAAATAAAAGAAAAAGAAAAAAAATTAAAAGATGCATGTGCATCCAAAACTTGAAACAAAAAAATCTTAATATAATAATAATAAAAGTTTTCTTGGAGGCTAAGTCTTGAAGCAATGATTCACAATCATTGCTTGTATTTAAAAAGGGGCACAAATAGAAAAGGGGTAAGGTTTTGGTGATAGAGGGCAAAAGTAATTAATTTTTAGTCAAGGCACATAAAAGGCAACCCTAGCACCCTTTCTCATGGTCGATTGATCTTTTTTGGGGAGTTCTCTCATCTCTCTCATGAGCTCCATTCTCTCTCCCACTCTTCTCCTCCTCTCCTTGCCTTCCAAGCCCCTCAAACACCACCTAGAACCTATCGAAGCCCTTCCTAGTCTCTTCTTCCTCACTTAAATCTTGGAGGAGAACAAGACCTGCTGCTCTTGGTGCTGGAAGATGCGGCTCCAGCAACTGTTCTGGCTTCGAGGGAGTTCCATACATCACTCCAGGCTCCAATAACCCCCAGGTATTGTTCCCCATAGCCTTTTATGTTAAATATATGAGATTGGATTCATTCCTAGATGTTTGTTAAGAAAGGTTTTGTCATGTCGCATTGGATCATTTGAGTGAGTGTTTTTGTCATTTTATTGCTGATTTAAGAGGAAGCATGTTTCCTCGTGCTTGCTATCTTTTGTACCCCCTAAGTAACCCCCTTATCCCCTTCTTTAAACACCCTTTCTAGCCAGCCGTGTGGTTTGGCTTCGTAGGGATGTGGTAAGTGACGTGTGGTATATTCTCTTCCTTTCATTTGTTTGTGTATGAGGATAGGCTTAGGCATGCATGTTTTTTACCCTCATGACTGCGTGTTCGAAGCATATATGTGAGCTAAGTTCGGTGGGTATGTATGGTAGGTGATAAGCATGAGTTTATTGCTTAAGTATCTAGGCTAGAATTCCATTGCATGATTGTTTGTTTTCTGGTTATTGTTCATACATGGTTGTTGTTCCATAGGTTTGTAAACACCCGGAATGGAGGTACCAGACCTCCGTTCCTTTACTGGATTCGGTCCAAGTGATGGAAGAAGGGAAGCCCCTACCCTTCTCCCATAGCTCGGTTTGGAAAGCCCCAAAGAAGAGCCAAGTGGCTCTCACCTGAACCACTATGGGCTCACACAGGAGCCCACACGACCCCTAGAACATCCCAAGAGGCTTAAAAACCCAACCCCATTGGAAAAATCCAAAAAAATAGGTTCTGTATGTTGATCCGCCAACTCAGGTTGGATCAACAGAGATCTATGGGTAGCCGGCAACATATGCCGGATACACTGGCCTATGTGTGTAACCGGCATCTCAGGCCGAATACACTGCCAGAATGCCATTTGAGCCATTTTGCTGATCTTGTGCTATATTTTGGTTTGTTTGATCAAATCCGGGCGAACCAGCAGGGTTTCCGGGTCACCCGGAAACCCAAGATGGGCCATGGACCGACCCGGTCCAAATTGATTCCCGGTGGGCCTTCCAATGGGGCCCACCAAGCCCGACAAAATCCTTTTGTTAAATAAAGATAAAATCAATCCATTTGAGTGGGCCACACCATTGGAGGCCCACCCAAGCCTAATTTTGAAGCATGCTGATCTAGACTTAGGCATGGTTTGGCTGAGACCATGGGCAGGGCCTATCGGGCCCACTAAGCTCATTAAACCAAACAAGTGTAGGGTTTCCAAACCCTATCTCAGAAAGTCTTGGGCTTTCAAGCCCGAGCCCAGGTAAAGGGACCCAAGCCCAATGCTTGGCCCATTTTGGCACAGATAAGAAAGATAAATCAAAATCACTTGGCAACCGATTGTGTGGCCCACTTAAGGGCCCACAAACAGTCCCGGCCCACTTTTGGCATGAAATCCACTTAAATAATCAAACTTAAACTTCAAATAAAAATCAATTCATTTGAACCAAAGCCTAAAGGGCCTCTCAGGTTTAGAATGAGGCCCACCAAGGGGACATGTTGGCTCAACCAAGCCCACCCAGGAATCCGCGGGCCTTCCAACAGGGCCTGCCCCATCAGACTCACATCACTTTAACTAAAAAGGTAAAATCAAGTAAAGGGACCCACACCACTTTGGCGGTCCCCTCCAGACTTAAACCAACATTGAATGCTGGAATAGGAATCGGGTGAGTGAGAGACCAGAGTTGACTCAAACCAGGGAAACTTATGGGACCCGTCACTTGACGGGGTGGACTGGGGTGTCTACGGACTTCTCCAGACCGCAACCGAGAACCTACTTAGAATCTCAAGCCGCAGACCAAGCCTTAGTAGAAGAACTTAGGCACCCAGGTGTCTGCCTGCACCCCATCAGGCAGTGGCGACTCCAAACAAATCCCGAGGCACGCATAGTTTTGCGTGCGCCTCGTCGTGCGACCGAAATCGGGTGCGCACAATGATTGAAGATAAAAAATTTGGATATGAACTTCCCCATCTTCTCCCTAACATTGCCCTTGCTCCACATATCCTTCAATCTCTTCTGCTTGCCACCAGATGAAAGCCACATACTCGGCTCCATAGGATAATCGGGCATGCGGTGCTAGGTCCAACCCCAGCTGTACCTGCATCTCCTCCAGAGGTACCACCCCTGTGAAATCCGTGCCTCGCAGCCTCTCTCCTCTCAAACTCAGACTATAAAGATGCTTGAACTGAGGCTCTGAATGCTGCCCTCTCTCCCTCTGTAACATACTCTTCTGGGCACACGATGTCATCATCATCATCAACAGCAGCCACAGAGGGTTGGATAGGCTCTGCCAATCTACGTCTAACCTCCTTCCGTACATGCCTCTTCGCCTCCCTAGCTGCACTCCCTAACTGTAAGTGCTCTCTCATTAGCCTCTGAACCTCTGGAGGGACATGATGACAGTTGGCCACGTTACTGTAGCCGTGTGCCAAATGCTGCTTCAACCGTGATACTCCACCATCCTTTATGATTTAGTGGCAATAGTTGCAGACCATCTTATTTCTGTCTCCCTCGTATCTCGTGCAATGGGCCCAACCAATATCCTGCTTCCTGCCCTCTCCACTACCACTACCAGATGCCATATTGTCTGTCCGTCTGACTGTCTCTAACAGATTAACCAAGAAGTACTACATTGGAATCCGAACCCCTGCACAAGTGCACAGTAAGTTAGTAACAGAGCACAATAAAAAAATTATAAATATTAATTCACATTCCACAATACTAAGTACTAACATTATCAACTAATTATAATTTCTTATTTATAATTTATAAACTCCGATTCTTCAAAATAAATTGTTCTATAATAAACAAATTAACTTTAGGAATTTAATTTGAGTACTTATATTTTTTTATTAATTTTATGAATAATTAACTAATTTTCGGATTAATTAATTCAAAAAAATCATAAATACATAAAAAAATTATATAAACTCCGATTCCTTAACATCAATCATTCTACAATAAATAAATCAATTTTATGAATTTAATTTGAGTATTTATCTTTTTTTATTAATTTTATTAATAATTAATTAATTCCAAAAAATCAAAAGTATATAAAAAATTTATATAAACTCCAATTCCTTAACATAAATCATTCTACAATAAATAAATCAATTTTATGAATTTAATTTGAGTATTTATCTTTTTTAATTAATTTTATTAATAATTAATTAATTTTCGAATTAATTAATTCCAAAAAATAAAAAATACATAAAAAAATTATAAACTCGAATTCCTTACATAAATAATTCTACAATAAATAAATCAATTTTATGAATTAAATTTGACTACTTATCTATTTTTCTTCATTTTATAAATAATAAATCAATTTTCGGATTTAAAAATTCACAAAAATAATAATTTAAAAAAAAATTAATCTGGGGGCACCCATTTGTAGATCGGGTGTCCCCATATAACATATATAATTATCATAAGCAAAAACATTATTTATCTAATTTAAATGAATTAAAAAAATTATATGCATTTTCAGATATAATAATGGCTAAAAATAAATTTTTTTTGCAAAAAATAAAACGCCAACACCTATCTGTAGATCTGGTGTCGGAATTCAACATATAATGAAATGAAGACATTCTCCAAGGTTTAGATAAAAAAATTGAAAAAACCAACCTTACCTAATGTGTGCGATGAACGTGGCTTCAATATTCTCTAAATCCAAAAATCCTTGGCTTAAACCACTCTAATCGTGCTATATGATAAAAAAAAACGACAAAAAACGAGTCTAAATCCAAGCCAAAATCGCGCCAAACCCCCCCCCCCCCCCCCCCCCCCCCCGCCCCCAAAGCCCCTAGTTCGTCACCCTTTCTCCCCTCTCTCCCTCTATTTGCAGGTCGATTAAATGTCGCGCGTAAGTGTGCGCGATTCGTTTTTAAAAAAAATTCCGATTGAAACCCAGCGAAATTTCGCTGGGTTACGTCGGCATTTCGATGAAAATTGCTGGGGACACGCCCCAGCGATTTCCCCTGGCGAAACACATCGCCGGGGGTCCCTGTACCGAAATTTCTTGTAAACCTTGCCTATACCATGTGAGGGGCCGGCAGTAACCAAAATGTGTGATTTTCCAAAACAGCCCTTACACATCATTGTAAAGATTCATTAATGAAATGATAAAATAGTCAAAACTATAATAATTAGTTACAAAATCATTAATCTCTCCATCTACCTCTTTCTTTGTACATGCAGACTGTGTTTGGAAGCCTGGATTTGAGGAGAAAAGAAAATCTTAAATTTTCTTTCTTTTTTTTGGTTAATAGAAAGAAAGTGAGATTTTCTTTTCTTCTTTCTATCAAATGTAAAAAATTCTCTTTAAAAAGATAAAGATTTTGAAAGAAATGAAAGTTCACCATTACTTGTTACTACTCACATCACCCACCCACCCCACCATTACCATGGTTTATCGGACCAGCAAGTTCGTACCAGGATGATCCCAGTCCAGTATTCCAATCCAAGATCATTTGATTAAAAGGATCGCTTTGGACCGGCCAGTACTAGTCCGGTTCGGAGCGGTACCAACCGGTCTAGAACGGTACCAGCCGGTCCATAGCCGATCTGATCCGGTCCATAACCAGCATAGTCCGGAAAAAGTTAGGAAACTTTAAAAAATAGCAAAAAAATATAAGAAAAATTCATTTATAACTGTTAAAAGTTCTATATGATTGATATAAATATAATAAAGTTGATGTTATATGTTATAATATCAAATTATATCTTTATATTATAATATATCATTATATGTCAATTTATATTATCAAAAAAAGAACATATAACATATAATTTGATATTATATGTTATATTTGTCATAGCATATAATTTGATATATGTCAAATTATATTTAAAACAACTTATAATGTTAAATTATATTATATGTTATAACATATAATATGACATACTATAATTTCAAATTATAAAAAATAATTTGATAATATGACATACTATTTGTTATAATTATAACATATCAAATTATATGTTATAATTTAACATTTTAACATAGATTTTCAACTTTATTATGTCTTATATCAATCATCTATAATTTATAACATTTATAAATGAATTTTTCTTTTCGGAATTTTTGCCATTTTTAAAATTTTCAGAATTTTTAAAATTGGACCGGTTGGTCCAAAGCAAATAAAAAATTTTCTACTTTTTTTGCCAAATCACTTTGGATTGGCTGGTCTTGTCGGTCCAGCCGCTCCAGAAAACCATGACCACTACCATCATCCACCACCATCACAACCCACCATCTGTACCGTCCCACCACCAACACCCCTACTACCCCACAATCATCACCACCGCCGGTCACCACCAACCATAACCAGCTGCCACTGCCCGCCACTGCCACCCACTACCACAACCATCACCAATACTGTTGTTGCCACCCCACCAACTCTACCAGCATCCACCCACTCTCACTCGCCCATTATCCCAATCCATCATCTTACTAAAATATATATTTTTTTCTTCTCATTTCTCATCTCATCCAAACACCGGAAAAGAAATCAATATTTTTCTCTTCTTTTCCTTTTTAGCTTTCTTCTCTTTTCTTTCCAAGTCCAAGGCTCCAAATACAACCACAGTATTGCACGTGCACTTAGCTAGTATATGAAAATCGGAACCCATTATTGCAGTTAAAGATGGAACCCATCGTACCTAGTAATCGAATGAAATCTTCTGTTATGTTTGCCTAAATTGTTCCTTACTTTGACTATGAGATACTGACATGTGGAGCATCTCATGGTCAGTATTTTTTTCATGTGTGCCCCACTTGAAACATTTACAACAATAAAAAAACATTGACCGTGAGAAGCTCCACATGGTATCATCTCACGGCCAAAGTAGGTATCAATTCAGGTAAACATAGCAGGTGATGTCACATGACCTAATGATGAAATCATCTTCAATGTTAAGTTTGCTTGTCTCTTTTCTCTTATATTATCAATCAAGCAGTGCAACAGGGATAAGCATGCAACTCTTAACCAGTTTTCCCAAGAACCTTAGTGTATTGACATGCATTCAAGTCTCAACCGATTAAAGTTCTGGACATTATTGGAATTTTAATATTCTATAAGGCTATTTTGGTATATTCGCTAGATGGTATATCCTTCCTTGTATAAAAAGGAAGTGACCTGTTTGTTTGAGTTGTTCTCATTACTCATAGTCTCCATGTTCAGCTGCTTTCTTCCCACCTTTTTGTTTGAGCTATTCTCATATTCACCAGCTTTGCTTTCTTCCCACCTGTTTGCCTGAGCTCTTCTCATACTCTCAATATTCACCAGCTTTCTTCCCATATTTTCATTCGCCTACCTAGTTTTTCACAAATTATATTGAGGGAAAATTAGTTTTTAGTGTTGCTTTTAAAAAGAATCTTGATTCAGTCACCAAATTACTCAGTAATTAGGAATTAGTGATACTTTTTAAAAATAATTGAAAATGAGTATCATTTTACAATATCCATCATACTTCTTCCAAAAATGCATTTTCAGAAAAGTACTAAGGTGTCGTTTGGCGTTCATTTTGGGAATTCATTCTAAGGCCTGGAATGAGTTCCAAGGCCTAAAATGAATTCCTATGGATAGATGAACGTTTGGTTCATGCGCCATAATTCATTCTCTCGGAATGAGAATGAGAAAAGTCATGGTTTTGTAGAATCGGTCTTGACCCCGTTTTTTAAATTTCCGAATGAGTTTTGAGTTATTTGCGGTGGCAAACTTGTAAATTAAGATAAAACTTTAAACGATGGCAAAAAACGTAAATATATGAACATTTGCCTTCTTCTTCAACGAGCCTTCTTCAACGAACCTGCCTTTTCTTCTTCAACGCATAGTGCAGTTGATGCTAACTCCATTAGCGGAAGACGAACCTGCCTTTTCTTCTTCACCGACATGTTCCTTTTCTATGCACCTGCCTTTCTCGCTGCCCTCTCCTCCTTCATTCTTTTACCAATCTGGGTTTCCGTTTTATGTGCCTCAAATCAGCTCTAACCCTTCATTTCTTCAAGAGAGTCTTCGAGGTAATCCTCTCTTTTATTTTTAATTTTTTTCTTATTTATAATTTCTTTTCTGTTTAAATTGTTCTACTTTTCTTTAGTAATCCTCTTGATTTCTAATTTTGATCGTTTGACTATTGTTTCATAGCTTATTTTTTCATCTTTCCTCTGCTTGGTGCACTTCCAGATTGTCTATGGTATTACATAATAATGAAACTTACTCAGCATTGGAAGGAATTGAATGACTCATTGACGGAGATCCAATCTATAAGCCCCATTTTTTTAAGGAAGCATATTTTTTATAAAAGAGAAACCTAGAAATTGAGTGTAACTAATGGAATAGTTCGTAAATTCCTCTTTTATTCAATCCAGAAACCTAGTATGAATTTGATTTCTTATGTTCAAATTCAGGTAGTTTATATGCTTTCCGCTAGTACATATGATGAGCTTGTGGTTAGTAGGGTTTGGGCATCCATCTCTCCTGGTTTACTGTGATTCATCCCTTTGATCACCTTTGCAAAACTGATAAAAAAAAAACTCAGTTTCTTAGGGATAATAGGCAATCAAGTTGAAGTGAAGATTCTTGTGTTTTGACTTAGCATGCTTGCCTTGTATAATCTGGGCTCTCTTTGGCCTCAACTTGTTGGATCATGGTTTGTGTTAAATATCAATCAAATAACTTCAATTTTTGTCTTATATCTCCATCGATTTAAATTGGCTGGTAATTTTTTTTGTTGAATACAAATGACTTACTCTGATCTGCAGGTGCTTTTTATGCACAAATACAGTGGAGAGACAACACTCGACACTACCCTTCTTGTTGCTATTGCCTATTTCATCTTGTCTATTAATATGGCCTATGCTCAACACCTAACTCAAGGGATCCCTGAGCCACCATTCGATCTGAAGTATTCCGGGATTATCTTGTTTGTGCTTGGAATTGGGGGTAACTTCTACCACTATTACCTCCTCTCAAAAATGAGGGAAAAGGGTGACAAAGGGCATAAGATCCCTAAAGGAGGGCTCTTTGACTTGGTGGTTTGCCCACACTGCCTCTTTGAAATCATTGAATTTCTGGGTATTTCTTTCATCTCCCAAACAGTGTTTACATTCTTCTCTGTTATAGGCAGTTATTTTTACTTGATGGGGAGGAGCTATGTTACCAGGAAATGGTACATCTCAAAATTTGAAAGCTACCCCAAAGACGTGAAGGCTCTGATTCCTTATGTTTTCTAAATTTGAACAAAGGTGGTATGGATCAATTGTAAGATGCATGATTTCAATTAGCTCAAAGTATCTAGACCCTTTGTTGGATTAATTCAATCAAAGTGGTGTCAAGATCTTCTTTGGGTTGCGTAATTTTGGTTTTTGTTTAATTTTTTGATGACCTTTTGGAAATGTATTGGTCTACGGTGTGATGTTTGTGACTTATGCGGTGGCATTTTTATGATCTGACTCCCATGGAAATCGCTGGACTGATCTTGAGAAAAAAATATGGCTGTGGAACTATCTTCCTTTGGCTAAAGCAGAAATTAAATATTCTTCAATGATCTATTTTAAGTGACAGATTGAATTAGATATTCTTCAATGATTTATAAGATGGTTTCAAGTTTTTTTTTTCTTTTTAATTTCTTAGGTGTTTCAAGTTTTATCTTTTAAGGATCAACTAGTTTTTTTATAATTATCCATGGAAAAAGTAAAAAAAATAAGGGAAATTTTTTTTCTTGGAACTCATTTTATTACTTGTTAACCAAACAATTTTCTGGGTGAAAATTCATTCTGCTACGTGCTAACCAAACGCAATTAAAAGGATTTCAAAATTAATTCGTAAAATGAGTTTTAAGAACTCATTCTCGGAATGAGTTCCTAATCCGGAATGAAAGCCAAACGAGGCCTAATAATTTAAAAGTCTATGGAGAGCCCTTTTGGGAAAATACTTTCAGGAAAAATGACATTGATTTACAGTTATTTCCAAAAATGTATCACTAATTTCAATTACCATGAATTTTGTGACTTAATCAGGATTTTTTTTAAAAATCACTAAAAACCAAATTTTCCATTTGTTTACGTCCTCAATCATCGGAGATGGCGTCCGACCACTCGGCCCCCAGTTTGTTTAGAAAAAATTAGTTTTAGGTTATACTTCTTAGAAATAATATAGATTCAATAACTAAATTTTGAGTAATTATAAATTAGGAACTAAGTAGAGAAGTTTTTTTTTTTTTTTTCAGAAATACCCTTAATACATTTAAAAATCTTAAAGGTGGTTAGAAAAGTTTTACAAGTGTTTCAAGGCCATTTTAGAAGAAATTAAACTCTATGTGAATGGTAAAACAGCACTTGTTCTCAATTTTTAAAGTAACTTAAAACATGTGTAACCTTAAGATGCAAATAAATTGAAGGTTTTTCTCTCTTTAATAAGCGGTAATACCATCTTGTCTCTTCAATGACCATAGTGATAAGGTCACCAAAAAGTTTCTTTCTCTTACAAGACTTAGCAGAAACAGTGATTAAGAACCATTTTGTTTAAGCATTTTACAACATAAAAATTAAGAATAAAGAATGTTAATAGAAAAGCTTGAGTCAATTTCTGCGTAAGTAAGATAAATAAGAAATATGTGTTTATTGTTGAGTAAATTTATACAAGAAAAAAAGATGTTAATAAAATATACAAATCTCTTAAACCTATACAATTAATAAAATGATAATAACTAATCATAATTTTAATAAATCATAAAAAATATAACATTTAATAAAAAGTCATACAATTTTAATAAAACTTCGTGAATACACATGAAACTTAATAAAGATATTAAAAAATATGAAATCAACAAACATGGAAATATTCGTCAGACTTCATAAAAATATAAAACTCGATAATAAAAGTGGATGGAATACATAAACTTAAAAAAAGTTACAGAAATATAAAAAAATAATTTGTACCTTCTATGAATTGACTTGTACAAAATTGTTTACTAACTTGTATGCTTATAGAGAAACTTGTACCTATCTATCAAATAACTTGCACAATATCATGTACTGACTTGTACGTTGATTGCACGACCTGTACCACCCAATCAATTTATAATTATTATATTTAAATTTAATATAACTATATATAATAAATATAATAAATAAGTATTTCTATTCTTTATGGTATCATAAGTTTATAAAAAGCGTATTCTCACATGGCCTTACCTCCATTTTTTTACTTTCCATTAATTACTCTTCTAAATTAATATGTTTTTTTTAATTTGCTAAAATTCTGAATGTTGTGGCAGTTTCGGTAACAATTCTAATATATATGTCATCTGTGTTTTAATATGGTCTTAACATAACTGCTTAATGTTATCAGTTTTCAGCATCAAGCTTTCATGATGTGTTTAATTCTCAGATGGCATAATTTTGCAAGTTGCACATGTCTATTATCCGAGCCTGCAAATTCATTCAGACCATCACATTTCCATGTGACATCCTGTTTTTGGTGGTCTATTATTCAAGCAGGAAGATGCACTCATTTTAAACTACTTCCAATCTAGCATCACTGCTGCCATGATTTATGTTCTCATGTTGGCACACAAGCCGATAAAATGCTGAAATATCTCAATTTCAGGTGTGCACCAATCCTCTTTCAGTTTTCCTGGTAGCTTGATTCTTTCCAACATCTCCCTCCTCTTTTGTTTTGTGCCTGAACTCTGGAAATAAAAAAAATTAATAAGGAAAGTGATAGAAACAAAGAATGACAGAGCAACCAAAATATTTGCTATGTTTTGCTGAATCTTTTCAGCAAGAGTGCTTTAAGCCCAGTAGCAAAATGGTTCATAGGATTGAGGAGGGAGGGGAGAGAGAGTAATGGATAGATGTTTTTAAGAATATATTTATTTTTGACTTAAATCCTTTTATCAATTTATCTGATACACCAGAATGGTGGCTGGAAGTCCTAATAATATTTGATCCTTTCTATCATATTCATGTTTTTTTTTTCCCATGAAAATGTTATTTTTATCTTCCCAAATGAATGCAAGTTTTCAATTGCAGTGGTCATCCAATCTACTCAAATAACTTTTGACTTGGATGATCTACTACCTTTTGGTTGTTTCAAATCATAGGGCTTATATTGTTGTTATCTTTTCTATGATTGTCAAGTGCATTCAAGTGTTAAGAAAATTGAAGATGGTACAAGTAGGTTTATCTCTTTTTCAGGGGACCAAAAGTATTCTTTACTTTTAATGCATTCTTGAAAGGCTTTGTTTGGGTTAGTTTCAGTTTGTCGGTAACTACCCTCTCTCTTATCGCGACTCTGACGTCGATATTGGTTCTCCCTTCATTGGGACTTTTAATCCACCTTCGAGCGGACCCTTTTCCAGACTCTATCAACAGTTCTCCGTTGGATGTTGTGATTGTGGTCACATGTCTGGGTTTCTTCAACGTTGTATTCAGTCCTGTGGGATATCAAGATGCTCAGTTTCCTTATCTCTTTTGTGTTTTTTCAAGTTTCTACGAATGTAGTTACGTTCTATTCCGGTCTTTGGCCGATGATGTTGTAAGTTTGTTTTGAATCAATGAAATTGCATAGGCCTGGCCTTTTACCAAAAAAATAAAAAAATTTGATGGATTGGACAATGTCTTGCTTAATGAATTGAATGTCTTAGATGATCATCTTAAAGAACATATGTAATTCTACTTGCCAATTTTTTTTTCTTATGGGTTCTTTTGATCTTTCTCTTTATAAACTTCTATAGAATAGTAATGATAATAGTCTCTTTGTATTCCTTTGAAAATACCAATTAATTTGATTCGGCATGATACAGGACCATATGTTAATGGGGAAAAAATATCTGCTCTTGATTTGAGCTGGGCACCAAAGCTGTACCATGTTAAGATTGCTCATGGCCATTTCAAGAATTGGTCCGTACCTAAAAGCTTCAGTCATGTACACAACTACATGAAGGTGTAGTTACTTATATTAAACTATTCTATGACACTTGATTTTTAATATTAATTTATTTTTCAATTTAATTTTAATTCTGAAGTACGATATTTATTATTAGGATGTATAAATTAAAGCTTAAAGAAGGTGTTTAATTGAAACATGTAAGATTTATATTAAAAGAATACAATAGTGGTACCAATGCCTTTCATGACATGTATAATTAAAACAGGCAATGTGGCCTCTGCTGCACACGAGCAAATAGCTTTAAGAATTTTAAATGCCTCTAATTAGAGAGAGAGAGAGGAAGGCATTTTTCTTGTGCTTATGTATATGATGGCAACTACAAAAATTAGAATGTCTTCTGAGACGAAATTTGATGACATATGGAAAAAAAATTTCTAGTTACGATTGATAAAATATTAAATTTCTTTTGATTGACCATGTTGTAACTATAATATTTTATTAAATAGAATATTTCACGTATTGAATATTTAAATAATTTTAGCACATTTTAAATGGAATATTTTATAAAATGATCCTGGCATTCGGGTTGATTAGAAGCGAGTTCTGATACGGCCCAAGCCACTATGTTAGGAGAGCGTTTCGTCTTGTGCCACTCAATGGAACCAACGTGAGATGCATGAATGGATGCCCATATCAGTATGGGGCCCCACGCATCCATACTCCATCCCAGCCGTTTGGAGAGGGATGAAATCGTCTGCCGCCTTAATATGTGGCAGATGGTGCAGCGTCCGTGGGATGTTGCCACATGGAGCATCCCACGGATGCTGTGCATCACATTTTCGTAAAATTGGTATTTAGTGGAGAAGTGCCGTACACTGTCCATACCCTTAAAGCCTAATCCGTGGGGAAATTGGTATTTAGTGGTACTTTTCATAAATAACCTAGTTTTAGTCACATGAATATTAATAACTATAAATTAGTGAAACTTTTTTAAAGTAATTAACAAGGAGTGCCATTTTACTGATCCCAGAAGTTTTTTCCAAAATGCCCTAATCTCGTTAAAAGATGATAAGAAAAACAACTTGACATTTATTCTCAATTGTTTAAAAAAATTATCACTAAATTACATTGAGCAAGTTTTATCTGACTAAATGTGGATTATTTTTTGAAAAGCATTGCTAAAAGACAATTTTCCCCGGATTTATCAGCGAAGGATCTCGAATGAATGCAAGACGAGATGACGTGTCGATCAATAAAACATTCCGTCTCGCTTAACAGATAAGAGGGCCATATAAGTTGAACCTACGGTGGAAGATCTGCTGGTCCAATGGTTAGTGGGGTGTATATGTCAGCAGTGGCGGAACCAGGCTATCCTTAGGGTCCAATGGTTAGTGGGGTGTATATGTCAGCAGTGGTGGAACCAGGCTATCCAATTGCCCCCCCTAAATTTTTATTTTTTAATTAAAAGTATATATTTTTAATTGAAATTTATGTTTTGCACCCCCTAAAATTTCTGGTTTGCCCCTCTATCTCCATGAAATTTCTATATTTTATGTATAAGTGTTAATTGAAAATTTTTTTTGCCCCCTCAAGTTTGGAGTCCTGGTTCCGCCACTGTATGTCAGCATCATTCATAGACGTATACACCCACTCACCGTTGGACCAGCAGATATTCCAACAAAGGGCTCCAGCCGATTTCAAATCTAGATAAGATGTCTATGGTTTTTAAAGATCGAACAAAACTCTTAATTATAAAGTCTTTCTTGAATTCTATATGTGATGCCCGTGCATTTGTTCGTTAGTACCCTTTTATATGTGATGCCCGTGCATTTGTCCGTTAGTACTCTTTTATAAGATACTTTTATAAGGGGCAAATTGATATTTTCATTTTCTCACTTGTTCAAAATATTAGATTTTCCAGAAGAAAACATGTTTATCACATCCGCATGCTTAGGACCAAGTGTCGCTCATCAGTATAGTAAGGATCCAAATAAGATCCTATTGCGGAATGTAAGGAATGAGGATTAGCATATGCTTGAACCGAACTGCTTCCATTGGCCAGTGGGTTTGGACAAAGCTTAGCCTGGTATTGCCCCTAACAAAGGACTTGAAATCGATTGGAGCCCTTTGTTGGAATATCTGCTAGTCCAACGGTGAGTGGGGTGTACACGTGTGTGAATGATACTGACATGTACACCCCACTCACCATTGGACCAACAAATCTTCCACCGTAGGCTTTAGCTGATATGGCATCGTCAGAAAGACACTTAAATTTGGAATCACTTCTTAGAGTTAATACAAATGTCTTGGGTGATGCCAAAAAAATTTGATAATCTTGTCTATCAGTGGAGGTTTTCAGCTCTCGGGAAGAAAGGCAAAACAATGTACTGGGCGGTTTTTTTTGCAGTGGGATGGAATATTTGGAAAGCTAGAAACAGATGTATTTTTGAGGATCACAAGCCAAGCCTTCAAGCGGTGATTGAGGATGTGGTATCTAATGTTAGTAGATATTTGACCTTGCACAGACTATTCCAGGGAGTATCTGCTGGTGAGATATTTAGTGAGTGGACTACGATAGCCAGGGAAGGAATTTGAAAGGGTTGGAGCTCAGCGGATTGGTTGTTGGGTTTTTTGGTTTTTGGCCTTTTGCTACTGTATTGGCAAACAGTCCTGTGTCAAGGATTGATACTTTTGCCACTTTACCCATTTCTCATGGGTATTTTCCTTTTTAGTTAAGTTACATATGAATCTATTAGTATTATTCATAAAAAAAAAAAAAGAAAGACACTTAAAGTAGGGAAAATTATGAAAAAGTCACTTTTTGGCTTGTATTTATAAACACAGTTCATAAAGATTTTTTTTATAAAAATGGTCACTTTTCAAAAATAATTAATCTGAAGGGTCACTTTTAAAAAAAATAAAAAAATAATATCATTTTATTGTAAATAAAACGCACTTGTATCCAAATATAATGCGCTCATATCCCACGTAAAGAAGCTTGTGTCCATGTAAGCTTGTCTCCCAGGTAAAGTGATTCACAAATTTAATTATTTTGGAAAAATGATCTTCAATTTAATTATGATGAATTGTTTTTATAATTATTGTCAAAAAGTGACCCTTTTATGTATTTCCCAATTATCCCACGTAAAGAAGCTTGTGTCCATGTAAGCTTGTCTCCCAGGTAAAGTGATTCACAAATTTAATTATTTTGAAAAAATGATCTTCAATTTAATTATGATGAATTGTTTTTATAATTATTGTCAAAAAGTGACCCTTTTATGTATTTCCCAATTATGATACACTATTTTTATAACTATCAGTGAAAAGTCACCATTTTTCATAATATAATTTTCCCCTTCAAGTAAGGGCGAGGATAGCCGCCAAAGTAAACAACCAACCAAAAAAGCTCAATAGACATCACAAAAAATCACGTCTCACCCAATAAAGTTATGGCCAAAATGAGTCCAACCGTCCTCAAGGGCTATAATTGGCCTTTGGATGCTTTCAAGAGTCAAGACGAACCACATCCTTCCTACCAAAAAAAAAACAGACGAACCACATCCTTACGGCTCGCCACAATAACTTCTGAGACTATTTATACCGTTGTACGGGAAGATTATTCAGCAAGTCCCTAATGTAACAAGACTACCAAACAAAGTCCCTAATGTAACGAACAACGCCTACCTTTCCCTTCAACCTCTCAGATCTAAGCGGCATCCTCTCTTCTGCAAGTCGATGGCGGATCATCTACGTCCTCTCGTCACCGGATTCGTAGGTATATTTATTTCCTTTCTTTCTTCCTTTTTGTCTCTATAATGTGTTTTCTTATTTCTTTCTTAGCTGAAAGAGTTGCAGAGTGAATGTCGAGAACTACACTTTGAATTGTTTTTTGGATTTCAGACATTAGGGCTTTTTCTTCTTCTTCTACACTTTGCAAGGCTCTATTTGAATGTTGAGAAAATGCAAGAAAGGACAGTGAGAAAAGAAAAGATAAGAAAATGAAAAGAGAGGAAATAGAAAAATAACTTTTTTGATGCTGTTTGGATCGATGTTACAAGAAAATTATATAGTTATTACTAAAATCTTACATCTTGTGTTTGTATAGCAAGAAAATCATAGAAATCCTAAACATACTTTTAATCCTACCCTTATATAGATATAACCCAAAAATTAAATTATTAACATGTGACAATGTTGATATTTTTTATTTATGCTTATCACGCACTCCCAATACCAAGAATCCAAGAAGTTGCATAGAAGAAAATAAATTAAAAAATAATGTAAAAAAGAGTCATGTAGATGCAAGAAGAGGGGTTGAAGAAGATAACCGTCACTGGAAAATCCGATCTTAACGTGTAAGAAACAAAAAGGGGCGGTTATTATCATTTTTAATGAGTCACCCAAATGCACCTACGAAGCGAGAAAAGCCTTTTTTTTTTAATTCAGTTTCTTGTATTCTCTTACTATATTTAAGAAAGGTCTATGCTATTTAACATGGGTTTTTGGTCCGGCACAATTTGTACCGGACCAGCCGGTCCCAGGCAATTTGTCTAGAAAAGGAGAAAAAAATTTGCTTTGGACCGGTCGGTACTGATCCCAAAAGGGAATTGATTGGTCCAGTTTGGTCTGGTTTTAAAATTTTAGAAAAATTTTAAAAACGCCAAAAATCCAAAATAATTAGGAAAATTTATTTTTAATTGTTATAAATTATAGATGATTGATATATGATATAATAAAATTGAAAATCTAGATATGTTATAATTATAACAAATAATATGTTATTTTTTATAATTTGACATTATAGCATATCATATTACATGTTATAACATATAATATAATTTGACATATAATTTAATATTATAAGTTGTTTTTAATATAATTTCACATATATCAAATTATATGTTATATGTTACTCTTTGGGATAATATAATTTAACAAATAATAATATGTTACAATAATATAATATAACAAATTATATCTTATAATTTGACATTATAACATATAATATTAATTTTATTATATTTATATCAAGCATATATTTTAAAAATTATAAACGAAATTTTCCTATTTTATTGCTATTTTTTAAATTTTTCCAAAATTTTTGGATTGCGTTGGCTATGGATTGGACTGGACTGGCTATGGACCAGCTGATACCGTTCCAAACCAGTATTGGTTGATCCAATGTTATCCGCTTAATAATTGAGTTACTTATAAAATCTTATTAAATTTACCATCATATAGATGTCACGTATAGATAAGTATTGGAGAAGAAGTATACTTTTAGTTGGATTTTACCAGTAATCCAATAATTAAAATTCTTTAAGTTAGATAAGTGAGGGAGAAAATGTATACACATCCAAGCATAGCTAATTAAAAAATTTAAGGCAAATAATTAAAAAAAATGTATTTTTGATATTTAAGATTCTTAAAAAGAATATGTTAGCTATGTGAAAATAAAAAAAACACTTCAGATAGGAGAGTATGCAAGAAGCAAACTCTTTCACCCAATATTAGCGTTAGCGTTATATTAGCTAAAGATAATCAAACTCTTCCATGATTTATTTCTAGAAACAAACGAAAAGATAAATGTTAAATTATATCTAACATGTCCATTCTAAGTCAAGTTTTTTAATTTTAAAAAATATCTACAGAATTCTTTTTTATAAAATATCTACTACTACAATATATGTAATTATGTTTTTCTAGTACAAAGCATGCAAAAAAATATCATCGTTATATTAGAAAAAGATAAAAAGTCTTCTATCATTTATCTTCTAAAATTATTTACTATATTACTAATGTAATATATAATTGTGCCATTTAAGTGCTAAGAAAAAATTGTATATGTAAATATTGGTAATTTATTTTTTGTTTTTTATTAAGATTATTTTTAAGTAGATGAGTATTAGAGAAGAAAAATAAAATTTACTTGTATATTTTTTATTCAAATTCTTTTAAGTAGATAACTATAAGTAGTGGAGCAGAAGTCTACATGTCTATTACTATAATATATAAAATTGTTTTTTTTAGTGCAAAGAAAATTATATATGCAACTGTTGGTAATTTAATTTTATATTTTTTTACTAAAATTCTTTTAAGTAGATAAGTATTTAGATAAGAAAATATTACTAATTTACTTTTATATTTTTAATTAAAAATTATTTAAGTGGATAACAATAGATATATAAGGTAATTTAAATTTATGTTTTTATTAAATGAATTTTAAATAGATAAGTATTCAAGAAGGAAACTATAAATATGTAAAGTTATGTATACAAAATTAAAGATTTTGGAGAATAATATTAGGTATATGAAATTAAAGACTTTAGAGAAGGATATTTCATGTATGTGAAAATAAAAAATACTTAAGGTAGTTCGTGTTTTTAATGGTAGTATAGATATAGATATAGAATTTAGGTCAAGGTTTGGGTTTAAGTTTAAGAGGGGCTTAGGCAAGCATTAGGAACCTTATACCCTGTGAAGTATGGAATTGAGTTGCTCACTCCTCTCTTTTTTTTTTTTTTTTGGGATAGGCACTTATTCCACATTTAGCATCCGAAAGGGGAGATTCCGAATGCATAAGAAATAAAACCACCAACGGAGAAAAAACAAAACAAACCCCAAAAACAAACAAGCACTAATATTTTTATTTCCCCCACCCACCCCATGTAGGGCCAAGATAAAAACCTTAACCTTTGATATATATATTTATCTAACTAGAACTTTAATGGTAGGAATTATTATAATTAATTAATATTGAAGAAAGGATAACGCGAAAATTAATTATTATAATTATATTTAATTAAAGTTCATTTCTAAAAATCTTAAAGGATAACTTTTTTTTTCCTTTTTTGTTTTACAAATTTACCTATATTTGTTTAGATTATACTTGATAATATAACGCGATTGAATAAAAAATGCTTGTCTACCAGACTCCTCTAAAAGCCATACAAGAATTTAAATTCATATATTTTTAATCGTATAAGAATTTAAGATAAAAATATATCAAAAACAATATAAGAATTTTGTTAAATAATTTAATTTTAAAATTCTATTATCTCCTTCAAATAAATAACTCACATAAAAATATCAAAATATCCAACATGGAATTAGAAATCTCAAACACAAAGAAGAAAAGTAAAAGATCAAGATATTTTGCTTGGTTAAAAAAATTTGTGAAATTGTACAAAAACGAAATAGAAGAACATTCTAAAACCATCAAATTTAGATACATACAAATTAAATGATAGCTCTTTATGTAATTATAGCTATTAAAATATTGTACAAAATAAATTAATAAAAACAACTATTTTTATATTCAAAAAAATTATAATATTTGTAATTTTTTTCTTTTTCATCATGTTATAAAAAAATTATTTCATTTTCTAATAAAGTGAATATATTTGTAAAATTGGTCATTTTTTATTACAATATTAAAGAATGTGTGTGTGTGTGTGTGTGTGTGTGTGTGTATGTATGCACGTATAGATGTATGTATGTTACGAGAATATAAACAGGGCTTTAAAATAAATTTTAAACGTGAAAATAAAATAAGTATTCATATTTGGGTTGTATTGTTACATACATATATAATATGTATGTATGAATATAAATTTCAAAATTATAAGTGTATAAATAGGGCTTTAAAATAAATTTTAAACATGTGAATAAAATAATTTTTAATATCCAAGTTGTATTAGGAGATACTATTATTTCACCATAGTAAAACAACTTTTCTTTAGAAGAAGGTTAAAAAGAACCAAACGTACGTAGAACTATGAATATATAATAATATAAGACACATAATTTTTAAAATAAAATAAAAATATTTTCTGATATAATATTAAAATAAATTGCTGAAAAAATTCGTAAACTATAAAATCATGCTCGACGTGCAACGAACGTTTACAATTATTGGTATATATATATATAATCAACCCCCAAACCTTAGGAAGTATAGCATCTACTATTTTCTCTAATTCTATGCCTCTCAAACATGATTTGGTTTCTAGCTTAGAGAACAATTATTCCTGTGCAGATAGTTTAATCAAAACTTTATCCTTTGATATATATATATATATATATATATATATATATATATATATATATGTATGTATATATGTATGTATATGGTATAGCCAAAGAGGAAAATCATGATTTGGATCAGTCATTCATCTTGAATTGTTTTGCTGTAGGAAACATGGCTGGGGGGACACTTACTGCAGAAGAAGTATTACTAACGAAGCGTGTCCAGGAAATTGCTGCTGACGGCCGTGAACCACCATCGAGATATATCCGCAAAGACAAGGATGATGGAGCTATTGATGCTTCTCAATCATCTTCAATTCCCATTGTTGATCTCCAACTACTCACATCTTCATCAAACAAAGAAAGGGAAGAGGAGATGAACAAGCTCAGAGATGCCCTCAGCTCATGGGGCGTGTTTCAGGTCCTTCTATATAACACCAACACAATTACATTATAATCTTCTAATCAAACCTTGTTTGACAGAGTCAAATTAGAACACTCTTTGTATCTTTCATTTACATTTTAATGGAACAGTACTGCTGCAATTTTCTGTTCCTCATCTTCAGAGATTGTTTATGGCAAATTTTCAGGTAGTAGGCCATGGAATGCCAACCAATTTTCTCGATGAGGTGCGGCAAATAGGACTAGGATTCTTCCATCTTCCAATGGAAGAGAAGAGAAAGTATGCCAGAGTAGGTGAAGGGGCATCAATTAGATTTGATGCATATGGGAGTGACCATGTTGCTTCAGAAGATCAACCTCTTGACTGGCAAGACAGGCTTGACCTCTTAGTATTCCCACAAGATGAGAGGGAGCTTAACCTGTGGCCAGAACATCCTAATTGTTTCAGGTACTTTTAAGTTCTTTTCACATTGTTAGATTGTTTTTGAATTTCTTGGTGTTATTCAAAACAAGAATAACTGAGAGAATGGAATTCAGGGAAATCTTGGATGAATATAGCTTGAAGTCAAAGCTAGTAGCTGAGAATCTCGTGAAGGCCATGGCAAAGTGTGCGGGTCTAGAGGAAAATGACTTTCTTAGCCAGTTCGGAGAATGGGGACCAATATATGCAAGGTTTAACTACTACCCACATTGTTCAAGGCCTGATCTTGTGTATGGTGTTAAACCACATACTGATAACGATGGAATCACTATTCTCCTGCAAGACAAAGAAGTGGAAGGTTTTCAAGTCCTCAAAGATGGCCAATGGTTAAAAGTTCCCACCATCCCTCATGCTCTGCTGGTAAATGTAGGTGACCATATGGAGGTAAATTATCTGATTGATCGTTATTACTATAAATCAAATTTGTGCAGGTTCTTCACAAATACTTGAAATGTGAAATTGTATTCACAGATAATGAGCAATGGGATGTTCAAGAGTCTAGTGCACAGGGTGATACCCAATGCAGAGAAGGAGAGGATTTGTTTGGTAACATTCTATGTACCAGAAGTGGATAAAGAGATAGAGCCAGCAGCTGGGTTGATTGACAAGAACAGGCCGAGGGTGTACAGAAAGGTGAAGGTAAAAGATTACGTTGACGTCTACTTCCCAAAATATTTGGAAGGGAAGTTCGCGATTGATTGGGCCAAAGTTTAATTTCTGATTGATGTAATGCAAGGTTATGGACTCGTGAAGTTTGTTGTTGTTAATGTTGTTTTTAAAATATTTATTTTGGCTTCAATGCATTGGTGTGGAAATTTGGTTGTAATTTGAAGTGAGAGGTCACTTTAACAATCACCAATGAACAGTTCAATTCCCTCAAATCACAACCATAGAAGAATTTGTCAGTTCCCATCTTATTTTAACGCCTAGCATCTAGTGTTCAATCATAGATTGATAATGGGAACATGGCCTACCAACGATATTCTTCAGATCTTTCTCTACCTTTGTCATGTGACAGAAACCCTAATCTTTAGGGTTATGTCTGAATCGGGAATGGGCCATGGGCCAGGGCCGTGGGCCACAACCGACCATGCATTATTTTCGTTTATTTTGATTGAGTCCATCTATTTCTGTTTGTTATTGTTCATGGGCCAGGTGGGCAAGTGGGTTAGTTAATTTGTTAGTGGGTCAGTGCAGTAAGATAGTGTTCAGTTATGCATTACGAGGGTCAGTTTGTTTGTTGTAGCGTTTATGGTCTTTTGACCAAGTCAGTCAGTCAGTCTATTTATTCTGTGATTTACATTCAATGAGAATGAGGAATTTTCCAGCAAATTAAGTGTTACAAATTGGAGGTCCAGGCCCCTCGAAGAGCCTACAAATTCATTCAAGTAATTCCAACAACCATAATAGTGGTATCAGAGCCGCGTTCTTGCGCCATGGCCGAGGGTACACGCCAAGCTTTCCTGTCTAATGCTGTCTCCATGCTCAAAGATGAAATTGTTCACCTGCGGGAAGAACATAACAAGTAGAAACTCATGCTGGAAGCTGTGTTGCAACAACTCAGCAATTTGGCAACCAGTTATGAGCAATTAGCAGTCAACAAAAATAGCCAAAATGGAGGAAATGGAGGAGAAGGGTCATCCAACACTAAAGGTCAGTTTATTCCTAACCCATTGTTTGAAGGAAATGGGGGAATACAAGCTAGAACTCTTAGGATTGATTTTCCCAAATTTGATGGGTCGGAACCAATGGATTGGATCCTTAAGGCTGAAAAATTCTTTGATTATTTTCACACTCCTGATGATAAAAAATTAGATATTTCCTTCTTCCATATGGAAGGGAAGGCTTTATCTTGGTTTGGATGGTTAAAGGACTCGGGTCCTGTTGGAGGATGGGATGAATTTACCAAAGCCTTTAAGATACGATTTTGACCCTCTACATATGAGGATCCGATAGGGGCTTTCACTAAATTAAGGCAAACAGCTACTGTTGAAGAGTATCAAACCAAATTTGAAGTTTTATCTAACAAGATTAAGGGACTTATAGAAGACTTCAGAATTTCTACTTTTATTAGTGGCCTAAAGGATGAACTGAAAATTATGGTAACCATGTTCAAACCTAATACACTGTCAGCTGCCTTTGGTTTAGCAAAATTGCAAGAAGAAGAAGTGGCAAGAAGATATAAGGGAATCTCAGGTAAACCCTACCACCCAGCCTTACCAAAACCAACCTACAATCCCAGAGTTCTTGCACCAATTCCTCTACAAAGATTACCTCCCCCACAGCCTAAGCCCGAACCCAGAAATCACCCCAGTGCCTTTAACCAAAACCGAAAAACCTCCTTTCCCATTAAAAGACTAAACCCAGCTCAAATGAAAGACAGAAGAGAGAAGGGACTATGCTTTAATTGTGATGAAAAGTTTCACTTGGGGCACAAGTGTAGCAAGCCAAGAATTTTTTTGTTGGAAGGATTGGAAGAACCTGAAGAGGAGGAACCCTAGCCAAGTGAAGGGAAGCTAGTCCTAATCCAACCCGAGGAACTCACTAAGAAGGAAGAAGAGTTAGGAGAACGGTTAGGCATTTCTTTACATGCCATGGCAGGATCCTTAGCTCCAAAAACCATGAGAATTGAAGGGTTTATTTGT
Source organism: Buxus sempervirens (assembly GCA_947561395.2). Taxonomy (NCBI): domain Eukaryota; kingdom Viridiplantae; phylum Streptophyta; class Magnoliopsida; order Buxales; family Buxaceae; genus Buxus; species Buxus sempervirens. Next base: position 9,481,998 of record OX387194.1, on the reverse strand, counting down.
TAGACAAATATGCCCTCAAAAACCCTTTTGTGAATAATTATTTGATAGTTATTGCATTTCTATTGTTTCTCCATATATATAGCATATATTTATTTACATGGGTATTTGATTGTAATATGTGATGTTACAAAGAAAAGAATAAATTTGAGTAACATTGTAGAAAAATCATGCCAATGATTAAGGAATCAGAGGCAGGGAGTTATGATTTTTCGGTTCTTTGTATTGCTCATTGTTCTAGACCAAGGTACATATTTAATATGTGAAAAAGGTCTACACTTGTTGTGTTGCTATAAGATAGGGTGATGAACTCCGTTACTGAGGTGGTGACCTTAACCAAACGAGTGGGTGCACTGTAAGAGTACATGTACTAAATTGGATCATATATGAATACCTTTTGGAAGTGATCACTGATGTTGAAAAGGTTATTCAGCACAATTAGCTTAGACATCCTTAGACCTGAGAAATTTATGCAATTTATTTATTATGCACATGTGCTTTGACTGAATCAATTGATGATGGTCTTTGAAGATCAAATATTCAGATAATGTTGGGTCTTGTGCATGATTAATAAAGTTGTATATATGTTCAATAAGGAATCCATCAATTTCTAAGTGAGATAGTATATTCAAGATATCTGTATATAGTTGGACTTGAAAGAAAAAGAAAAACTGGCCAGTGGGTTTTATGAAAGATTTGTTTTTCAAAAATATATACATATAAGTATATATATATTTATTTGTGAAAATACTTTAGCAAGGTTTTGGAGTCCAACTAAATTACAGATTAAGAATTAAGAATTATATGAGCTAGGGACCTTTTCAGTGATATTATTCCAATCCTATTGGCTCATGTGGAATATAGTATGGTAGAAGGATGAACAAGCAAATAATTGTAAGCAAAAGGGATTTCACAAAATTAATCTCCTATTCTCGGGGGTCAATTGCAATATGTTAATGGGCATGATTGCAATTAGTAGAAGCCCAAAATTTTGAATAAAAGAATATAAGGGAAAGAATGAAAAATAGTTTTTCAGTTTTGATCCTACGGCCGAGAATTGAGATCCCTAAGGATCCCACGTCATATCATTGCCTGGGTTTTAAAGAGGCTATATATATATATATATAGAAATTTTGAAATTGGGTTAACCATTAGAACTCTAAAGAGAAGAAACCCCTAAAAAAGGAAGAAGGCTTTGAGACGTGGATACCTTGGGAGGCAATACGTTTGGGTTGCTTGTGTGGTGAGATTTTGTTGTGTAAACTAACATTATTAATAGTCAAAAAGTTTTAATTCTTGTTGATACAGGAAGTATGCATAGTTTTGTGGATCCATATGTAGCAAGGAGAGCGAAACTATTAGTGGGAGATAGCCATCTAATAGTTAAGGTAGCTAATGGGGATAGCATTCCTTGCATAGGTTACTGTAGGGAAGTGGCCATTAATTTACAGAATATCAAGGTTAATGCTAATCTTTATGTGTTAACTTTGGGAGGATGTGATTTTGTCTTGGGATTGGATTGGTTAAGGGGTCTTGGCCTATTATTTAGAATTTTTCAGATTTAACCATGAAGTTCAATTTTGGAGGATATGATATCCAGTTTTAGGGAATACAGCCTCCAAAGGAAGCACTTGAGCAGGAGGAACATGCCCCAAAGTTGCACAAAGGATCAGTAAAGGGAATATGGCTGCAGATAATTGGAGAAGAAGAAGTTAAGCCTAAGCAAGAGGTGGACCTAGCAGTAATGAAGATAATAGAGCAGTTCTCGGAAGTCTTTACTGAACCGCATGGGTTGCCCCCTCCTAGAAGCTATGACCACAAAATAAAGCTGCTGGAAGGTTCTAAACCTACCTGTGTTCGACATTATAGGTACCCTACCATCAAAAAGCAGAAATAGTGTTTGGTGGTAGAAATGCTCAAAAGTGGAGTCATAAGAGGAAGCCAAAGCCCCTATTCATCTCCAGTGTTGCTGGTTAGGAAAGCCGATGGGAGTTGGAGGATGTGTGTCGACTATCGTGCTCTTAACAAGGACACGGTGAAAGATAAGTACCCTATTCCTAACATTGATGAATTATTGGATGAATTACATGGTGCTCAATTTTTTTCTACATTGGACTTGCGTTCTCGGTATCATCAAATCAGAATGCATGAAGATGATGTTCCTAAAACAGCTTTTAGGACCCATGAGGGCCATTATGAATTTTTAGTTATGCCCTTTGGGCTTACCAATGCTCCCTCAACTTTCCAAGGGTTAATGAATGAGGGTTTTAAACCATATCTAAGGAAGTTTGTCTTGGTTTTCTTTGATGATATACTGATTTATAGTAGATCAATGCCTGAACATTTGCAACATTTATATATGGTCTTGGAAATTATGAAAGCTCACAAGTTATTTGCAAAGGAGAGTAAATGTGTATTCAGTAGTTATGAGGTCGAGTATTTGGGGCATTTAATCTCTTAGGATGGAGTAAAAGCTGACCCCCAAAAGATTTCAGCTATGCAGAATTGGCCACTGCCCATGAATTTAAAGGCTTTAAGGGGTTTCTTGGGACTCACAGGGTATTACAGAAAGTTTGTACAAGGGTATGGTACTATAGCAGCTCCTCTCACAGCTCTTCTAAAAAAGAATGCATTCATGTGGACAGAAGAAGCCCAAGCTGCCTTTGAGAAATTGAAGCAGGCAATAGTTAGTCCCCCTGTTCTTAAATTACCTGATTTCACTAAAAATTTTGTAGTGGAATGTGATGCCTCAGGGGAAGGTTTGGGAGCTATGCTAATGCAAGGAGGCCCTATTGCTTACTTAAGCCAATATTGCCTATGAGAAGGAATTACTAGCTTTGGTGATGGCTATTCAAAAGTGGAGGCATTACTTGGTGGGACAGCACTTTAAGGTTAGGATTGACCAACAAGCCTTAAAGTACTTATTAGAGCAAAGAGTTGGGACCCTTGTCCAACAAAAATGGATTCCAAAGCTTTTAGGCTATGACTTCACAGTGGAATACAAGAGTTGAAGGACAAACAAAGCAGCCGATGCTCTCTCAAGAATACCAGCCATTGATATAGAACCAAATAGTCACCAAATTTAGTCCCAAGGAATTAGCCTTCTACAAACACAATGGGTGGAGGAGCTCAAGAAATCTTACCCACAGGATCCCCAGTTGCAGGAGCTGGTCAGCAACTACCATCAGGGAATCCTGGACCAATCTTAGTACCAAATCTGCAATTGTCTACTCTTTTATAAAGGTAGGCTACATCTTGGAGGTTTGGTGCCATTTCAGCAAGAGATCCTGCAACAGTTCCACAGCAGTCCATCAGGGGGCCACACTGGAGTATATAAAACATATTTAAGGATAAAAAAGTAGTTTTTCTAGCCTAGTGTCTCACTTTAGGGATTGCACCCCTTTAGGGCACACTAGTATTAATAAACACAATGAAATGTTGATAAACTTCCAATGTGGAACTATTGTTCCCATAAAAGACAAGCACAAGAAGATAAAAAATTTTGAGCCTTTTATAAAACTACAAAACACAATAGTTGATCGTGCTGGTAGCCCCCTTCCCTCCATTTTATTTACCAAAAAATAAAAAAGCAAAATAAACGCCGTTATAAACGAAGCGTCCCATTCGGCCCAAATGATCAAATCTGAATAAAAAATTTGGAGAGAGAGAGATTTAAAAATGATAAATTATTTAAAAATTTTTGCAAAATTTCCAACTCTTGACACGTGCCCCAAATACTGTTTCCTTTGATATATAGTAATAGATGTTGTTGTGAAGCCCTGAGAGCCAACGCTCAAATAGCACACTGCATGTTTGTGGTTTTATAAGGAAAATTTTTGTCATTTTAGTTTCCCAACTTTTTACCCCTCCATATTAAATTGAAAGGAAATTATACGGAACTCCTTAATATTTGAAAACGGTATAAACAACTCACTCTAATATTCTCAAAATATTTAGTGGGACATTTCATTTATATTAAGGCACTATATACCATTGATGATCACAAAAGTCCAAGTTTGCCACTCCTTTTCTTGGATAATCATTTGGTAAAAATTTTTTTCTTTTTGATTTCTCCAATGTGGGATACTTCAAATATGAATTAATAAAAAATATACCATTGGGAGGGATACTCGAAATATCATTCATCATTCAGTAGAAAAAAGACCTAATGATATTTAGGTTTTCCGAACATGGGATAATTAATATATTATTTCAGTTGAAAATAGACAAAGTGATATCTAGTATTTCTTTTTTTAAAGTATCACTAGCTATAAGTTAGTGATACTTTTTTTTAAGTAATTAACAATGAGTATCATTTTACTGATCGCAAAAGTTTTTTCCAAAATGCCCTAACCTCATTAAAAGATGATAAATAAATAAATAAATAAACTTGACATTTATTCTCAATTATTTTCAGAAACTATCACTAAATTACATTTAGCAACTTGTATGTGACTAAATCTGGATTATTTTTTTGAATAATAGAATAGTGGTACCAGTGCCTTTCATGACATGCATAGTTAAAATATCTATGATTTTTAACGAACGAACAAAACTCTTAATTATAAAGTCTTTAATTTTAGGGCTTTTTACATCCATGTCCTTACATTATACTATATTTGTATCTATATCCTCTTGTTTCTAACATTTATATTTATACCCCTCTATCTTGTAAAATCGTTACAATCGTATCCCTAACGCTAAAATCCGTTAACTTTTATTATTTATTTTTATTAAATGACTAAAGTAACGTTTTATAAAATAAAAATATTTTGCATTTATCCTCCTATATTATCTTATAAATTCATTTAAATCCTTATATTATTATATTTATTACATATATACTTTAAGTCATTGATATTAATTTTCTTAATTAATAATTTTTCATTGACATTCCACCTAGACCCATTGTCATTTTGGCTATTTAATATATATTTTTTCATCTTAAATAAAAGGTTAATTTAGTCATTTACTATAAATAAACAATAAAAATTAATAGAATTTAACATTAGGGTACATCTACAATAATTATGCTAAATGAAGGAATATAAATACAAATACTAAAAATAAAAGAATAGAAATGCAAATATATTATATTATAGGAGCATGGATACGAAAAGCCCTTAATTCTACATATGATGCCACGGGTTGTCCGCTAGTACCCTTTTATAAGATACTTTTTTGAAAAGCATTACTAAGCCAATTTTTCCAGGGTTGTCTGCTAGTACCCTTTTATAAGATATTTTTTTTGAAAAGCATTACTAAAAGCCAATTTTCCCTAGATTTATCTGCGAAGGATCTCGAATGAATGCGACATTCCGTCTCGCTTATTATATAAGATGTCTATTACTTTTAAGGAACACTAGTTGGAAGGCACGTGCTTTGCACGTGCCCAAGTTTTGTGCCTGTGTTATGTATAACAAATTGGCAATTAAAAATTAATGATAATTTTTTAAAAATAACTGTGAATTTGTATCATTTTACTGATCATGAAGGATTTTTTTCAAAAAAAATGCCCTTAATGTACTTGTAAAATAATTTGTTTATTATGAAGTTTGTTTGTTAAGAAGTTTTTTGAGGGTATTTTTGGAAAAAAATACTTATATGAATAGTAAAATGACACTCATATTCTAACTAAATCTTATTTATGTTTAAAGAGTATCACTTAAAGCCAAATTTCCAATTTGTTTCTTGGTTATTCTCTTCAAAACACAGGCTCATAATAACATTTTTAAAAGCATTTAACTTTTTAACACTAAAGCTATCTACATGTACATGAGAGGCATCATCAAATAGTTATGAGCCCCATGGTAAGATTATTTTCAAAAATCAATATTCGGGTACATCAGTAGTAAGAAATAAAATGGTAAGTAAAAAGGTTAAGAACACAAGGTGGCAATTTTCTGTAATTTTTTTGTGCATTAATTTTTGCTGTTGGTATAAAATGATGCCAAATGGAGCATTCCACAATTCGAAAACTCACTTTTGTTGTTCAAATGAGGCTATGCTTTTTAAAAATAATTCAGATCCAATCAACGACTTTCCTGTAATTGAGAATTATTCAGAAGATCGAAGTAGATAAAAGCAAACCTTTTTTATATGAAATACTTAAAATTAAATTACGGGAAAAAAAGGCAATAGATCATTAAATGCAGTTGGTTTGTTTGTTTGTTTGTTTTTTTTTTTTTTTTGCAGACAAAACTGGTTTTTAGTGTGAATTTTTCTCACAAAAAATAGCCTGAAATTTTTCTCACCAAAAAAAAAAAAATATCGTGAATCTTTAAACATATTGAGTCACTAAGTTCTTAATAATTAGAAATTAGTGATAGTTTTTATAAATAATTGATAATGAGTATCATTTTAATGTTAACATAGGTCTTGTTTCAAAAATAACCTCAAAAAACTTCCTAACTTCATTAAAAGTCTTAATATAACAAACAAATTATTTCCTAACTTCATTAAAAGTCTTAATATAACAAACAAATTATTTTACAAGTATGTTGAAGGCATTTTTAAAATAAAGTTCTTTGATACAAAATACTTAAAATTAAAGGGTAAATTGGTTTTTAGTGATACCTTATCGAAATAACACAAATTCAATCTGCCAAATCTTGGTAATTGGTTTTTAGTGATATGTTTTTAACATAATTAAGAATCAGTTTCATTTTACTATTCATTAACAAATTATTCCAAAAAATACCCCAAAAGACTTTAAAAACTCTTTTACTCATTTTGTTATAAGTGAGGTTTGCAAGTCTTTTGAGGGCATTTTTGAAGAAATTCTTAATAAATAGTAAAATACCATTGATTCTCAATTGTGTTAAAAAAGTATCACTAAAAAGAAATTATCAAGATAGGGCCGACTGAATCTCAATAATTTTGAAAAAGTAACACTAAAAACCAATTTTCTCAAAATTAAATGAGTGCCTTTTTTTTTGAAGAAATTGGTTTTTAGTGTAAATTTATAAAAATAACTCTGATTCAGTAGCTAAATTCTTGGTAATTAGAAATTAGTGATAATTTTCATAAATAACTAAGAATGCATGTCATTTTACTGTCAACATAAGTCTTCTTCCAAAAATACCCTCAAAACACTTATTAACTTCATTAAAATCTCATTAAAACATGATAACAAACAATTTATTTTACAAGTATGTTTACGGTTTTTTTGGAAAAAGAAAATCCTTCATGAAAAGTAGGACACAGATTCACAGTTATTTTAAGAAATATCACTAATTTTAATTGCCAAAAAATTGATGACTAAATCTATTTTAAAAGGCAATTCTATATTTGTTGATTTCTTATTTTTCCTAAAATATCTTCACTAAGTTCTATGAATATTTACGAAGTTATATTAAAATTATATTACTTTTATTAAATTTTATATTTTTGATTTCTTAAAATTATAATAAGTTGTTCTCATTCAATAAATTGTATAGATTTCAAGAAATTTTTTATGTATCTATTAACATCCTAAGTTTACTCAACATTAAACACATTTTTTTTTTATCTTGCTTATGTAGAAATTGGATCTAACAATTTGTTATTAACATTTTTTTATCCTTAATTTTTTGTGTTGGAATTGATTAAACAAAATGGTTCTTAATCACTGCTTCTCTTAATTCTTATAAGTGAGAGAAACATTGTTGTCACTTTATTTTACTATTTGCAAAAACTTTCTTTCCAAAATACCCTTAAAAGAGTTAGAAACCTTATAAAATACCTTAAACAAAACCATGATTACAAAGGGGTCATAAGGCCATTTTTATAAAAATTATGCTTCAAAAACTAAATGATACTTTTTTTAATAATTTTTAAAATTATTGAAAAAATCTCAATTTAAGTGAATTAAATGACCGAATTAAAATTTATTTTTAGAAAGCACCCCTCCTACCTCGTATGATGTCATGAGATTACTTGGGTAGAAAACACATCCACTAACAGTAAAGTGTCGCTATTTTCATTTATTTTTAAAATTTATCACTAATTTTTAATTTGAGATAGTTAGTTGACTAAATCTTAATTAGTTGTAAAAAGCGTTTCCCCCAAAAAGACTAATTCGGCCACCACACATAAAAGGGAGAAAAATTAGTTTTAAGTGATGTTTCTTCTCTTTCTTGAGTTTTTTGTTCTTCATCATACATTGACGGCGTTGATGAACTTAATCTCCATGTTGATAAATTTAACATGAGCAAGGTAATATCAAATACTTATCTTAAAAAGAAGAAAATAAATGATAGCAACAAAGTTTATCTTAAAATTAAAATTAAGTAATATGAATTTCTCTTTCTTTCAATTGAATTAGCTCTTATTAGCTTTAATGTAAAGATAGTGTCATTGTGAACAAGACAAATATAAATGCTTGCGTTAACAGAAGTAAATAATTTGTTATTACAACATTAGAATGCGTATTTCTTTTTCTTTCAAATTCCATATACAAGCATAAGATAATGAATTATAATATTTCATGAATATATCTTTGTTGTGTATTTCATGATGTTTAGAGATATCGTTTTTTCATATGTATATATATTTTACTATAGAAGTAAGCGTCTTCTTAATATTATATTGACCGTTAAATCATTGAATTAGTTAAATAGTTTTCTACCAATCTAGATAAATGCCGATGAAGAAAGCTCTGAAGGAGCAGTCTGGATTATCAGAAAATATCAAGATTACTCATTGTAGGCCTCCTCACCCTAGACTTGAGCAGTTGCAACAATTTTTAGATAAAATGCCTCCAACTTTCAGCGGTGCACCTTATAGTGTGTCCACTATTTATAAGCGGATTAAAATTCTTGATGATCTTTTGATATCTATAAGATGCTCCGAGACTTATAAAACGATTTTAGGTAGTATTATGTTAGAGGGAGAAACGGATAAGTGGTGGCCTGCAATTTAAAAAAAAAAGATTTAAAAGCGTATTTTCCCTATAGTGCACATTTGTTGAAATGGTATTACAACAGTATGGTTTTGCGACAAATGTTACTCAGAGTGCGGAAACTTGACGTCTTTGGCCATGAGAATAAAATCATTACCGCTGTATTTATATGCTTTCTCTTGAAAGAAAAACAACAATGGAGAACTTGTAAAATGATATTGTGTTTTAGAATGTCTCTTTTTTTTAATGTACATAATGTTTTTTACAATGTAAATTTTTGTTTCTTAATAATATAATGCATGTACTCCTTTTCAAACTTAGAACTTTTTATGTCTATATTTTCCATTATTTTTTTTCTTTTTATCTTTCATAACCACGTATCACATGTAAATTTTTACGAAAGCTCATGAGCCTTCATTACAACTACAATCAATGATTCCTCCTTGCAATGCCTATAACCAATTAGTTAATTATTATATTCACTGAAAAACTAAACTGTTATAGTTCACTTGACTCGAAAATAATATTTTAAATTGAAATATTAATTACTTTGATGAAAATAGTTTGTACAAAACAATATTTACATGATTTAAATAACAATTCCAATGTCATGAACGGAAAACAATGTTCCAATAGTTCCAACTTTAAACTAATAGTTATAAAGTCTTTCGAAAAATTAAGAATTTTAGATTATGACAACAACCTTTTTAATGAACAATATCATTCTCCTTATTTGTAATGGTGTGATCAGAATTAATTAAATTAAGTTGGTGAAGATGAGCAAAGAACGAGGCACAAAAGAACAAAATATAAAAGAGGAAATTAAATTTTAAGTGATACTTTTAAAACATATTCAAGATTCAGTCATATTAGTTTTAAGAATTAGTGATGACGGTCTACTGCATGTACAAGAGGAAATTGATTTTAAGTGATATTTATAAATATAATTAAGATTCAGTTATATTAAGTTTACTGAGTAATCAAATCTGAGTTATTTGTAATTATAACTGAATTAATATGACAACTTAAATTATTATAATTAATAAAATTATACTGATTCTTAATTATGTTAAAAAAGTATAACTAATCCACATGCATCAATAATTTTATGACTGAATTTGAATTATTTGGTAAACAGATAAAACAAAGGCTGGCATTTTAATGTGAGCTGACGTACAACCCAAGTGAGCTGGTTTGAATGTAAATAGCAATATAGTTAAGGAGAAAAGTGGAACAAAAATGTTAAATCGGCATTGGTTTTTAGTGAGCTGGTCTTGCATTTAATGCTCACTTTTTTTCAAACGAAATTGGTCTTGGATAGGCAGTGTAAATAGCGATGCATTTAAGGACAAAAGTGGAAAGAGACGTTAGAAACTTAGGTCAAAATGGGAAAAAAAAAGGTACAAAGAGTTTCTTTTATAATAGGTAATATAAATAATAGATAATAGATAATAGGTAATAGATAATAGATAATAGAAATAGAAATAGAAACAAAACTCTTAATTATAAAATCTTTCTAAAATATTGAGTTCGACACGTGATACCCGTGGATCGCACGGGTTGTTCGTTAATACCCTTTTATAAGGGCAAAAATTGATATTTTCACTTTGTCACTTACCCAAAATATCAGATTTTCTTGAAGAAAACATGTTTATCACATCCGCATGATTAGGGCCAAGTGTCGCTCATCAGCGTATGCTTGAACCGAACCGCTTCCACAGCCAATGGGTTAGGCCAGAGCTCAGCCTGGTCCCGCCGCTAACAAAAGACGCTTGCAGGGGAAATTATGAAAAAGTCACTTTTCGGCTTGTATTTATAAAAACAATCCATAAAGATCTCTTTTATAAAAAAACATCACTTTTCAAAAATAATTAACCTAAAGGGCCACTATTAAAAAAATAAAAAATAGTATTATTTTATTTTAAATAAAAGGCATTTGTATTCATGTATAATATACGCTCGTATCTCACGTAAAGTGATTCACAAATTTAATTATTTTAAAAAAATGATCCTCAATTTAATTATGATGTTTTTATAATAATTGACGAAAAGTGATCCTTTTCTTAATTTCCTAATTATGATGGACTATTTTTATAACTGTCAGTGAAAAATGACCATTTTTCATAATTTTCTTTAGGATAAATTACACTTACCTCCCTTGAGGTATGCTATAATTACACTTACCTCCTTTGAGGTTTCTGAAATAACAATTTCCTCCTTGAGATTTGTGTATGGGTCAAAATAGCACTCTTTCATTGAAGTTTCCGTCAAAATAGTAATGATAGTTAGTAAAATAATTTGAACTGGACGAGATTATCCTTTCATAAAGATGAGAACAAAAATTTTAATGGCCTAAGGCATAACTATCATTTAACTTAAATGGGGGTAATCTTGTCCAGTTCAAATTATTTTACTAACTATTACTACTGTTTTGACGGAAACTTCAATGAAAGAGTGTTATTTTGACCTATACACATATCTCAAGGGGGAAAAGTGTTATTTCAGAAACTTCAAGGGAGACAAGTGTAATTATAGCATACCTCAAGGGAGGTAAGTGTAATTTACCCTTTTCTTTAAGGACGCGGACGGCCGACCCAGTAAATAACCAACCAACCAAGTTGAATAGACATCACAAAAAATCATGTCTCATCCAATAAAGTTATGGTCAAAATGAGTCCAACTGTCCTCTGTTGCTATAATTGGCCTTTGGATGCTTTCAAGAGTCAACACGAACCACATCCTTATTTATTTTTTTGATATCAAAACCACATCCTTACGGTTTGCCACAGTAACTTCTGAGACTATTTATACCGTTATACGGCAAGATTATTCCGCAACTCCCTAATCTACCTCTCAGATCTAAGCGGCATCCTCTCTTCTGCAACTCGATGGCGGACACTCTACGTCCTCTCGTCACCGGACTCGTAGGTATATTTTCTTCCTTCCTTTCTTTCTTTCTATAATGTGTTTTCTTATTTCTTTCTTAGCTGAAAGAGTTTGCAGAGTGAACGTCGAGAACTACACTTTGAATGGTTTTTTGGATTTCGGACATTAGGGCTTTTTCTTCTACTTCTTCTTCTACACTTTGAAAGGCTCTGTTTGGATATTAAGAGAATGCGAGAAAGGACAATCAGAAAAGAAAAGATAAGAAAGTGAAAAGAAAGGAAATAGAAAAATAGCTTTTTTGATGCTACAAGAAAATTATATAGTTGTTATTAAAAATCTTATATTTTGTGTTTGTAGTTTGTACAGCAAGAAAATCATAGGCATCCTAAACAATATTTTCAATCCTACCCTTACATAGATATAACCCAAAAAATTAATTATTAACATGTGGCAATGTTGATATTTTCTATTTATGCTTATCAAGTACTCCCAGTACCAAGAATCCAAGGAGTTGTAAAGAAGAAAATAAATTAAAAAAAGAATATAAAAAAGAGTCATGCAGATGTAAGAAGAGGGGTTGAAGAAGATAACCGTCATTGGAAAATTTGATCTTAACGTGCAGGAAACGAAAGGGAGCAGTTATTATCATTTTTAATCAGTCACCCAAACACACCTGGGAAGCGAGAAAAGCCTTTTTTATTCAGTTTCTTGTATTCTTTTGCTATATTCGAGAAAGGTCTATGCTATTTAACATGGTCTTTTGGTCCGGCCCGATCTCGGCACAAATTGTACCAGACCAGCCGGTCCCAGGTAATTCGGCCAAAAAAGGAGAAAAAAATGATTTGCTTTGGACCTGTAGGTACCGATCCCGAACAGTATCGACCGGTCCAGTTCGGTCTGGTTTTAATATTCTTTTTTTATTAATTTGTTAATATTAAAAAATGATATGCTTTGGATTGGTAATTTGTTATATTAATTTGTTAAAGGCAAATAATTAAAAAAAATGTATTTTTGATATTTAAGATTCTTAAAAAGAATATGTTAGCTATGTGAAAATAAAAAAAAACACTTCAAATAAGAGAGTACGCCAAGAAGCAAACTCTTTCACCCAATATTAGCGTTAGCGTTATATTAGCTAAAGATAATCAAACTCTTCCATGATTTATTTTCTAGAAACAAATGAAAAGATAAATGTTAAATTAAATCTAAAATGTCCATTTTAAAGTCCGGTTTTTTAATTTTAAAAAGTATCTACAGAATTTTTTTTTTTATAAAATATCTACTACAATATATGTAATTATGTTTTTCTAGTACAAAGCATGCCAAAAAATATCACCGTTATATTAGAAAAAGATAATCAAAGTCTTCCATGATTTATCTTCTAAAATTTTTTACTATATTACTAATGTAATATATAATTGTGTCTTTTAAGTGCTAAGAAAAAAATTATATATGTAAATATTGGTAATTTATTTTTTGTTTTTTATTAAGATTATTTTTAAGTAGATCAGTATTTGAGAAGAAAATAAAATTTACTTGTGTATTTTTTATTAAAATTCTATTAAGTAGATAAGTATAAGTAGTGGAGCAGAAGTCTACATGTCTATTAGTATAATATATATAATTGTTTTTTTAGTGCAAAGAAAACTATATATGCAACTGTTGGTAATTTACTTTTATATTTTTTAACTAAAATTCTTTTAAGTAGATAAGTATTTAGAGAAGAAAATATTACTAATTTACTTTTATATTTTTAATTACAAATTATTTATATATACTACTACTACTACTATTAAAAGCACAAACTATCTAAAGTGTTTTTTATTTTCACATTCCTAGAATATCCATTTCTTAAATTTTTAATTTCAAAACTACTAATTCTTAGTTGATGGAGATAAGTATATCGTAGCAATGCGACAAATAATAATTTAAAGTTCATTTCAATATTTATCTAACTAGAATTTTAATGGTAGGAATTAATATTGATAAACATACATGCGTATAAGCAAATCCAATAGCAATGAAATATATAATAATTATTTAAGATAATTTTATTTTCAATAATCATTTAAGATAAATTTAATAAACTTATACGATCCTATAACAAATAAAAGAAAAAATTAATTTAAGATAAAATTAAATAAGTTTGAGACGAACATATAAAAATTGTTTTAGATAAATTAATAGCAAAAAAAAAAAAAAAGTTAATCATGTTTCGTTGAATTATTTAAGATAAGTGTATATTTTTTAATAATTAATGATCAATCATTATTGATTCCACTATAATTGATTTTTTAATTGAATAGGACTTTATTGGAGAAAAATTCTACATGGCAATAACAAATAGTTGTACTTTGTATTAAACTTCATTACTAATAGATAATTTTGTAAAAAATATGACATATGGAAACCTAAAAAAATTAACACTAATATAAAGTACCATTCTTTATTACTATCTTGAGGAAAAGTTCTATGATATTACAAAATTTTACAGTGAAAATTCAATAAAACTAAAGTTATTTAAGAAAATTTTTATAAAGTTCTTTAAGGATTTTTAATAGTCAATTTTAGAAGCATTTTCAATGTTTTTTTGTTGATTCTAAGTTTTTTTTAATGTATGATATTGATTAAGGCCTTATTTATTTGTTTATCATAATTATTTATGTGGTTAGAGATGAGCCCACTATCATTTTAGGACAACTTTTTTTTTCCTTTTTTGTTTTGCAAATTTACCTATATTTGTTTAGATTATACTTAATAATATACGCAATTGAATAAAAAATGTTTGTCTACCTAACTCCTCTAAAAACCATATAAGAATTTAAATTCATATATTTTTAATCGTATAAGAATTTAAGATAAAAATATATCAAAAACAATATAAGAATTTTGTTAAATAATTTTAATTTTAAAATTCTATTATCTCCTTCAAATAAATAACTCACATAAAAATATCAATATATCCAACATGGAATTAGAAATCTCAAACACAAAGAAGAAAAGTAAAAGATCAAGATCTTTTGCTTGGTTAAAAAAATTTGTCAAATTGTACAAAAAGGAAATAGAAGAACATTCTAAAACCATCAAATTTAGATATATACAAATTAAATGATAGCTCTTTATGTAATTATGGCTATTAAAATATTGTACAAAATAAATTAATAAAAACAACTATTTTTATATTCAAACAAATTATAATACTTTTAATTTTTTTCTTTTTCATCATGTTATAAAAAAATTATTTCATTTTCTAAAAAAGAGAATATATTTGTAAAATTGGTCATTTTTTATTACAATATTAAAGAATATATATATGTGTGTGTATGTATGCACATATAGATGTATGTATGTTATAAGTATATAAATGGGGCGTTAAAATAAATTTTAAACGTGAAAATAAAAATAAGTTTAAATATTTGAGTTGTATTGTTACATACATACATATATATTTCAAAATTATAAGTATATAAATAGGGCTTTAAAATAAATTTTAAACATGTGAATAGAATAATTTTTAATATCCTAGTTGCATTAGGAGATAATATTATTTCACCATAGTAAAAAAACTTTTCTTTAGAAGTATAAAAAGAACCAAATGTATAACTATAAAAATCATGCTTGACGTGCGCACGTTTACAATTACTGGTATATATATATATATATATAATTATAGCCAACCCCCAAACCTTAGGAAGTATAGCATCTATGATTTGGCTTCTAGCTTAGAGAACAATAATTTCTGTGCAGATAGTTTAATCAAAACCTTATCCTTTGCTATATATATATATATATATATATATGGTATAGCCAAAGAGGAAAATCATGATTTGGTTTAGTCATTCATCTTGAATTGTTTTGTTGTAGGAAACATGGCTGGGGGGACACTTACTGCAGAAGAAGCATTACTGGCGAAGCGTGTCCAGGAACTTGCTGCCGACGGCCATGAACCACCATCGAGATATATCCGCAAAGACAAGGACGATGGAGCTGTTGATGCTTCTCAATCATCTTCAATTCCCATTGTTGATCTCCAACTACTCACATCTTCATCAAACAAAGAAAGGGAAGAGGAGATGAACAAGCTCAGAGATGCCCTTAACTCATGGGGCGTATTTCAGGTCCTTCCATATAACACCAACACAATTACATTATAATCTTTTAATCAAGCCTTGTTTGATGAAGGAGTCAAATTATCACACTGTTTTAGTCTTTCATTTACATTTTAATGGAACAGTACTACTGCAATTTTCTGTTCCTCATCTTCAGAGATTGTTTATGGCAAATTTTCAGGTAGTAGGCCATGGAATGCCAGCCACTTTTCTCGACGAGGTGCGACAAATAGGACTAGGATTCTTCAATCTTCCAATGGAAGAGAAGAGAAAGTATGCTAGAGTAAGTGAAGGGGGATCAATTAGATTGGATGCATATGGGAGTGACCATGTTGCTTCAGAAGATCAAGTTCTTGACTGGTCAGACAGGCTCGACCTCTTAGTATTCCCACAAAGTGAGCGGGAGCTTAACTTGTGGCCAGAACATCCTGATTCTTTCAGGTACTTTTAAGTTCTTTTCACATTGTTAGACTGTTTTTGAATTGCTTGGTGTTATTCAAAACAAGAATAACAGAGAGAATGGAATTCAGGGAAATCTTGGATGAATATAGCTTGAAGTCAAAGCTGGTAGCCGTGAATCTTGTGAAGGCCATGGCAGAGTGTGTGGGTCTGGAGGAAAATGACTTTCTTAGCCAGTTCGGAGAATGGGGGCCAATATATGCAAGGTTTAACTACTACCCACCTTGTTCAAGGCCTGATCTTGTGTATGGCATCAAGCCACATGCTGATGGAGATGGACTCACCATTCTCCTACAAGACAGAGAAGTGGAAGGTCTTCAAATCCTCAAAGATGGCCAATGGTTAAAGGTTCCCACCATCCCTCATGCTCTGGTGATAAATGTAGGCGACCAGATGGAGGTAAATTATCTGATTGATTGTTGTTACTATAAATCAAATTTGTATAGGTTCTTCACAAATACTTGAAATGTGAAATTGTATTCACAGATAATGAGCAATGGGATGTTCAAGAGTCTAGTGCACAGGGTGATAACAAATGCAGAGAAGGAGAGGATTTCTTTGGCAACGTTCTATGGACCAGAAGTGGATAAAGAGATAGGGCCACCAGCCGGGTTGATTGACAAGAACAGGCCGAGGGTGTACAGAAACGTGAAGGTAAAAGATTACGTGGACGTCTACTTCCCAAAATATTTGGAGGGGAAAAGCGCGCTTGACTGGGCCAAAGCTTAATTTCTGATTGACGTGATGCAAGTTTAGACTTGTGAAGTTTGTTGTTGATTTTGTTTTTAAAATATTTATTTTGGCTTCAATGCCTTGGTGTGGAAATTTGGTTGTAATTTGACGTTGAGAGGTCACTTTAATAATCACCAATAATAGGCTTATGGCCTCTTTATAAAAAATAAGAATAATAATAGGCTTATGGGTTATCCTTTTTGCCGTAATGTAAACTCTATTTTTTTTTCCCTTTTTCTTTGCGCAATTAGATGATTACAAATGGGCTACTAGCGAACTACCTGTGTAGGGTTTGCTTATCGGGCTAGGTCGACATGGGCACGGCCCAGCGTGCTTTCCGTGGCTTGCAAAGCATGTGGGCGGCACAGTACATTTTAAGTGTGCCTTACCGTACCGATTCGTGTGCTCGCTCGCGAGCTTGTATTAAAAAAAGGGGTGTTTTTTTTTTACCTTGTGGGGTTTTTTTTTACCTTTTTTTTTTTTTTTACAATTTTGGGGAAAATTGCATCCTCATATGTGTAAGAATCTGTGCGAATGATAAATATATATTTTTAGAATTTTTTTGTGTTATTTATTTATTTATTTTCCTACTTTTTTGAATTTTTTAATAAAGATGTTATGCAGCCCATGGGAGCCCTGCTAGCCTGCTTGGCCTAGCATGGCACGGCATGACCCAACCTTAGCCGTGCCTGCGGTATTGAGTGACGAGTCGGGCACAGCACGGCCTGTCAGGCACGGGCCGCGCTAGCCTAATAAGCACCCCTATAACCGTGCGATTGCATGTAGAGTTCAATATAGTGTAAGTAATTATTTTCTTTTTTTTAAGGGCTTAAATTATTTGCTTGTGAAGAAAAGAAAGACTAGAAATTTTATCTAATGTATAAAGCAGCTTTCGTTTTTTGCTTTTCTCATAAGTTATTTCTTATTTTAATAAATATATTAGATAATAATATCACAGGTATTTAATAATATAATTACTATTTATTATTAATAAATATATACTATTATTAAAGAGAACAAGAGGAAATATTCTTCGCAGATTCTGGCCTTCCATTTTCTTCCCAAATATTACCCTCCACAAACAAAACAATTCCCCAAAATATTCCCTCCAGATCCCGATGCTCCATTTTTTTTTCCCAAATATTACCCATCACAAATAAAACAATTCCCCATTATAAAAGGGTGCTCTTAAAATATTCAAATTTAAGCACAAGGTGGTTTGTTTATCTGATTGGGCCCCACGAATTTGCTACGGGCATAGCGCTGCAGTCCCCGAGTATAATAAATAGTAATAGGTGACTCCTCGATTGCATAACTCTGACCTCCCTCGTTCAACTGACTTCCGGTGGATCCTTTATCTGGATCCTTTACGTAGATCCCATCGCAGATGCTGACACGTGGATAAATTGGCTTCCCCTTATGCCCACAGCCAAACACAGGATTCGACCAAAACGACCAGACGAAATAAAAATGCTTTGGCCAAACATTTTGAATATGGCGCCAAATCGTCACCGTCTTCCCCAAAGTTAAGAAAGAAGACGCCAAATCGTCATCGTCTTCCCCAAATCTTCAAATGTTGGAGGTATTTCAAAGTCTCGAAGGATTTCCCCATCTCCTGCCGCTGCCTGCTGCCTCCTAGTCGCAAATCCCCTGTCGCCGTCCTGGTCGCGAATCCCTTGTCGCCGTTCTTTCCATTCTGCCGCTATCGAGTTAGTCTGTTGTTCCCCTGTCGCCGCTATCTCCTGGTCGCGAATCCCTTGTCTCCTGCGAAAACTCGTCTTCCCCAAAGATCAAAGTTGAGAGAGAAGAGAGTCTCGAATCCCCTGCCGTTCTCTCCATATTCTGCTGTTAAATCCTGGGGCAGGTTGAGAGAGAAGAGAGTCTCAAAGGATTTCCCCATCTCCTGCTGTTGCCTCCTGGTCACAAATCCCCTGTCGTTGCTAGCTGCTGGTTGCGAATCCCTTGTCGTCGTTCTCTCCATCTTCTGCCGCTGTCGAGTTAGTCTGCTGTTCCCCTGTCGCTGCTATCTCCTGGTCGCGAATCCCCTGTCTCCAACGAAAACTCGTCTTCCCCAAAGATCAAAGTTGAGAGAGAAGAGAGTCTCAAATCCCCTGCCAATCGCTCCATCTTCTGCTGTTAAATCCTGGGGCTTGATTTCCACATCATCATCTGTAAGCACAAATTCTGCAATCTTGATATCCTTTGCCTATTTTCATTTGTATGCTCTATTGTTTCGTGTATTGTATGCCCTATTGCTTCATGATTACACGATTAAGGAAATAAATAAATAATTGCTAATAGAGTGGTTTGTAACTTCAACAAATGATTTACTAGCCTCAAGAATGATTTACATGCATGAGATTATGTGAAATTTTTGGACCCTGCTGGATAGCAAGTATTTGAGACTTTCTGTCTGCATAAAAACACAGTTGATATCTTTTGATTCATGAAGTATAGGTTTAACTCTGAGGGGAAAGTTTATGATAATTTTCTGTTTCTGTATTGATGGCCTGGGCTTGGATGTAACATCACATGAAGTGGTCACTGCTCTTCAATCAGTTACCACGCATATGGTATTTCTTTATTGGGTGTTCTTTTTGTGTTTATGTTTTGAATGGTGACCACGCTTTATCTTATGGCATGGACTACCGGTGGAAACAGATCCTAAGAACAATTAAGCAGAATATCAGTTACCTTTTTGTGAATGTTGCCAGACAACCTCGTTTAATTCGTGCCTAATGTCCAATGGCTTTCATTAATTGAAATGTCAAAAATAGCTGAAACCTGGTGCAGGTCCTGTCAAAGTAAGGTTTGAAAATTTTGGACAGACAATAGGCTCAAATTATAATTATTTCACAAACCTGGCTGTAAGCACCTCATTTTTGCGCTCCAACAAAAAAACCAAAAATACAAACCTTGGAAAGAAAGTCAAACCCTAAGGGGTGAAAAGTTGACTTTTTGATCAAGTGAAAATTGGCCACCTTGCTTTATACCATTGGATAGAGAATCCCGACACGAGTCCAACGCAACTGGGTTTGCAGGAATCGGGGTCCGGATGAAGGTTCTGCGGGCGGTCAAACTTAAGGAAAAGCTGAGAGTTGACTTTTCCTCGAATTCCGTGCCAGGTACCTTGCTTTATATCATTGGATAGAGAATCCCGACACGAGTCCAACGCAACTGAGTTTGCAGGAATCGGGGTCCGGATGAAGGTTCTGCGGGCGGTCAAACCTGAGCAGAGCCAAAAGTTGACTTTCTGCTAAAATCCGATCCAGAGGCCTACCCCTAGGTCATTGGATAGAAAATCTCGACACGGTTCCAACGCAACTGAGTTTGCAGGAATCGGGGTCCGGATGAAGGTTCTGCGGGCAGTCAAACTTGAGCAGAGCCAAAAGTTGACTTTCTGCTAAAATCCGATCCAGAGGCCTAACCCTAGGTCATTGGATAGAAAATCTCGACACGGTTCCAACGCAACTGAGTTTGCAGGAATCGGGGTCCGGATGAAGGTTCTGCGGGCAGTCAAACTTGAGCAGAGCCAAAAGTTGACTTTCTGCTAAAATCCGATCCAGAGGCCTAACCCTAGGTCATTGGATAGAGAATCTCGACACGGTTCCAACGCAACTGGGTTTGCAGGAATCGGGGTCCAGATGAAGGTTCTGCGGGCGGTCAAACCTGAGCAAAGCCAAAAGTTGACTTTCTGCTAAAATCCGATCCGGAGGCCTACCCCTAGGTCATGGGATGGAGGGCTCCAATACGATTCTAATGAAACTAAGTTTGCCCAGATCGGAGCCCGGATGAAGAAAATATGAGCTGATGAAATTTCCGAGCAGCAAAATCGGCAATCTGCGCACATGGCAAAAGCTGCACACGTGGCGAGTTGCGCAGGAAAATATCTCGGGGATCAAATCCGTAAATATCCGAACATTCGAAATATCCCAGGGACTAAATCTGTAAAAATCCGAGTGTCAGCACCTCATTTTTGCGTACTGAAAATGCCGAAAATGAGAACTCTAATTGAAAAAGTCAAACCCAGAAGGGTCAAAATTTGACTTTTTGATCTGGAATGAATTGACCACCAAACTTCATATCATTGGATAGAGGATTCCGATACGATTCCAACGGCACCTAGATTGTCCAAATCGGAGTCCAAATGAAGAAGTTATGAACTGGTCAAAACTGGGAATAGCAGAAATCAACTTTCTGCTAAAACCCAGATCAATTGTCTGATCTGGCCCCAACAGAGAGAGCACTTCGACACGATTCCAACGCAACCAAGTTTGCTGGAATCGGGGTCTCGGATAAGAAATTATGAGCAAAATCGGTTCCCGGAGGGCAGTTTTGACTTTTTGCTAAAAGCTGAATCAACAGTTCAATTTTATACCGGCGGATAGAGATTTCCGACACGATCCTAACGTAACTGAATTTGCTAGAATCGGAGTCCGGATAAGGAAGTTATGGGCCGGTCAAACTTGGAAATAGCAGAAGTTGGCTTTTTGCTAAACTCCTAATTAGTAGCTCAATTTCATACCAGCAGAAAGAGCACATCAACACGATTCCAACGCAACTGAGTTTGCTAGAATCGGAGTCCCGGATAGAGAGATATGAACAAAATTGGCTCCGGGACGCAACTTTGCACTTTTGCTAAAAAACCCAACTTTGCTGCTAAATTCTAGCTCAATAGATAGAGCATCTCGAGTTGATTCTAATGCCACTAATTTTGCTAAAATCGGGCACCAGATGAAAGAGTTATGAGTAGTCAAAATCTTGGGAAAATCTGCACACGTGGCAAATACTGAAGAAAGAGCAATAAAGTAAAATGTTTGAATTAAAAAATAATATTTTTATTAAAAATCTAATTAAAGTATATAATTTAAATATAAAAGAAAATAATAAAAAAAGATAAAGGACGCATGTGCGTCAAAACCAAAAAAATCTCTCATTAAAATAATATAATATCAAAGAATATCTAAATAATTTAAATAAATGAAAAAGAAAAGAAAAAAGAAATTAATAAAAAATTTGAATTCATGCATATGGGATATACGTGTCTTATGAGCTGTGTGATATCTGTTGGGTAAGAATAATTGAGGAGAATAATCATCATGACCATCTTTAAAAAAAAACATGAAATCATAGTATTTTTGAATATTAGTTATAAAATAACAAGTATTTAAAGTTTAGTCAGTTTTAGTTGTTGCCTATAAAAAGGACCTGGCCTTTCCTTTCCGAGGACATCTTTTTCTTCCAAATAGTCTCTCTTTCCATCCCTCTGTTTATCCTATAATCAGTAACCCCTCCAACACTCTTTTTCACCTAATTTTTTATCCTTTTCAATCTTTCATTCTCCACTTTTTCTTTCCTTTCATACTCTTGAAGTTAAAGAAGGAGGAGTTGGTCTCTTACTAGGAAACAAGAAAGAGACTTTTCTACTACATATTGAAGATCATCATTAGGTAAAACTACGGTAAGATTACTTGTTGTATGTCACTTTTTATATATTTAAATAAAGACTTTCCCCTTAGATATATTTTTGTTTGTCTTAAACTTTGTTTACTATTATCTTCATCTAACTTTCTTTTTGTTCCTTATTTACATGCCATGTGAGACCCCCTTGATAAGGAAGGGGGAAACCTCCGTACGAAATAGAGGAGAGGAGAACAAAGTTGTTCATTTAAAGTAGTTTATCTCCCTTTATGGATTTATTTGCTATTTAAGAGAGGGGTTTGTCCTCTCATTTGTGACATCCTTTGTACCCCTTAATTTCTTGTTCCCCCTTTCCCTTCTTTTATTAGATATTGTTTGATAATCATTTGCATACATGTGTATCTTGTAGGTAACTTGTTTTTTTGATATCTTGCATGAAAAGCATATCATGAATATTAAAATATTCATATAAAACGTCACAACATACACATAAAATGTTTTTTTTTTCTAGTAAGGTTTGAAATTTTCTTGTCACTCTTTTATCACCTTATATAAATATTGGTGTAAACTCTTGTAAAAAAAATGCTTTTTATTAAAATTTGGTGTAAAGAAAAAAAACTTTACTACTTAAGATTTCAAGGAGTGTTTTTTAGGGATGAGCTTCACACGTGAAGTTTTACTTATGGGGTTTCATGGATCTGTTTCAAATAAATTTTTTATATACGTACAAAGGTTTTTTTTATTCAAATTCATCATGAGGTTTTTTTAATTCATTGCTTTTTTATGTGTTTTGATTCTTTAAAAGATGGTGAACCCGATGTAAGTACAAATGGGTTGATTCATTACTTTTTTTTTTATGTGTTTTCGATTCATTACTTTTTATACTTCTTAATTGTTAGTTGACTTTTAAGTGAGTATAGATGGTTTGATAAAAGAGAGAAGATCAAACTTAAAATAAGTATCCGAAAGAGTGATTGTGTACTCTGGAGTCTACAGAAGACAGCAACGATGGAAAGGAGCCGGCAAGCAATCCAACTCAATTAATTAATCCCAGTGAACCTATGGGTTGGCCCAAATGTATTTTAAAAGATTTTGGTCCATCTTTGACCCAAATAAGAGTTATGGGCTTTTCAATAGAGCCTACTATGGGCTTGGCTCACACCAAAACCCATTTCTCATAAATGGGTTATGGGTCATTCGGATAAATTACCCATGGGTCACTCCAAACCCATTGGGCCTTAAAAATCTTAAACCCGTCTAATTTGTATGATTAAATTAATCCAAAATCAAATCAATCAAATCCAACAAGGGTTACCCAATAACCCTACTGGGCCATGGGCTCAAGCCCTACTTTTCTACCCATGGGTCTTCCAACAGGGCCCATACCCGACCCACTTCACATAAATGACTAAAATACAAAAAAATAATAATAATAATAATAATAATAATAAGTAAGAGGACTTACACCTAAAGAAAGTCCCAACAGACTTAATCTGATATATGCTGGAATAGGACAAGGGTGAATATAGTTGACTCGAAATTAGGGTGACCCAAGGGACCCGCTGAACCTGCGGGGCGGACCGGGATGTCTTCGGACTTACCCGAACCGTAACCGAGCACTTAGCCAGAATCTCAAGCCGCAGACCAAAATAGACCCGGTTAGGTTACCTTGTGTCTGCCTGCACCTCTCAGGCAGTGGCGACTCCGGTATTCCATCTTTTAGGAGGCACGCACCCGACACGTGCGCCCCGCCGTGAGATTTCACCGCGCACACCGAGAATATCGGATTTTACCAAAAATTGTCAGGGACTAAATCTGAATTTTAAAGATTTTTTCAACCGGCGAGCGGCGGCATTTAATGAATTGTCATCATTATGCCGCTCGCGCGGACGTGGCGAGCGGGCTTGCGCCCACCTTGAGCTGGGCGCCAAGGTGAGCGGCACCCCTTTTCCCTTGCATATAAAACCCGCGCGAGGATTCATTCGGAAGGGTTCGGGATTTTTTTTCTGGAGGTTGGAGGATTTTCAGGTTGGCTTTTTTTATTGGCTCCCTTTGCTGTTCTCAAGTCTTCTTCCCCATCTGTTTTGGTCCAGACCCTTCTCTCCTCAGCCCTCCTTGCCCCCATTACCTCCTTGGACCATCCGAAGTTATTCTCACCCCTCCTCCCTCCTATCTTCTCCATCTTCACTCAAGCAAGAAGAAGTTTGGCTGCTGTTGGTGGAGCAAAGGAGCTTTCCAGCTGCCGTAGGAGCTCCAGGGGAAGTCTACGTACCTCAAGAGAGTCTCAAGCACACCAGGTATCACTCCTTGAGACTTTCTTGTTCACATATATAAAAATGGATAGACGTTGCCATGTTTAGAAAGTTAAGTTTCTCCCCTGCTTAGATTTACTGTCTTAGTAGTTCGCATGTGCTAATGTCCCATTTCTATGAGCATGGAAGACTCTCAAGTTAAGAGAGACCGCGTGTGCAACTTCGTGAGAGAATGAGAGTCACGTTCACACTCATTTGGGGTCCTCCACCCTGCTATTTTGGGGTTGTTCTTTGATTATTTTCAAGGGAGTGTGTTCCCTCTTGATTAAATCCCTTGTATCCCCAAGTAAACCCCCTCTCCTTCCCCTTCTCTAAATGTTTTTTTATTGTTTGTTTGAGCATGAGGTTTGTGATCAGATTTTGCCGGAGGTTTCGGGTGAGGCATGCTAGACTTTCTTTGCATGGCTTTTCTGCACGTACAGTTGTAGTTGTGCTTGTGCATGAGGCCTTTTTGATATAGTGTCGTGCATGTTAGGGTCTTTTGAGCATTTATCCCCTGCTGTCCTCATATATTTGATCGACTTCTTTTGCATGCAAGCTACCGTTTTCTAATCGCAAAAGACAGTCTCTGCGACCATGCTTAAGGTGTACGAGTATTTTTAGCATGAATTGTGTTCTTTGGTGATGACAGGCCAGTTGCTATTTGTTGTGTTCCTTTTCTTTCTGAGTGACAGCATGCTGCTCATTTAACCACTGTCATTTAGTGTCTTCCCTCTTTGTGTAGCTGCTGCCATGGCTGGTGGCAGGTTTTTTCTTCTTTCTTTCTTTCGAACTTATTTCCTCCCAGCTCGGACTGCTAGCGTGCTTTGATTTGTATTTAGATTAGTTTCAATGTGGGTTTAAAGGTCTTCTGGAGAGTGGTGGGAGCACTGGGAAGTGTTACAGAGCTCAAAATCAGCTCATAAATGGAGTTTGAAAGAAAACCGAGAGCGTCGAGTATCTGCGAAGCTCGCGCGAATCTCGCGAAGCTTGCGCGAAGCTCGAGCGCACCTTCGCGCGAGGCTCGCGCGAACCTCGCGCCCACCTCTTTTTTGTGTGTTTTTTTTCGCGTTTTCGGTCCGCCCGGCCCGCGCCGACCTCGCGCCTAGTGCCCGAGGTCGGCGCATACCCCTATAAAATGCCAAATTGATATATTTTTGAAAATTTCCAAAAATGCCCTTTACTGTACCGCGGGGGGCTTTGCCCCCCGCACCCCCCACCCCTTTTTTTTCGTTGCGCATCCAACTCGTACCTTGGTACGGGGGGGTACCCCACCCCGTGGGCTCCGCTTCGCTTCGCCCACAGTTCCCCCAAGTACCTCCCCTTGGACCCAGCACAATGAGCCAATTTTTTTTCTGACAGAGTGTCTATCTTGTGTCTTTTTGTGTGATTATTGTTAGATGTGAATGATATTTCTGAACCGAACCGGATAAACCAATAGGGTTTCTGGGTCACCCGGAAACCCGCCATGGGACTTGGACTCCCGGTCCAACTTGACTTCCAGTGGGCCTTCCAACGGGGCCCACCCAGCCCAATAAACACCAAAGCATGCCATTAAATAACTTTAGTAAAATGAACAATTTGAACGGGCGCGGGCCAAACCCAATGCGGCCCACCCGAGCCTTGTTATGTGAAATTGATGCATGAATTGCGTGGTTTGGCCGAGACCAAGGGCAAGGGCCTACCGGGCCCGCCTAAGCCCACCAACCGAACCAAGGAAGGGTGCAAACCCTAATTTCTGGTAACTTGGGCTTACAAGCCCAGATTTGGACTACGGGCCCCAAGCCCAGTGTCCAGCTCACTTTGGTAGATTAAAAAGATAAATCTAATAAAAATACTTGGCCACCATGTGGGCCCACCTTAGGGGCCCACAAACCAGTCCGGCCCACTTGTGCATGAAAAACACTTAATCTTCGAAGCTTAACTTAAAGTAAAATCTGTTGAACTAACCAAAGCCCAAAGGACCTCTCAGGCTAGACTGAGGTCCACAAGGGTACACGGGCTTCACTAAGCCCACCAAGGATACCGTGGGCCTTCCAACAGGGCCCACCCAACCAGACTCAGATCACCTAAGTAATCAAGATAAAAGCAACTAAAGGGACCCACACCACTCAGGTGGTCCCGCAAGACTTAACCAAATTGCATATCGGATTAGGAATCAGGTGAGACCAATGTAAGCTGACTCAAACCAGGGAACCCACGGGACCCGTCATCCGACGGGGTGGACCGGGGTGTCTACGGACTTCCCCGAACCACAACCGAGAACAGACTTAGAATCTCAAGCCGCAGACCAAAAAGCCCTAATAGGCAAGATTAGGCACCCAGGTGTCCGCCTGTACCCCATCAGGCGGTGGCGACTCCGAATTACCCCGTGCCGCATTTCCCACGCGCGCACACTGGCCAATGCTTTTGTGCTTACCTTAAGGTTTTATCATCACACCAAATGACAGCAAGCTCTGGACGACCATTGATAAACATGAAAATTAATAGGATTCAGAATACTGTGAATGGTGGCTTTATGAATTACGCAGGTTAATAGTGTTTCCTTTGCCATGATTTCTCAATGTTCTTTAAGAAGGTTTCTTGGTGCCTTAGATATGATATGCAATATAGCATATCTATTTTACCAAAGGGTTGGAAACAAGGTGGTGGGGATAAATTAATCTCTTTTCTTTGGAAGTTGTGCCCTTCAGCCATTCTGGTAGGCAGTATGAAAACAGACGAATCATAGGTATTTGATAAGATATACTAAATAGATAAGTGCAGAGTGTGAACTTTAGTGCCATCATCATTGACTTGGTGATTTTATTATCAGTGATGTATACAAAAGTTTTGATTTGCGAAATATGATCCTTATTCCATATTTGGATTGGATGATACCACAAAGTTGCTAACAGAAGTAGGAATTATTTGTCCTGCAGGTTTATGCTCCATATCCTGTACAGTTATGTAAGATTGATTCCAAGGGGAAAGCGAGGAAGGTGGTCGGTTGCTCCTGTGTTGTCGTGACGGTAAAGCATCTCACATTACTACACTGATCTGTATTTTCAACAGAAATCACTTGGTATATGCTTCTGTTACCTTTTTCCCCTTGGTTTTTTAGGACTATGGGGAAGAATCTGATGGCCTGCATATTGTTCAGGAGTATGTGAAGTCCCACTGAGTGAACCCAGTGGAGCATACGTAATGAGATTTTGTGTTTGCTTCGATCTGTAGGAACCTCATTTATTGGTTTCATGGAACCTATGTTTTAGGAAGTTTTGAGCTCTTTGTGGGTGCTTTCTATATTCAGAATCCTAAGAGTAGAATGAGTAACAAAACATAATTGCAATGTATTGCCTAGGTATCTAAATTTCTCATATCAATCGTGGATGCTTCTTTTGTTCAGAAGATACACTTTATCTATGGCACTCCCTTGGTAAAAAAAACTGGTTTACATTCAATTTTCTTTTTTACTTTGTCAATTAACAAGTGGTTTTCATAGGTTTGATCTGGTTCGTTTCGATTCAATAGCCAAAGGGATCATAGTCTTCCGATTGAGACTGAAACGCCTATCATTACACTTTCTTCTCAGTTTTCATGTTCATGCGTGTTACATGTGTGCGTGTGCGTGGGGTATTTGAATTTTGTCAGGAACAGTTGCTAACCAAAATCCAACCAGTGCAAGCATTGGGATAAAAGAAGTTTGTAAAAGAAGACAGTTATAGTATGGGATAATTCAAATTTAATTAAGCTGCTTAAACATTGATTGGTTTGTGTTGTTGACAACCAACCCAAGCATTCAATCAACCCAAGCATTCAATACATCAGGTAACCCATTAAAATAATTTGATGACAGGAATTCATTTGATAATTTTATCTCTCTTTATTTGTGGCCTTCTTATTCCAACGTCTGCCAAGAGCAAGCACATGCAAGAGCAACCACCTTTGGTCAGCTTATTCAGAATAGCTAGTCTCTTCTGCACCCGCTGCTTCCATAACAAAATATTAGCGTTACGCTTAGCATCCAAGTTAGAAACTTTATTGATATAGATAAATTGTTCTCTTCGAAGTTACAAGTTACAGGTAGTCCGAGCACACTAACTCGACAAAGAAAAAATACCCATGTCGATGCATCCATTCTAATAGGCTTGTCTCTGTAACATATAAGACACTGCAACCAAATGCAAATACTTATAAGAGAATACCAAAACAAAAAAGCATTGTTTACTTATCCTACATGCCTACATCAACCAAATTCAATCTGTAGCAACACAAGGCACAAGACAAAAGAAACAATATCAGACATATCCTACATGCCTGCATCAGAAAATTTCAAGTGGGATGTCTCCAAGGTAGTATGCAAACAATCAAGGAAAGACAAAAAGGCTTCAGAAAAAAAAAAGGGTGATCTATTTGAAATTAGTATTTTATAGCAATAGTGATTAGCCAAAAGTGGCCTTGCCATGGAGAAACTTAATGCTTATCTCACCTATAACAACATTCTGTTAATGAAAAAGATGAATAGAACAAGGCTGAGAAGCAATCTTCTTTCTTTTTTTCTGCCTTTTTTTTAGCCAAAAGTGGCCTTGCCATCGAGAAACTTAATGCTTATCTCACCTATAACAACATTCTGTCAATTAAAAAGATGAATAGAACAAGGCTGAGAAGCAATCTTTTTTCTTTTTTTCTACCTTTTTTTTAACTACAACTTCAATGAAACAAACACATCGTTAATTATCATGAACACACATCAAAACATTGATGCAAACATGGTTTAGATGATGCATATTCAAGACCAGAAATAGAATTTTAGTCTTTGTTCTACATATGCATGACATGGTTTAGATGATGCATATTCAAGACCAAAAATAGAATTTTAGTTTTTGTTCTACATATGCATTAGACTAGCATATCTATTGTTCCTGGGAAACATGATGACCAAGCATTTGTTTTGCAGAAAATAAAGAATAGAACAACAAAAACATGTTTCAGTGAAGATTGAACCTACTTCTTTTTAAAGGAAGAAAAAAAAAACAGCAGTCAAAAATTCATATCACAAGGAAGTTTTTTCATTCATATCACTATTATTATAAACTCGAACTTCTAGTTGCTTGCTTGCCTGATCCAGGTAAGAGAACGAAAAAATACCTGGAAGTATTGGATGTATGGTTCAGTGAAGATTGAACCTACTTCTCTTTAAAGAAAAAAAAAACCAGCAGGGGATAGCGGCTACAAGAGAAACGGCGACAGCAGCAGGAGATGGGGAAATCCTTCGAGACTCTCTTCTCTCTCAACTTGCCCCAGGATTTAACAGCAGAAGATGGAGAAAAGGGTAGGGGATTCGAGACTCTCTTCTCTCTCAACTTTGATCTTTGGGGAAGACGAGTTTTCGCAGGAGACAGGGGATTCGCGACCAAGAGATAGCGGCGACAGGGGAACAGCAGACTAACTCGACAGCGGTAGAAGATGGAAAGAACGACGACAAGGGATTCGCGACCAGGACGGCGACAGGGGATTTGCGACGAGGAGGCAACGGCAGGAGATGGGGAAATCCTTTGAGACTCTGAAATACCTCCACGATTTGAAGATTTGGGGAAGACGATGACGATTTGGCGTCTTCTCTCTCAACTTTGGGGAAGACGATGACGAGGTATTTGAGAGAGAAGATTTGGCGAAGAACTGGATTTGCGGGGTCGATTCCTGCATTTAGCAAAACTTCGTCGTGTTTGGTTGTGGGCGTACGAGCGAGCTAGATTTCAAAGCATTTGCTGTTTCGATTTGTGCTGATAGAGCGTTTGGCTGTGGGCGTAGGGCTAAGCCATTCTCTCCACGCGTCGCACATCGGCGGGGTACTCACACAACGGATCCAGATAAAGGATCCACTAGATGCGGTCTGGTTTTTTGCTGCAACCTAAAGAAAGTGAAATCAATTACATATAGCACACTTCAATGATGACTGGCACGTTTTCGTGATTTAACAATACAAACACGGCCGCTAAATGGCTCATTTTCGTGATTTAACAATACAAACATGGCCGCTAAAGATGAATATGCGGTAATGTAATTAGTTTGTTACCGTTACACATCAAATAGTCTAGGTAACACAAGAATTGGAAATTAAATAGGTTAATTTGGTTTTTTATTTTATTTTTATAGTACTTGAAGAAACTTGTTCTTATAGCAAAATTGCATTGGGTGTTTTATTACTTAAGAAAATCAGCAAAAATATCTAATTCATTCCGGATCAGGCAAAAGGCGATGATAGCAAAATTCCACTTCAACAAAAAGAGGAGGAAGGAGGACAGGCAAAAGGAGAAAAAAGATTTAGGAGTGTCTTAAAAAAAAAAATCAAACAAAAAAAAGTAAAATATTTGGTATTGCATAGCTTCCGTAGGTTTCACCATCAAGCAGAGGATGATGGAATCCGCCAAACAAAGAAATTGTGGTGATCAAGTGCACGTGTATCTCCGCCTACAGGATTGATGCACTTTCATGGTGTTGTGGTGACGATCCTTTCCCCATATTAAAGGGGGGCTGATTTGGTGCTATGGTTCAATCCGAACATTCCATAACGGGGAGGAAGCTTCTATGATAACATCTGGGGGGAGTTGATCACGCTGGTAACCCCCTTCTCCCATTTTATTTACCAAAAAAAGAAAAGAAAAAGAAACGCCGATATAAACGAAGCGTCCCATTTGGCCTAAACTATCAAATCTGAATAAAAAATTTGGAGAGAGAGAGAGTTTTAAAAAAGATAAATTATTTAATAATTTTGCAAAATTTCCAACTCTTGACACTTACCCCAAATTTTGTTTCCTTTGTTATATAGTAATAGATGTTGTTGTGAAGCCCTGAGAGCCAACGCTCAAAAAGCACACCCCATGTTTGTGGTTTTATAAGGAAATTTTTGTCATTTTAGTTTCCCAACTTTCTACCCCCCATATTAAATTGAAAGGAAATTATACGGAACTCCTTAATATTTGAAAACGTTATAAACAACTCCTCTAATATTCTTAAAATATTTAATGGGACATTTAATTTATATTAAGGCACCGTATACCATTGATGATAAAAAAAGTCCAAGTTTGCCCCTCCTTTTCTTGAATAATCATTTGGTAAATTTTTTTTTATTTTATTTCTCCAATGTGGGATAATTCAAATATCAATTGATAAAAAATATACCAAATGATGGGTGGGATACTTGAAATGTCATTCATCATTAAGTAGAAAAAAGACCTGATGGTATTTTGGTTTTCCGAACATCGGATAAATCATATATTATTTTAGTTGAAAATAGACAAAGTGATATCTAGAGGTTCTTGAAGGTGGGATACTTGAAATATTATTTGACAGAAAAAAAAATGATTTTTAAAAGGTGGGGCAAACTTGCACTTTTGAGAATATCAATAGTATACATTAACTTAATGAAAAATATTTCTGGAACATTCCCACTTTTGTGATGAGGACTTTCTATGGGTGTTTTTTTTATAATACTTGTAAAAAGTGTCCCTTCCCATAATTTTCCCATTGCTTTATGTTTTTAAGATTAATTATTTTATTATATTACTGTAGGAAGGGAAATTTTTTAGATTAAAAAAATGCCACATGGCAAAATCTCATGAAAATTGTGGACCCCACTTAGAGATAAAATTATTTAAATAAATAAATATAATTTTTTTCTAAAATAGCTAATAAATTGCTTGTGGGCCTCATTGAAGAATTATTATTTTGATAATTCCCAAAATAAATGAATTATTTCTAAATACGATAATTTTTCAAAAAATAGAGAATTATCTGCAAATTGTGATAATTCTCTCAAGAGTTTTAGATCTAGAGAGCTCTATCCTCCCAACATCGATAAATCGAGTGGTTTTCTCTTCATTTGACACATTAAGTCTACAGGAGAGAAGCAAAGTTATGCTACTCTGAAGACTTAAGCCATGAAGAACTGAAGCTCTGCTATTTTAAAGACCTTAAGCTCTGAAGAATTGAAGTGTTGTTGCTTTGAATACTCAAAAAGGCTTGAAGAATTGAAAACTTGAAGCTTAAATATATCATTCAAGATCTAAAGATTCAAGCGCTCCATCTTTGATACGCTTTATAGCCCGAAAGTGACAACAAATACCGAATTTTTCCAAGATTTTCAACAAGCCTACAAGCTGAAGATCAAACCGAAAAGTTTTCACTAAATTTATCACAAATCTGTACGTGAAATCCGTCATATTTGTCACTTTACTTGTCTTTCATCAAGTTCCTCGAGGAAGACTGCAGACTGATTTGGGATTAAGCTATTTTAGCCCCCAAATCAAAGATTTTTCAAAGAAAAAAATAGGAGGAATCACAGAGATCTGTACCCCACACTTTTTATAAACAAAATACAATTTTATTTGTATCTTCACATCTAATCCGTTTAATTTTAAACACGAAACTTGTGCATCCAATTACCAGTTTATTATATAACTATTTTAGGTGTTTTTGGTCCTTAATCCACATTTAGCATCCAAAAGGAGAGATTCCCAATGCAGAAGAAACAAAACCAAACCCCAAAACACACAAGCACTAATATTTTTCTTCCTCCCATAGAACCCCAAACCCCACCAACAACCCCCACCCCACATAAGCAAAGATAAAAACCCAAACTCTGTGATGAATTATTGCAAGAAAACCCAACACTTACCAACCAAAAAAATCAAACAGCTAGATCTTAAAAAACCCAAACTCCCTATCACCCCCACCCCACATCACCAACGATTAAAACCCAAACTCTATGATGAATTATTGCAAGAAAACCAACACTTACCAACCAAAAAATCAAACAGCTAGACCTTAAAAAAACCCAAACAAACTCCCTTAGTAACAAATGAATAAAAATTATTTCGACCCCTCATTAATTCTGTACTCACTAAAAGGTGAACTCACTAGATGATGATAAGACAATGTGTTTGTCAGGTTAGAGTGACAGCATCTTGCCTTCTCCAATCCTTTTCAAGTATAGCATCTTACCATTTTGTCTAATTCTCTGCCTATCAAACATGATTTGGTTTCTAGTTATTTAGAGAAGAATAATTTCTGCCCAAATAGTTTAATCAAAACCTTATCCTTTGCTATATATATATGGTATAGCCAGAGATGAAAATCATGATTTGGTTCAGTCATTCATCTTGAATTGTTTTACTGTAGTAAACATGGCTGGGAGGATACTTACAGCAGAAGCATTACTGGCCAAGCATGTCCAGGAACTTGTCGTCGACGGCCATGAACCGCCATCGAGATATATCCGCAAAGACAGGGATGATGGATCTGTTGATGCTTCTCAATCATCTTTAATTCCCATTGTTGATCTCCAACAGCTCTCATCTTCATCAAACAAAGAAAGAGAAGAGGAGATTAACAAGCTCAGAGATGCCCTTAGCTTATGGGGCTTGTTTCATGTCCTTCTATATATATAACACCAACAAAATCACATCATAATCTTCTAATCAAACCTTGTTTGAATATTTCATTCAAGATTTAATGGACCAGTACTACTGGAATTTGTTGTTCATCTTTAGAGATTATTTATGGCAAATTTTCAGGTAGTAGGCCATGGAATGCCAACCAATTTCCTCAAAAAGGTGCGACAAATAGCAAAAGAATTCTTCAATCTTTCAATGGAGGAGAAGAGAAAGTATTCCAGAGTAGGTGATGGGGCATTGGATAGCTTGGATGCATATGGGAGTGACCATATTGTTTCAGAAGATCTGTTGGAAAATGGAGGCGGGTAGGCAAGATGAATGGTGAGTTAGAAGGTGATTTTAAGGATGTAGGATGGATGGGATGAAAAGGTTGTAGGATGGTTAGAATGAGAAAGTGAAAGTAATAGAGAACACTTTTGTTGAAGGGCTTTTTATTGGAGCACTTGCTCTCCAACTAGAATGTGTTAGCTCTTTGGCTTCATTACATATAAGGCCCCCTTGGGATATTTAATAAATGAGCTCCACCTTAATTTTTTCTAGAATTTTCTTTCTAGATAAGTCTAGCAAAATATCTTATGATCTTTCTAAATCATTTACATGATTGTACCACATGTTACATGTATAGAATATTCTAAAACTAATCCTTCTAGACTTCTCTCTAATACCATCAAGATGCTTATAGAACTTTCTAGAATATTTTAAAACCTTCTAGAATCTTTTAGATCCTTCTAGAAGTGCATCATATTTTATCACTCCTCCTTGATGCACTTCTGTGAGACGCCAATCAAGCTTCGTAGTAATTGAAATCTTTCTCTTGGTAAGGCCTTCATCAATATTTCAGCTATCTGTTCCTCAGACTTGCAGTACTTGAGCTCAATTTCTTTCTTGGCTTCAACTTCTCTTAAAAAGTGATACTTAATGGCAATGTGTTTTGTTCGACTATGATAGACCGGATTCTTTGCCATTGCTATTGCTAACTTATTATCGCAATAAATCTCTGTAAGATCTTCTTGTTGTTCTCCCATATCTTTAAGAATTCTTCATAACCATATAGCTTGAGATGCTGATCCAGCTGTTGCTATATATTCGGCTTCAGTTAATGATTGTGCAACCATGTCTTGCTTCTTTGAAGCCC
Organism: Buxus sempervirens; assembly: GCA_947561395.2. Taxonomy (NCBI): domain Eukaryota; kingdom Viridiplantae; phylum Streptophyta; class Magnoliopsida; order Buxales; family Buxaceae; genus Buxus; species Buxus sempervirens. The sequence goes on along the minus strand of OX387194.1, from coordinate 9,446,650 downwards.
AATTGAAGACTCCTGAACCAAGGTGAATGCATATCCTGAAGTGCTCTTCATATCATCAACCGATCCAGCCCAATCACTGTCTGTGTAGCCTGTCAATTTTGAGTCGAATGTAGACTTGAACCATAAACCATATTCCTTCTTTCCTTGCAGATATCGAAGTAATCTTCTCGTCACTCCATAGTGAACTTGGCTTGGATTTTGCATAAATCTTGATAAGAGACTTGTGGCATACATTATGTTTGGATGAGTTGCTGTAAGATACAACAAACTTCCAATTATGCTTCTATATGTTGACACATCTACCTCCTTCGATCCGTCTTCTTTTCTAAGCTTTTCATTAGTGACCAATGGGATTGCAATAGACTTGTACCCTCTCATTTTGAACTTTCTTAGTAGATCTTCTGTATATCTCTTTTGTGATAAGAAGATCCCTTCATGTTCTTGGCTTATCTCCATACCAAGAAAATAGTGCATCACTCTTAGGTCGCTCATTTCAAATGTCTTCATCATATCTTTTTTGAACTCTTGAATTTGCTGCAAGTAATTCCTTGTAAGGATTAGATCATCCACATAAAGAGAGATGATAAGGATCCCACCTTGCTCACTACAAAAAAGTGAAGAATTAGCGACACACTTTTAGCGGCGGTAAGAATATTCCGCCGCGAAAAGGGTAATTACCGGCGGTAATCATGGTTTCCGCCACTGAAAATTAATACCGGTGCGAAATTCATATGGCGCTAGTTTTTTGAGCGCGAATAATCTTTAGCGGCGGGATTTACCGCCGCGATATCAAGTTTTAGGGGCGGTAACATAGCTACCGCCGGTAATAAGTTGGAGGGAACTCCCGCCAAAAGAAAACCCTTTTCCGGCGGTATGTGGCTGACGGTAATTATACTTTTGGCGGCGATAACATGGTACCGCCGCTAAAAGTTGTCGTTTAGGTCACGGTAATCATATTATTAGCGGCGGTAACATTGTACCGCCGCTAAAAGTCCATTCGAGTAAAATCCCTAATTTGAACTCTGTTTCCCTGTTTCATCTGTTCTGCGAAAATTTTTGCCGCGCTGTCGCTGTCGCGTTGTCGTTGCTGTTGCTTGTCGCCATCGCCGTTGCTCGTCGTCATCGCCGTCGCCGCGCCATCGCCGTCGCCCATTGCCGTGGCCACTGTTGCTGTGGTTGCTCGTTGCCTCCTTCCGGCGAATATTCCATCACCGTCGTTCATTGCCATCGCAGTTGCCGAAGCCCGGTGCCCATTGCCGTCGCCAATTGCTGTCGCCATCGCCGTCTCCACCGTCGCCACTGTTGCTGTCATTGGAAGTATCCATTGCTCGTCGCGATTGCTCGTTGCCTCCTGCCGTCGCTCATCGCCGTCGCCGGAGCCCATTGCCGTCGTCGTCACCGTCGCCATCGCCATTGCTCGTTGCCTCCGGCTAGTATCACTGCCTTGCTCATCAAGGGTTTTGCCTTCACTTTCTTCATCAACTCCGGTAAGCCATGTCCGGCCTCGATGATTCATTTTTTTGTCGCAGTCCTATCTTCTTATTGTTTTCGTTTCTACTCGATCCATGATTGTCATGTGCTGCGCCGTCGTACTTTCCAACGCCATCGCCGTTGCTCATCGCTGTCGCAGTTTTTGACAACACCGTTGCTCGTCGCCTCCGGTATCGCTGCTCACGTCCTTCATCAACTCAGGTAAACCATGTCGTTGGTGATGTGCTCTATGTTCCTAATAACCTGTTTCTATTGGCAATAACCTGTTTAGAGATGATATCTGATTTCCATTGGCAATAACCTGTTTTGATTCTCTATGACTGCCATGATTCTGAATATTGTCAATTTGTGATAACAAGAGGCTATGCTGGATTCCAGTATGTAGATAGGCTGCCCCCCCTGCATTTTTGGTTTGTGAATGTTCGTTCTGGAGAAGTTAGAGGTCGAGTAGATGATGAATTTAAGGCTTTGTACAATTCTTTCTTCAGTCGCCTTGAATTTGAGGGCTTAGCCCATTCTTATAAATACAGGCGTTATATAGCCGTTTTTCCGAAAATTTAGGATTAGAATATAACTGTTTTGGTCTTTGTATATATGAAATTGGGTTTCCAGTTAAGGTAGTTAGTAAAAATTCCATTGATGTATGAAATTAGAAAAGAAAAAACTCTAGGTAATTTTGATTCTATTAATAGTATACTTTTGTGTTTTTCCCTAATTTTTATGAACAGTAAAATGGAATTGATTTTTAATTATTTTAAAAAATCACTAATTATTAATTATCAAGAATTTGATGATTGAATCTGAATTATGTTAAAAAATATCACTTAAAACTATTTTTCCAAAAGAAATAAAAAAGAAGGATGTGTTGAAAATTGCAAAACCCTAAACAAGGCAGAAACTAAGAAACCTTATGTTGAAAATCGGAGAAAGGAAGGCAATGTGTGTTGAGGAAGGTTTATGCTTGAGCATCACTGCTTTTTGGTATTTCATGAATTGGGTATTATATATTGGCCTATGTGAATGTTAAAACTAGCTGATAACTGAGCTTTCTTTGAATTTGATCATCCTACTCACTTGAATGTCTAGCTTTTTCTGTTATATATGCTTCTTAATTTTGGAGGACTATTATAATTAAAATCAAACAGGCTATAGATGTATTCAGTGATTGGTAAATGCTTAATCATAAAGCCAATTACCTTAAAAAATTGAAATTCCGTAACCCTATAAAAAAAATTTAAATATTCAACTTTTTCAAAGAATGTAAAAAGGGAATATAATTGATTTATGCAAAGGTAAAGTAAGAAATATGGAACTTCTTCTTAAAGGGTAAAATTGTCAATTTTCCATCTTTCCCACTTGCCACGAACTAGTTATTATAATTATGATGATGTATTAAGGGGCTAATTTGATGGGTTCCAAGTTTTCTAACAAGTAATAGGACTATCTATATAAGTGCAACACTGCACTTATATAGATAGGAAAAAGATGTTAGACGGATGGTAAGGGAAGATGTGGGAGGGAACAATTGCAAAATTGTTTAAGTTTTAAATGACTGAGACAAGGATGTCTATTTAATCCCTACAAAAATTAGTCTTAACAATGGGAAGAATTGTAAAAAAAAAAAAAAGAACATAAAAATTGTCACAATTCCCAAGGGGGCACCTCGCGTTATATACAGTATTACTTTGATTTATGGATTCCAATTTTCTCATTGGAAAAAAAGGTGGTAGGCATGTTAATTGGTAGTACCCAGGGGTGCAACTTGGTCCAATTTGATTCGGTTGACCAAACCAAGGTTATGACTACCAACCCAAAACCGAACCAAACCCAAATTGAGAATTGATTATCCTAACCTGAACACCAAACCGGAAAAAAGGTAAAACCCTAAACCCAACCCAAATTACACATCGGTTTGACTGTTGATTATGACCTCCATAACACCCTTGAGGTTTTGTGAATTGAACCAAAGACAAAAGAAACTGTCAAGGGCATGGTTAGCTAAAACATCTGCTACCATATATACACATTTTGTGCATATATGCATGTGTTTGTGAATATATAAGAAAGTGATTAAAGTCCTCTCAATATATATTTTGCTATGAATATAATTTAACCTTTTAGGTTTCTAACAATCACACTTTCTCCCTTGAGGTTTCTAAAATATCAATTTACCATTTGAAGTTTTTTGTATGTAACAATCTCTCCTATTTTAGACATTTGTTCATTAGAATCATAATTAAAAAAAATGTTCATTGATTTGTCCCTCTTATTTACATTTAAGGGTAAGAAAGCTTTATCTATGCTTTGAGTACCCAAAATACCCTCCTTGGAGATGTGAACTACGTTTGGTTTTTTTTTTTTGTTACAATTGTTAAAATTTTAAGAGCCAAATCTTTTAAGGTTCAAAAGGATCTCAATTGGAATTTGAATGGGCATCAAAATGAGATATCTCGGCATATCCTATTTACTCTATTTCGAAATAATGTTTTAAATTGATGAATATTCACGTTACCATACACTATTAACAAATATGTTATATTGTAATTTAATTTGAATTCAATAATGATTTAAGTCTTATAACAATAAGACTTAACTGACAAATTGTGTACAAAGTTTTGAAGTTGAATATATATGCAAAGTTTGGTGTAAGGCTTGTACAATGGTTTGAAATTTTGCAGAAGGAAATTCAACATATTTCTACAAGTGTACGAACAAATGGATAGAAGTTAGATTCAACTGTCTAGGTATTCATTATGTTATTATTTAAAGGTTTTAAATTCAATCCCAAAGCATCATATATAAATTAAATAAATAATGATGTAATGTTGGTGAAATAGGATTAGTCAAGAATATCGAACTGGAGTTCGGGATTTCATCAAGTTCGCTTATGATCGTAGAGCAACCATTAATGGGATGATCAAGTGTCCCTGTCCGAAATACAATAATGTATTGCTTCAAAGTGAGGGGGCTGTATATGATCATCTGATATGCAACGAGTTTGATAAATATTACACAAACCGGTATCATCCTGGAGAGGAATTCCATATAGCAAGTTCATCTCGGGATGATACTGGAGACGGTGGTCATGATGCACATTTTGAAGGTGGTGATGAAATGAAGACTATGTTAAAAGATATTCTTGGGGTCCATGACGAAGGTGGTGAAAGAATGTCTGCAAGTTCACCGCAGTGTCCATCAACAGACACTGCAAACCAGGATTATAGTAAATATGAAAAACTTTTATCAGATGCTGATAAAGAGGTAATCCCTGGTTGTAAAAGACACACGAAATTGTCATTCGTCCTCAAAATTTATGAAATAAAGTGTCGAGGTGGGTGGAGCAATAATTCATTCAGTGAATTGCTTGATGCTTTGAGAGAGGTATTTCCTGATGGGTCAACGTTGCCAGAGAATTTTTCTCAGACGAAGAAAATGATATCAGATTTAGGTTTAACTTACAACAAAATAGATGCATGCCCGAACGATTGTATGTTGTTTTGGAAAGATTCATCTGAGAAACAATCTTGTAATATCTACGGTACGTCTAGATGGAAATCCGAGGACGCATACTCGGATAAGAAGGGTAAGAAGAAGCCAGCAAAAATTCTCAGGCACTTTCCATTAAAACCATGTCTCCAGAGGTTGTATATGTCGTCCAAAATTGCTAATGATATGAGATGGCATGCAGAGGGCCGCACTGTCGATGGAATGATGAGGCATCCAGCAGATTCTTTTGCTTGAGAATCTCTTGATGTGATGAACCCTACGTTCAGTTCGGATCCTCGTAATATTCGGCTTGGCTTAGCAACTGATGGGTTTAACCCATTCCGGACGATGAGTATATCGCATAGCACTTGGCCTGTTATTTTGATATCGTACAACTTGCCACCGTGGTTATGCATGAAGCAACCTAATATGATTCTCTCTTTATTGATACCAGGGCCTCTTGGTCCAGATAACGACCTTGACATTTACTTGAGACTTTTAGTAGATGAGTTGAAAGACTTGTGGACTTCTGGGGTTGAGACCTATGATGCATTGAGGAAGGAGAAATTTACTTTACATGCGGCATTGTTGTGGACGATCAGTGATTTTCCTGGGTATGCTATGCTTTCCGGATGGAGCACAAAAGGACGATATGCATGTCCTTCTTGTCACAAGGATACATGCAGCTATTATTTACGTAACGGAAGAAAGCACTGTTATATGGGTCATCGTCGGTTTCTGCCTCCTAATCACAGATTTCGAAAGCAAAAACAATCTTTTGACGGTACTATTGAGACAAGGGAAGCTCCTAGTTCATTAGCAGGCTTCCAGATATTGGATCAACTGAGGGACTGTTCAAATATATTTGGAAAGCGTAAGCGTGGAAGAAACAGTGCAGAAAGTGGCATGCCATATAATTGGAAGAAAAAAAGTATCTTTTTTGAATTGTCGTATTGGGCAGATAACCCCTTAAAGCACAATTTGGATGTAATGCATATTGAGAAAAATGTTTGTGATAATATAATTGGTACATTGTTGAATATCGAGGGGAAATCTAAGGATAATCTCAAAGCACGTTTGGGTTTGATAGATTTTGGTGTTACACATGAACTTCATCCAATTATATTGCCTGATAGAAAGAAAGCATGTTTGCCAGCCGCATGTTATTCGATGGATAAACGTGAAAAAGATGTTTTCTGCAAAGTATTGAAAAGTTTGAAAGTCCCTGATGGATATGCCTCCAACATTTCAAGGCGTGTAAGTATTAAAGAGTCTAAGATTTTCGGCCTTAAAAGCCATGATTGTCATGTGCTAATGCAACAACTCTTGCCTCTTGCTATTCGAAAGGCATTGCCGAAGAATGTAGCAACTGTTCTAATAGACTTGAGCAACTTCTTCCGAGAGTTGTGCTCTAAAGTTTGCGATGCTGATGACTTTAGGCGACTTCAGGAACGTATAGCGCACGTGCTGTGCGAGATGGAACGGATTTTTCCTCCAGCGTTCTTTGATATTATGGTGCACTTGCCAGTTCATTTAGCGGATGAGGTGATGCTAGGTGGACCTGTTCATTACCGCTGGATGTATCCAATTGAGAGGTTTGTTATGCACAATTTCAAGTTACACCAGATTGTGCCATTAATTGATTGTTATCCGTTAAATTTGAAAATGGAACTCTTCTAAATTATAGGTACTTATCTACTTTGAAGTCGTATGTACGAAACAAAGCTCACCCGGAAGGATCAATTGCAGAAGGATACATTGCAGAAGAGTGTCTGATATTTTGTTCTCGATACCTCTCAAATGTGGCATCTAAAACAAACCGACCAGTGAGAAATGTTGATGATAGTGCGATTGGCGGTGCCCAGTCCTTTAAACTATCAAATATTGAATGGGCACAAATAAATCGTTATGTGCTTTTCAATGATGACAGGGTTGCATCATATCAACAGTAAGATATTGATGCTTATGTCCTCCATTGCATAACCCAGTGCGATGCTTCGATTGGATGGATTGATTGTCTTATTTTTATTAACTTGCAGGACTCATCTTGCTCTTCTTAGGATGTCTAAGCCTAAAGCAAGTCTTCATGAACTACAAAAGAAGCAAAATGAAGAATTCCCACAGTGGTTTAGGGATCATGTGAGTAAAAATTTCCACGTCCGGTTGGTGTTTATATAGTTGTTATTATTATTTTTTTTCCCTTCGAATGTTTTAACATCTTCGGTCCCTGTGAATAGGTTGCAACATTGAAAAATTCAAAAACTAGTGTACCCGAGGAAGTTGTGTTGCTCTCGCAGGGCCCATACTCTTATGCAAAAAGGCTTAAGGGTTATATAAGTAATGGATTTCGGTTTTGCATATATGAGAAAGATAGATCAGCAAAAAGTCAAAACAGTGGTGTTGTTGTGAACGCAAGCACTACTAGTTATGCAAGTGCTAAGGACAAACGGCCAATAACAAGCAACATCTCTTACTACGGACGTCTAACTGATATAATCGAGTTGGTGTATTCGGAGTGCCTCACATACATATTATTTAAGTGTGATTGGGTAGATGTTACGGCACAAGGAAGGGGAATTAAGACTGATGAGATGGGGTTCACACTTGTGAATTTCAAGCGCTTATTGAATACGGGGCAGCAAGTGTCGGACGACCCATTTGTGTTTGCAACCCAAGCTGAGCAAGTTTTTTATGTACCTGATCCAATCGATGAAGAATGGAATGTTGTTGTAAAGACCAAGCCTAGGGACTTGTTTGATGTTAGAGAAGTCATCAATGATCAATATATGGAATGTGAATCATACAGTCCACAAGATCTAGCGGGTCGTGGAGATGATTTAGATGGTGTGAGCTGGGCGAGAGCAGATGTACCTGCAATAACAGTTGATGCTCCTCAAATGTTGGAGAAACAAATTCCTCCCACTCACGATGCTTCAAACGAAGACGATTCAGATAATGTTGAAGATGATTATTGATATATGGATTGTATAAAGGTCAACTAACAATGCTTTGTATAAGGATGGAAATTCCTTTTATCTGCAGCATTATAATTCCCTTTGATTTTTTGCAACTTCCATTGTATTTATTATAAGTCTTGTGATTATACAGGTGTGATGGATGGATCGACCGATGCGGCTGAGGCCTCCCCATCTTCTACGAGGAGGACTAGAGGTCCCACGAGGTGTGTAGATGTACATCGTCTACCACCTGGTCAGAAATTCCATGTTGAGGTTGATGATATGGGACAGCCGGTTGGAGAGCATGTCTCCAAATTATCGAATTATTTGGAGATATTAGCCTGAGATGGTTCGTTAATACCATTGATCCACAAGACATGGAGAGAGGTATCTGATGATGCCAAAATGAGCGCATGGCATCGTGTACAGGTAAAGCATTCACAACCTATTGTAAATGTTTTGAATTTGTTCACTACTTGTTTCAACTGTTTGATGTTTGTTGTTTATAATCGTTGTTAAGTCATGCATTTTTATGTAGAGTAAATTTGACGTTGATGATAGCTTGAAGAACTTTGTTTTTCGTTCTATAAATAAAAAATGGAAAGACTACAAATCAGAGTTGAAGCGGAAGTATTATGATCCGTATGCAACAAATGAGGAAAGATTTAGAAATAGTCCTCCATCGGTGGTTGAAGCACAATGGAGTGTACTTGTGTACCACTGGGGTGAACAAGAAGCTCAGGTAAATATTTTTCTTCTAAATGCTATTGTAGGTTTATACCAAAAAAAAAAAAAAATTTGCTATTGTTGGTTTTTAGCATATAGTAGATTTGTAAAGCCTTAATTAATTAATTTTTTTTATGTATCAGGCCTTGTCAGATCGAAATCGTAACAATCGTGCTCAGCAGACGCTAGCACATACAGCTGGCACTCGAAGTTTTGCTCGAGTTCGAAAGGAGAAGGTATACACACTTGTTAAGGACTTCAAGCTAACTACGGATGACTTATACCTTTGCATCATTTTCATGCATGAATTGTCGGGGCGAGCAGAGGCCTTCATCCATACGCATCTACGGAAGGACGGTTCCCCGGTTAGCGAGGATGCTGGAAATAAGATAGTAAGTTCAATTAAAATTATCAGTTAATTAGATGCAATTATTTCATGAACAGCATATTTTTAAAGTTATTCACATATTTTTTGTAGGAGCAAATGAGAAATCTTATGGCTGCTGGCACACCAGATGGTACCTCTTGTGATGACATCTACACACAGGTCATGGGACCTGACGCCCATGGTCGGGTAAGATGTTGTGGGATGGGCGTTACTCCCACTAAAATGTGGGGCTCCTCCTCAAGCCGTCAAGGCGTTGATGCGCAAGAACTAAATAAACTGAAGGAACAATTGGAAGAGGAGAGGCGACTACGAGAGGAACAATTGGCAGAGGAGAGGCGACTACGAGCGGAACAAGCTAAGCGATCTAACAGAGATATGGAGTGGGCTAATAGACAGATAGCAGAGCTTCAATGTTTATTTTATTCATTTGCGGGACAGGTAGTATGCATACAATAATTAAAATAGTTTTCACTTTTTTACATTATCTTAATATGTACATTTAATGAAAAGTAATTACTTATATTATAGGTTGGACAATCATCAGGTGGGGATGATACTCCACACCAAATGCCAGACAGCCCTCCTGATCATTGCTAGAACATTTCCTAGAACGTGAGTATTTTTTCAGTTTAGTTTATTCAATATAGTTTTGTATGAGTGCTTATATCTACATTTATGTGTGTGAGTGCATCTGTGTATTTAAGCTCATCATTTTGTTATTAAATGTTGAGGAGATTTTACTTCAGACGCTTGTTTTCTCGTTTGTGTATGTGGGTGTTTTTATTTCTAATTTCATTTTCATAAACCAAAATTGGATCCATTTCTTGAGGACTTTAATGATGGTTTGTTCATAAACCAACATAAATAGAGACCTAGGTTCCTGTGAGAGGATATATTTTAGAAGAACTTTGAGAACGAGGGGAAGAACAATAGTGATCCATGCTGTGTTCAACATGCATGATCTGTTCGGCTTTTGAAAGAAAAATTAGATAGCAGAAGTTGGTTTTTAAGTAGTTGGACAGTGGCACTTTGTTGACGTTTGTTGATGTGGACATGACATGGCATTTTTTTTTCATGTGACATCTCCTGTGTGGGGATTTGATTGTCAGATTAATTACAGTCCTTTCAATATTCTAGAACTGTCATTGGAATTTTGAAGTATATGCATGAGAAATTTATTAGAATACTCATATCTTATTATGTTCTGTATGATAAACTATGTTTATTAGGTGATTATTTGTGATTGGGGGCTTAGCCCATTCTCGTATGTACAGGAGTTATATAGCCGTTTTTCTGAAAAATTTTAGGATGTTATTTTTGTGTCTAGTTAGTTCTAAAGTTGGGATTTGAATAAATTTGGTATTTTAAAATTGTTCACAGGTGTGTTACTGCTCATCATCTGTTTCTTTATCTGGTTTTGCAGCATAGCAGATATTTATATTTTCATTGGTTAACAATAGAACAAGAAAAAATTGCCTTATTGCAACTAATTGTGTCGGCAATAAGAATCCTGTATTTTCATCACAATTTGTTTGAAAACTTTATCTTCAGTCAAAATATTAGTATCCAAACTTTTCTGTCTAATTCCATTTATGGGTTCCTAATGGTAGATCTGAGTTCTTATTGATTTCTGCACGTGTTAGAGTTATTTTTGTTTTCTTTGGCTGAATTTGGTACTCTTTTGTAGATTTATTGTTTAGGGAACTTATTGTATTATAGTCTTCGTTCTGTGCCCATTTAAATGCTTATTTAGGTTCCTAAACAATCCCTAAATTTTTAGTAGCTCACTAATAGTGTCCATTATAGGGGCATTTTATATTATATTTTCATTTTGATTCTTAGATTCAGTGTTTATTATGTGAATTGATCCTTCCAGACATTTGAAATCGCCTGTCGAGGTATGTGATCTCGTGTGTATATATCCTCAAATTTAATCTCATTTTTTCAGCTATTGGATGTATTTTAGTTATTTTACCTATTGGTTTTTTTTCCGTACTTTTCTAAATTTGATCTATTTTCAAGTTTTTTTCATGTGACATCTCCTGTGTGGGGATTTGATTATTTGAAGGCCATTTTTTTTTCATGTGACATCTCCTGTGTGGGGATTTGATTGTCAGATTAATTACAGTCCTTTCAATATTCTAGAACTGTCATTGGAATTTTGAAGTATATGCATGAGAAATTTATTAGAATACTCATATCTTATTATGTTCTGTATGATAAACTGTGTTTATTAGGTGATTATTTGTGATTGGGGGCTTAGCCCATTCTCGTATATACAGGCGTTATATAGCCGTTTTTCTGAAAAATTTTAGGATATTATTTTTGTGTCTAGTTAGTTCTAAAGTTGGGATTTGAATAAATTTGGTATTTTAAAATTGTTCACAGGTGTGTTACTGCTCATCATCTATTTCTTTATCTGGTTTTGCAGCATAGCAGATATTTATATTTTCATTGGTTAACAATAGAACAAGAAAAAATTGCCTTATTGCAACTAATTGTGTCAGCAATAAGAATCCTGTATTTTCATCACAATTTGTTTGAAAACTTTATCTTCAGTCAAAATATTACTAAGTTTTTTCATTTGCAGACAATTTTCTAGTTAGCTTAAATGGGATTGCATGCCATTATTGAGCTTTCCTTGGCCTTCTTGTATTACTGATTTTTGTTTTATTTTTCAGGTTGAGCAGCTCCTCAAGGACCAAATCATTATGGATGCATATGATCTATTGGAGTATTTTTTTTTTTTGAATTCATCATAATCAACCTTCTCTTCATCCTTAGAAACAAGTATAACTCTTCTATATAATTCTCAAATGTTCTACTATAAATGAATAGTTAGTGGTGGAATGCTGTATATAGTTCGATTACTTTTCATTATTTGGTGGAATGCTGTATATAGTTTTTTTTTTACTGCTAACAGGTTATATCAGGTGTATTTAGAATGAATGGAATAGACTAACTAACCACTGTTTAGCAAGTGCAGGTGTTACTTTTAGCGGCGGTAATTAAAATATTTTAGCAGGCATAGACTTTTACCGGCGGTTAGATTTCGGACGCTAAAGTATATATAGCGGCGGTAAATCTGCCACTGGTATATGTTTGGAATATTTACCAGCGGTAATAGTAACCGCCGGTAAATCTAGGAGCAAAAGCGGCGGTGAAAATTACCACCGGAATATATGAGCAATAAGCGGCGGTAACATTTCCTGCCGTAAATGCGGCGCATCAGCGGCGGTAAAATTACTGCCGGAAATTGTGGGGACGGTAAAGTATCGACATTTTGCGGCGGAAAGTTCGTCCGGTCGTGGATTTGTATTCATTACCGGCGGGTATATATTGCCACCGCTATATTCGCCGCTAATTCAATCACCGACGGCAGCACCAGCGACGCTTTGTCTTCCAGCCGGTAATTGTTTTAGCGGCGATAACCTAGCTATTAGCGGCGGTTTGTTACCGCCGGTAAAAATTGGCTTTTTTGTAGTGGCTCTTCGAACTTAACATAGGGTGTTGGTTCACTCTTGCTTCTCCTGAATCCCTAGTAGATGAAGTATTTATCAATCTTGCTATACCAGGCCCATGGCACTTGTTTTAATCCATATAAGGCTTTATGTAGTCGTAGAACCTTATCTTCTTCTCCCTTTGCTATGAATCCTTGCAGCTACTCCACATAAATTTCTTCTTTTAGAACTCCATTTAGAAATGCTGACTTGACGTCAAGCTGATGTATGCTCCATTTCTTCTGTGCTGAAAGTGCCACCACAGTTCTAATGGTGTCATGTCGAGCAACTGGGGCGAATGTCTCACTATAATCGATCCCTGGTTGTTGTCTGTAGCCTTTAGCTACAAGTCTTGCTTTGTGTTTTTGTATTGAACCGTCAGAATTTATTTTTGTTCTGTAGACCCACTTAACTCCAATGACGTCTTTGTCTTTGGGACAATCCACCAAAGCCCATGTCTTGTTTTTCTCAATCATATTAATCTCCTGTAACGCCCCGGATCCGTGTTGTTCAATAAAGGTATAACACGTCTCACGGAGTGTTAGGTAAGTATCTAAAATAATTGTGATAGCTGGATAATCACCTAAACTAAACCATATTAGAGTGCACAAACATTTATTATCTAAGAATTCAAAATTCAGCTTTATTAAAATCAAATGGTTCAACGTCGAACTACTTTATTACACTTTCAACATTAAATAAATCAAAAGTCCAATCCAAAATAACCTACAAGTCTATGGAATATAATAGTAATCTTCCTCCCTATACGTTTCAGTCAGATCTACCCCAGTAGTCGCCTTACCACGAGTATTTGAAAACAAAAACAAAAACAAAAGAGTGAGATACGAATATCTCAGCGAGTAGTATATGCATGCAGAAATAGTTAACAACAGTTCAAATTATGCACCGATAAATAGCCAGTACGATTAAAGCAACCAAGACAATTTCTAAGTTTAAATCCAAAACCAATATTAGTTTCCAATCATGTTTCAATAACAATACCGACAACACATCTAATGGTCAATGTCATGACTATTGTTAAATTGGTTAATTAACATGCCAAGGAGACATCCACACCTCCATGTACACAATTCCGGCCTACTCAGGGTTTCGAAACTCTGAAATGACGGCTTACTCAGGGTTTCGTCATCCAATGCCGGCCTACTCCCCGGGTTTCGACATTGACAACCAGGCCTACTCAAGGTTTCTGATTGCTCTACACCGGTCGTGGCAACACACAAGGCTATGCAATTACACGAGCCAACAATACCATCACATTACTAAGCTTAAGCATGGATCCAGGACAAGCTAAACCAAAACAGAAAAACCATCACATAAACTCAACACTGACATCACATTAAACCAAACATTTCCATCATCATGTATAACACAATACAGCTCAACACAGGTCACTCCGAACCATAACAACGACTCATGATATCTCAGTAATATTCCAACCCAAAGCACATGTCCAACTGATAGAAAAATCCATTTACTCACACCAAGATAAACTTTACAAATATAGTTCAGAATTCTAAATCAAGTAAAACTAGGTTAAAAAATTTCTCAATCGAAAACAAGTGTAGAACATAAAGGAAAACTAATTCATTAACCCCTAGTGTCAGGAACAGTAAGATAACCTACCAATAACCCTTCAAAATTTACTTCGGAACTCCTAAGATTTACCAATAATTCGACTTAATAATCTCCGGGTGTTTTGAACAGATAAAATAATTCTAAGATCCTAATCAAGTCTTTGGCTAAGAGATTGAAACCCCAAAATATCAAAATTTGGTTTAGATGGGTCAGTCACACTCAATCTAGAATTTTATTGGGTGCGCTGACCTCTGGCGCTTGGCGCGAGGTTGGCCCCAACTCGGCGGTAACCCAAAACTCACTTGTGCTGACTTAAAACACTTGGCGCAAGATCGGCGAGAACTCAGCGAGAACTAAAATCTATCTCGCGCTGACTTAAAACACTCGGTGCTAGGTAGGCGCCAACTCAGCGGATACACCCTACAATTCGCGACTTTCTGTAAATTCCAAAACTTTATGACTGACCAAAATTTCCCCTTCTGTAACAACTTTTCTATGTTTCAACCATCCCCAGAACACGTTTAAACATGGTTCGAATTTAATCCAAACAAACTTTATTTCACGACTCTAAAACTCATCAAAATCCTCCTTTCGAAAATAACTTCTTTCCAAAACATGCAGTTCGGCTAATCCAGAATCAAAACCACAAAACACAGGTTAAAGACGATGCTACTCACAATTATACGCTCCAAAACCTTGCAACGGCAACTCCTAGAACAGCAAGTCCAACAGTCGATCCGCCTGTTCGCAAGGTGATCTTCTGAACTCTCTTCGCAAGGAACCCCACAAGTCTGCTCCTCTCCAAAACCCTAGAACATCAGCCGAAATCTCCTTCCACTCAAGGTATGCGAAACCTACAGATCTAAATACGTTACGTATTTGATGGGTTGTGGGATGATAGAGAATTGGGAGCTTCAATATGAAATTTAGGATGTCAGATGACCATTTCACACGTAGGCCAGACAAGGGAGCCCATTTAAGCTGTGCATGGGCATAGAATGGCAAGAGCATGACCCATGTCACAATCAGATTGTATGCACGCACAGTACAACCTGTTTATATATACATGCATACATACATAATTGACATGACCCATGTCACGACCAGATTGTATGCACGTGCAGTACAATCTGTTTATATATACATACATACATATATAATGCTTAGTCATAGTGGGCAAAACGTTAAGAATTTGAGTGCCAAGGCCCACCCAGCAAAGCATGAGTTGCGCAGGCCCATTTAACTCACAAATCAATTGGGAATTTGAGTTTTGTTCGTTCGTTTCCATTTTTTTATACGAAGGTTACGCATTTCTTTCTCCACTCCATCCCTTTTTTTTTTCTTTCTTTTTTGGTGTTATTGTGAAACATTGCAAAAGTACAAAAGAAAATATAAAATATGCCTCATGTAGGAATATAGAATATAAGTCACTTCAAATTAAAGGGATTCTCTATACTTTATACAAAGGACTAAAGAACAATGGAATATAACATGTAGAATTTATGCAATCACTTGAATATATTGAGCGAGTACCATGTAGAATTGATGCAATCACTGGAATATGTTGATTGAGGACTTTTATGAAGTTGTAATCTCTCAAGTTTATGGGGAAGAAAAATGGGTCAGTAGATAGGCTAGCTAATATGGCTCATGAAGATGGTGACATGATGTTTTAAGGCAGTTCATGTAATAGGGAGATTCTAAAGGTAGTGCCGGGATAGAAATCGTCTGCACCCAATATCTTGTGTACCGCCAAAATGTGATTGATTGGCGCATTCAATTTAAAAAGCATCTCTCTCTTTAAATGAGTTTTTTAAATGTGAATGCACCAATCATAATGAAATGGTACCATGAACGGGCGTACAAAATATTGGGTGCAAAGAATGTGTGTCTGGAAGCTCTGTGGTACTCGTTGCTTTTAATTTTATTTATGTTATCAGGTTACAAACAAAAAATAAAATGACAAAAAATATATACAAATAACTGGTGAGCTCGTACAAAGCTACATGCATGATATAGAGCATCTCAGCGGCAGCAGCTCACGTACGGTTAGTGTTTTTTCATGTGATCCCACTTGAAACATTTATAATAATAGAAAAACATAAATATTGAGATGCTTCACGTAACAGTATTTCACGACTACAACAGTGACCAATTCAAGACAACATATATAGCAGAAAATTTCAGGACAGCATAGCAGAAAATTTCAACCCGGGCGTGGACCGATGGAGAATGGGAGCTTCAATTGTAAATAAATTTTTTTGGAAGTTAATTGTAAATAATTATTAATTAAGGATGTCAAACGACCATTATACCCATAGACCGCACAAGGGCACCACCGCCCAAAACCACCGCCGCCGCCGCCGCCACCGCCACTGCCACCGCCGCCGCCGCCACCACCACCCCCACCGCCACCGCCGCCGCCGCCACCACCACCCCCACCGCCACCCCCCACCACCACCGCCGCCACCCCCCACCACCACCGCTGCCGCCACCGCCACCGCCACCACCACCCCCACCACCGCCGCCGCCGCCACCACCACCGCCACCCCCCACCGCCGCCGCCACCACCCCCCGCCGCCGCCAAAACCAGCATTTTCAAGAAGCTTTGACAACATCTGCTCCGGCACCGAAACCTCCTCCACCTCCTCACCATTCTCAAACATTTGCTTCCTTAGAGCCACACCACCACCACCACCACCACCAAAACCAGCATTTTCAAGAAGCTTTGACAACATCTGCTCCGGCACCGAAACCTCCTCCACCTCCTCACCATTCTCAAACATTTGCTTCCTTAGAGCCACATGCAAATGCGTAAAGAGTTGCATTTTGATCGACTTGAAAGCCATGTCTAACCTCTGAAGCTGCTCCAAAGCATTTTTATTATACACGATCAATCCATGATCAAGCTTAAAGCTCTCCTTGGCTGCATTCTCAGCCAAGTTCAACAACGTCTCATACCCTTTCGTGTTTATCGGTGTCGACTCTAGCCCTAAATCCTGCAAAACTCTTCCCACAGTGCGAGTCACGAGCTGCGATCCAGCAGCATACTTGTCGTGCTCCGCAAATGACATCTCCACCATGCGAAACCCTTCTTGAGCAAAAATGATCAGAAACTTCTCACAGCGACTCAATCTGGACTCGTCACTTCCAATTCTCACTTTATCGTACACGAAAGGAAGATCTCTCCTACCGATTTTATCGCTCTCTGGTCCAAACATCGGATGAGTACAGAGAATATCGAACTCCTGAGGCAAAATCTGAAGAAACAGATTCCTCGGGAACTCCTTCACTGAAAGGACATCCACGAACAGAGTATTTCTCTTCAATCTGTGCAATGGCAGCGATCTGAGGACAGACTCTGTCGATATGATCGAAGTGCAGATAAGAATCACGTCCGGATGTTCTTCACAAAGATCATCCGGATCGGAGAAGTACAATACCCCTAAATCTCGAGCCACAATAGAGTAGTTCGACCGAGAGTAAGCTAAAACCGAGTGGCCTTGACGAACTAGGAATTTTGCCAGGAACTGGCCGTAATTGCCGAATCCGATAATGGCGATCTTGAGTTTTGTGCTATTCTCGAAAGGTTCGTAGATCTTTGCCTCGTAGTCGTTAGGTCGAGCAGCACCGTTAGCTTTTATTCTCATCTTGGGAGGAAGATTGGTTCCGAATAGTGATCTGCAATAAAGATTTGAAGGCAGAGATCGAGAGAAGCAACGACAAACTGAATCCAGATTCGAAGATGGAACCCCTCCGGTTCGAGACTGTCTCGGAGAAGAGAATTTTATCATTGTAGAGAGAGAGAGAGAGAGGGACTTGGTTATTCAGAGATTGCGAGCAAAGTTGTCTGAAATTTGAATCGTGCTCTTCATACGTTGAAGAAGGTTGGTTTCAATGGTGGCATCTTCGTAATTCTACAAAAATTCCAACCGCATCTTCATAATTAAAACCGAACCCGAACTGACCCAAACCGACTTCGGTTCGGTTTTATAGTGGTTCAGTTCGGTTTCGGTCCAAAAATTTTTAAACCAAACTAAGTTGGTTCGGTTTTGGGTTGCATATTTGGTTAAACCGAACCAAATTCATGTATTTCCCTAAACCAAACCGAATTCATATATATATATATTATAACATATAATTTATATTTTATATATGTAAAATATAATATATGTTAAACTTTCAAAGTTTACCTTTAAACTTTAAGGATATTAGGAAAAAACTTACCCTTGTTTGAGCATAAGAATATATTGGTCCAACCCGAACCGAACCGAACTGAATAGTTTTCATGTAATTCGGCTCGGTTTGGTTTGGGTTTCGGTTTTTCTATATATTTTCGATTCGGTTTTTGGTTTAATAGTTTCGGTTTTCAATTCGGTTCTGTTTGACTATATATATTTTCAGTTTGGTCTTAGGTTGACCTCAACCGGAACCAAACCGACTCGAGTTGCACCTTTAGACCATATGGGTGTGTAGTATATGGCTCCGTTTGGTTGTGGAGGGAATGCAAGAAATGGAAGTGAGAAAAGAAAAAGAGAAAAAAAGAAACAAAAAGTAACTTTCTTGATGCTCTTTAGATTGCTAAAAGAAAATTATATAGTTATTACTAAAATCCTTGCATTTTGTGTTTGTATAACAAGAAAATTATAGGAATCCTAAATAATATTTTCAATCCTACCCTTACATAGATATAACCCAAAATTTTAATTATTAATGAATAATTATATAATCTAAAAATTTAATTATTAACAAACAATAATCAACAAGCGAGAGAATAAGTTTTATGCTATAAATCATGATTTTCATAATAGATATGTCATCCATGAATACAACTTCTTTCTTTTTGTGTGAAATGACCTAAATGCTAGGCAAGAAGTTTTCAATCATTAGGTTCTCCATGATTGCCTTGTACTGTATTCATGTGTTAAAGTTTTTTTTCACCTCAGTTCAGCAGCTGAACTCAACAACTTCCCCATTATGTTCATGGATTGTAAATTAGGCATGACCCATAAGACAAAAGCAATCACTTAAACCTATCTAAAAAACATCAAATAATGAGAGTAATTTTATCTCAAGAATAGTCATTTCATTAAGCATTCAGTAAAACAAAGCTATCAATTTGTATAGACTTTAAAGAACCAAGAAGATGAAAAATAATATTAGTATTTAGTTTCTCAATAATATAGCAGCTCATGCTTGTATGATTGTAACATGTGACAATGTTGATACTTTCAATTTATGCTAATGATGCACTCCCAATACAAGAATTCAAGAAGTTTCAAAGAAGAAAATAAATTAAAACAAAGAATTTAAAGAAGGGTCATGAAGATGGAGGACAACCATCACTGGAAGAGGGGTATCATTGGAAAATTTTTTAAATCACAATGCAGAATCCAATCTTGGTGTGCGGGAAACAAAAAGAGGCAGTTATTATCGTTTTTAAAATTTCCAAAATCTGTGAGCCCCACAATTTCCTAGTTATCCAAATGCGCTTGGGAAGCGAGAAAAACATATTTTTATTTAATTTCATTAATTCTCTTGCTATCCAAATAGAGCCTATGGGTTACAAGAAAACAAATTTAAAATCCCAAACATAGCCAATAATATGCAGCCACGTGGAAATAAGTATCAATAAATTTAGGTATTAAATAATAACCATTGGCGTGTCAATCTGACTTGGCTGTATGTTATTGGTTGTAGCTCCTCTCCTTGTATAGTAGGATCATAAATGGTAATTAGGTTCATGTTGAACGATGCTTAATTCGTTGTCCGTAGCATTTTCTACTAACATTCCTCAAATGAAACTTATGATTCGTTATTTTTATTTTATGAATTAGGTTTTTTAATAAAAAATGATCAATTACAAATATCTTATAGAAAATTCACCATCATCATCATAAGTCAGTTCCCACCGAAATGGAGGAAACATCTTTTGAAAAATGCAGCAAGAAAATGATATAGATAAGATGTGCTTAAAGATGGGGAACAATTAGCAAATATAGCTTTACCATCTTTGAGAGCAATTAAATCATGTTCCTCAAGCTTCTTTACTGACAAGAAGGAGGTGTATGTACATGTTTTGGGGGAAGCAAGGATGTGAATGCTTTGAAGGGATTGATTCCTCTTTATCATTTTATTATGTTTCAAAGTTAAATACATTAGCTCACTTATCCAAACTTGTTCAAATAAGCTTTTTATATGTGAGTTAATGTCCCACCAGATTACCTTTTTGAGTGTTTAGCCTGACAATTGGATTCAACATGAATGCTTGTAATCACAGTTTGAGAGGATGTCTTGTTGGCATCTCTTTCTCTTGTGTAATTTTCTTTGTGTTATGGTTAACACAAATGCTTTGAAAACTAGGAAAGTACCTAAAGCAAGATCTTAATACAGAAACAAACTCATTGATTTCCAAAGAAAAACTTGAAAACTATGGTTCTAGACTTCAATTGAGGTAACTTCAATTGAGGTAACCAACATAATCTGTACCTTGTCAGCATTTCATCCAATTTGGCCCTTCAAGAAATCAATCAAGTTCAATGGATATGATGAATCAAACATTGGGGTTCCGTGAAAATAGCGTAACAAAAAGGAATTAAACAGTCCTCACTCTCCTTTTATAAGAATAACCATCATCATCCTTGTTAACCCAAAGGTTAAAAAAGGTCAAAATTTCTCCCAGCTCAACCCTAGAACACATGACCTTAAGAGTGATACACATTACCAGCTACAGAAGTTAAACTAAAATCACAAGCAGAAAACTGGGGGGTAATCAGTGAGATGCAGCAAGCAAAGTGTGGAAGAAGCGTAAGGAGACACTGCCAAGGAAAAACAATTCAATGGATCTATCTCCTCTTCTATGGTTCATCTTCCGTTTATATCTTTATTAACTTGAACAGAAGACCACCGTGTGTGGCGAAAAAGGGAGCAAACACAAGTGACTCCACAGCCATGAGCTTGATGAGAATGTTGAGCGACGGGCCTGAAGTGTCCTTGAGGGGATCCCCAATGGTGTCACCAATCACAGCTGCCTTGTGTGGCTCTGATCCTTTAGGACCAAGTGTTCTGGCATGCTCAGAAGCACCGGCCTGTCAATTCCATAAACCCAAGATGTAAGCTCCATTACCAAATGATATGAGAAATAAGCATTATACAGAACCCCCCACTTTGAGAACTAATGAATTTTTACCTCAATATATTTCTTGGCATTGTCCCATGCACCACCAGTATTGGATGCAGAAATTGCAATCTGCCAAGCAAAGACAGAATAATATCATATCATAAGATCACAAATGCAGGCAACAGGTTTTTACTATCCAGAACTTGGAGATTACCTGAACACCAGATACAAGGGAACCTGCTAGGATGCCCGATAGAGTCTCGACACCAAAAAGGGTGCCAACAATGAGGGGTGTGAGCATCACAAGGGCACCAGGTGGGATCATTTCTTTGATGGATGCATCTGTGGAAATCTTCACACAGGTGGCATAGTCGGGCTTGGAAATGCCCTCCAGGATACCAGGAATGGTGTTGAACTGTCTGCGCACCTCCTCAACCATTTTCAAGGCTGCACTTCCCACACTTTTCATGGTCATGGCTGAGAACCAGTAAGGAAGCATTGCACCCACAATTAGTCCAATGAAGACCTTTGGTGTCAAGACATCTACAGTTGAAATAGCTGCACGGCTGACAAAGGCGCCAAAAAGTGCAAGAGACACCAGAGCAGCAGATCCAATGGCAAAACCCTAGAAACAGAAAACAAAAACAAAATATTAGGTTAAAAGATGCAAAAGGCATGGCTTCACTCTATTTTTTTTTTCCTTTTCCTTATTACCTTGCCAATAGCAGCAGTGGTGTTTCCTGCAGCATCAAGAGCATCAGTTCGCTCTCGGACCTTGTGGCTCATGCCAGCCATTTCAGCAATGCCTCCAGCATTGTCACTAATGGGACCATAGGCATCAATAGCCAATCCGGTAGCAATGGTACTTAGCATTCCAAGAGCAGCTACGGCAATACCATACATGGCAGCAAAGCTGAAACTAATGAAAATACTGACTGCAATAGCAAAAATTGGAATAATGACAGATTTGTAGCCCAAAGCAAGGCCAAAGATAACATTCGTAGCAGCTCCAGTCCTGCAGGAATCAGCAACATCTTGCACAGGGCTGCAGCATAGAAAGTTAGGATTAAGATAAGAATGCCCCAACTATTTATAATGAGAAAGGTTACTAAGATCAGGTACCTGTATGCGTTGCTGGTGTAATACTCAGTCACAAAACCAATGATAAGTCCAGCCCACAAACCGACACCAACACACAAGAATAGCTGCCTGCAAACCAAAATAAATATCAAAGAGTTTATCCAGGTATATTAAATACAGAACCTTCATCAGTATAATATGGATGACAAACAAATGATTAAAAAAAAAAATAATAATAACCATGCCTGCAATCCCTCTCAAGATACTTACCAGTTCTTCACAACCTTCTGGGTTCCAAAATTAAATATTGTGAAGGATGATGGAAGTGCAAGCCAACTAACAATTGCAATTCCAATGGTCATAAGAACAGTGGAAATAATAAGCTGATTCTTCAATGCTGGCTCAATTTCCTTGACAGACTTCACTTCAAAGAAATCAGTTGCAAAGAGGGTGGTGATCAAACAAACAATGATACCCATGGAACTGATGAGAAGCGGATAGCACATTGCAGTAAATTCGTGGTTGATACCAAAAGAGGAGATGGAGGCAACAACAAGTGCAGCACAGGAGGACTCAGCATAGGAGCCAAATAGATCAGATCCCATCCCAGCAATATCTCCCACGTTATCACCAACATTATCAGCTATGACCTGAAATAAGGCACGACTAAATTAATGAGTCAAATGCCCGTTCAACAATGCATGTGAAAATAAGTAAAGAAGACATTCTCCCAAGAGGTAAGTTTCTTACAGCTGGGTTTCTTGGATCATCCTCGGGGATGTTCCTTTCAACCTTGCCGACTAGATCAGCACCAACATCAGCCGCCTTGGTATAGATACCTCCACCAACTCTCCCAAAGAGGGCCATGGAAGATCCACCAAGGCCATAACCAGTAATAGCCTCAAAAAGGCCTTCCCAGTCATCACCATAATACAGTTTGAAGAGGTTGATGGTAATGTAAAGTACCAAAAGACCGTTTGCAGCAAGGAGAAAACCCATGACAGCACCTGATCTGAAAGCAGTGATGAAAGCCTTACCAACACCTTTCCTTGCCTCCAAGGTAGTTCTGGCATTAGCATAGGTAGCAATTTTCATTCCAAGGAAACCAGACAATACTGAAGTGATAGCACCAAGCACAAAGGACACGGTGCTAAAAGCAGCAGTGGCAAGAGCCGGCTTGCACATCTTCTCCTTGTTATATGTGCATGGCTGGCCCCTTGTGCTGAATCCCTCAACAGAGCCAAGGAAAAGGAAGATCAAAATTGCAAAGGCAACCATGAAGATGCCAACATATTGATACTCGGTGAAAAGGAAGGAAGTCGATCCTGTTACATCCATGCATCTCATAAGTTGAAAAGAATTACAAACCTATGCTCACAAACTCAGATATACCCAGGCAGCTATAACAAAAAAGAGAGGACACAGAGAGTACGGAAAATGGTAAGAGAACAAAATCTTTGTGCCAGGAAGATAGATATCTATGTTACAGTCAACAGCTAATACAGGTGCTAATCTTACAGAATTTAGATATTAAATGTCCCAACCTGGAGTTACCACAGGTGCAAATTATTATAGTTTCTACTAATTGAACTGGAAATTCATAGCTTTTCAACTTTCATGCTCCTCAATCACTCGTAAACATGATAATTTCTACTCATTGAACAAGAAAATTGTTACTTTTCAACTTCCATACTCCCTCGCTCCCAATAATATCAACTCATTCAAGTTTAGTTTTTCCAACTGTCACTCTACTCATTGAACTGGAAATTTCTAGCTTTTTTTGGCTCTCATTCTACTGAGTGAAACGAAAATTAGCTTTTCTATTTCCCTTGCCCCTGTTCAACTTTCACTCTACTCCTTGAACTGGAAATTTAGAAATACTCCTTCCCAGTGGTTTCTGATAATTGAACTGGAAATAGAAGGCACAGTGAACTGGAAGCTTTTCAACTTCGATTGCCTTCCACCCTCCCTCCCTCCCAGAAATGGACTAAAATCACTAAACTCAAATTGTATAGTTGTACCCTGACAAGCTATCAAATCCCATTTATTTTTATGGTAATAAGCAAAACATAGTATTTCAGTTCACTATTATTTCAGAAAAATCAGAAAAATAGGAACTTTACAAAATATATAAATACTTAAAAATGATAACTTTGATTAAAATAAATTAAGAAATCTCCTGAACCTATGCAATGTTAAGGTCACTGATAGCTAGGCAAAACCTCAATAAAATCAGGACTAGAATGGTTAGATATTTAGATTTGTGCCACAACAATTTATAATGATCATGAACATACTACATTACCTTAATGGACAAAAAATTTTAAATGGAAAAAGATCCACATACCTTATTTAAGAAGAAAAAAACAAAAAAGATCTTCCCCCTGGCCGAATACCTTTCTTTTATTTTAGGATTCATCATATGATAGATTTATCAAAAAGTTATATGCCAGCTGCCAATTTGACGCATCCCTCCTCCTTTACCCTGGGCTAGGGACTAACAATGCCCAAATGATAGAACAATCAACACAACATTGGTGGGGTTGATTGTAAGGTTGATTGGGAAAAACTAGAATACTAGAAACAAAATTTTTGGGTGCTACAGCCAAAACTAGTGTGTAAAGTGCATCCTTTCTACTGATATTCATATGATTGGCTCAAATTGCCAGCAGATAGGAAACTTGCACAAGGAAGGATCTACCAGTGAAGCTCTTAGGATGAAACCATGGAACAATAAGGAATCAACTTTTACACTAAATTTTCCGGCACAAGCACGCAAAAATAATGCAAACATAAGGAGATCTTAATAAACCATGTGACACCAGTAACACCCAACATAGTAATTATAACAATTTTTGTTTTAGTCTGGAAAAGGAAGGCTTTATTGTGGTATAAAAAACTTAAAGCACATGTTTAAGATAAAAAAAAAGCTGATGTAAACTATAATTGGTTTAGGCTCGAGCTAACATGAACTCTAAAAACACCGTTTACAGATCATTTTGTCTGAGCATTACAAACACCAGTATAGGAGCAGCTCTGGCCGTTGATTTCTTCCACAAAACCCTATATGTGTCTCCTTCATGTGAGCTCCACATCAAAACAAGATTCGCAAACTTAGACAAGCAGCAACAGAGCATTACGTAAACGAGTAAACCAAAGATCGAAAAAACTAACAAATCATCTCACCTCAATAACCAAACACTACTAACGCTCACAAGTAAGATTCACAGAAACACAAAAAGCCTAAAACAAGAGCAACATAAGACACGACAAGATCTAGAAAATAAGCACGAGAAATAAGACTTGAAAACTCGAGATCTATCACCACAACTCACCTTCAGAGATGGCGTTCTGTATCTCAGCGCATTTGAGCACCACGTTCTGATCGTTAACACCTTCCTCCTCCTCGATTAGATACTCGGTGTAGCCATTCTTACTGTTGTTCGAAGACGCCTGCCTCTCAGGTGTGAGCTTGACACGCGAGACAATAAACCATTGAACCAGAGAAAACAGAATCCCAACGACGGCGCAAACCGGAATCAAGATCTCCGTCAAGAGATCCGTCAATATAGCCGCTCCCATCGTCACAAACTCGCCGGAATGTCACCGGAAAACGGCAGCTCTCCGTCCCAAAACGCCGGAAAAAATGGAAAAAGCAAGCAATAAGCCTTACGAGGCTTTGAACGTTCTCTGCGTTTCGCTCTTCCGAGCTTCTCTGGTTTTATATATACAACGGAGAAGAGAAGCAGCGAATTTAAATAAATAATAATTAATACTTATTAAAGAAAAAACAAAAACAAATTTTTTCCTTTTTTGGTGCTTAATCAAGACTTGGCAAAAGCATATTCGGAGAACCCTCGCTGCGTGATTCAGACGCATTTCGTGTCCGAAACGCCGTATCGGATTTTGCTTTTTCTTTTCTATTTTTCGCTTTTTCAGTTTTCTTTATCGTTACAATGCTGTTGCTAGTGAGCATTGAGGTTGAAAGTCATGCACCGCTAATCAAGCCCGGCCCCACTTAATATCATCTCATTGAACGAATCTAATGTGTGGTATCTAAGTGTGTTGTTTTGATTTTGTGGGGACGATGCAGGGGATAGTTTCTCTTTTTTAATTTTGTTTATAAACGGACTCAGTTGCGGATATTGAGGAGGGTTTTCGAACGGCTTGGGGGGCTCGTGAGGTCGCTCGCGGGTATTGAATGGCGTGAAAGGGTCCGAATGGATAATACTGTTTTTTTATTATTTTTGTTATTATTTTGTTTTTTTCTTAACCGTTTTTGCCTTTTTTTTATTTTTTATCGTTTCGAATTTTGTGTTAATTTTAGTAATTATGGTTTTTGTCCAGCTTATCTTGAGGAAGGGGACTGTTACGGCGGAGGGAAGCGAAAGGTTGGGAGTCGGCTCTCATGGCTGGTCCGCGTGGGGCCCATCTATGGTTAGGATTCGCCAACTTGACCCAACCATGAAGTTAAAACCTAACCTAACCCTACCATGCCAAAACCCTACTTTTGTTGTTGCATCATTTCTGGGGTCTCATTTATCTCGTGAGGGGAATGTGGATTTATAAAGGGTCTTATGTGTAAGGGGTCGGGTTGGCTCGTTAATTGTAGTTGATCTCATATACTGTAAGTCATTCATTGATATATAGTGTGATTGGTATATATTCACGACTTGAAATCTGCTGGAGCCGTAGGGTGGAAGATCTGTTGGTCCAACAACAATGCATATATCCACATAGGTAAGTGAGGCTGATGTGGACACATGCATTGCCGTTGGACCAGCAGATCTTCCAGCGAGAGGGTCCAGGCGATATGGTCCCGTATATTTACCTGGGATGACATTATCTGCTATAGCAGCCTGCTGCCTAAGTGAGATACTGTCAGGTGAAGCACCTCACGGTTGCTGTTTTTCACCTTAAAAGATGTTTTCACATTTTTTTAATGTAAGAAAACAACAATCGTAAAGTGCTGCACGTGGTAGCATCTCACTCAGATAGCAGAAGGGGTAGGTGATTTCATCCTCATTTGCCTTAAGAATCATTTGATTTAAAAAAAAAATTTTTTAAAGGAATGCACCAATCAAAACGCTCAGTGTATGGGTGATGTAATATGTTTTTTATTTTTTGTTGCATTTGTTGATCTTTACTAAGTTCTTTGATTAATTCTTGTTGATGGTTTTGACTTATGGATATTCATAGATGTTATTGATTATTTATATGATTAATTGATGCTATTCTTTGTTTTGCAAATGCATCTAATTTTGCATACTAAGATGATTATCATAAAAAGGCAAAGGACAAATTTTCCATAGTAGTCAAGAACTAATGATGCGTGTACATTCACACTTAGACATTTGCTCACGGCTCGAAGATTTGGCCTTTCTCATCAAATCATTTTGTGTGATAATGAAATTTAACAAGACCGTAGGTACCATGGTCTTTTTCACCAAGTCAATTTTTCCCTTTTTTGGGGTAAACCTCTCTCATTAGGTCTAGCTATATAATAAGACTCCATTTTCTTCTATTTTACCATGGCAAGTTTTGAAGGTTTATAGTGCGAATTAAACAAAGGTTAAACAGACCCATAGACAAGTAAGGTTTTCCAAATTATTATTACATGTGTAATTTGTGCAAGGAAATCCTCTCTGATCACTGGGTGTCATCACTTGTGTCATTAAAGATAACTAGCATAGGAATGGGTTACCAGATTGCAAATTGGCATACGTTAGAATGGTGATAGCAGGCATGGGTCTCTGATTCCCTCTGTCTCTAATGACATAAAATATAACATTAATTAAGCAGTTTTTTTATGTTATTTGTTTTCTAACCGTTATATATATCTACTAGCAGGGTGCACTGTGTAGCACTGTACGTATGTAGATAAAAAGGTTAGGGCATAAAGGATGAGAATTTGTTGAAGAATATCTTTTAGAAAGTGAAAAAATGAAAAAAGACAAAAATACCCATGTAAATATATATATATATATATGAAGAATGACCGTCTAAGGTTATTTTCGACAAAAAGTATTTGTTACGCTTTCCAAGAGGCCTCTTAGTTTTAAACATAATATAGATTTTGTGTCTAAATTATTTATGCTTGCAAATCAATTAAGTATCTAAGAAAATTGAGTAGTGTGACTCACCAGTAGTTAAGGAGGTCTATCCTAATGGTCTGCTTAACAATCCAAGCATAATTAAAAAGAATTCAGATATTTAAGGCTTAAAATTTGTTAAAGGAAATTTTTTCGAAAATTAAAATGACAAATTCACCCTTATATAAATATTAGACAATATGATATTATAAAGTTGTTTTGGGGAAAATTTTTATTATTTTGATTTTGGGTTTCAATGATATAATCTTCATGGGTTGAAGGAATAGAGCTTGTTTGGACAGTCACAGGGTTGCGTCTGCTTTCTTTGTCATGCCAGCATGACTCATCCGAAAGTATGGCTCGATGGTTCGTTGAGACTGGAAGCACCAAAACAAAGCATCCACCCAAATACAGCCAAACGGCGTTATCTAAAGATGGCAGAGCTGTTTTCCTCTGTTGTCGGATAGATTCCGGAGATTTGGAATTTATCCCTCCAAGGCATATTCAAATTGTGGTTAATGCGACCTTTTCCTTTTCCTTTCTTACCGTCTCTTTCTTGGATAAATCTTTGTCTGGCTGTAGGGTGCATGTGCATATGCTATTGCAACCTTTGGTTTCTGGTATTCTCTCATTTGCCAAGTCCAATGGCCTGATGATCTGATTTTTTTTTTTTTTTGGGTTAAGTAAATATGTTATATTAAATAGTATATGTTTCTCTGTTACAGTCTTCTTGGATTAAGATCAAAAATGTTTTCAGGCCATTCTTCTTTCAAAAATACACCAGTCTTATTTTCATAACCTGATAATAGTCAAGGTTGCTTTCAACTACTCTCAATATAAACTCATACTAAATAACATAGAGAATCCAATTTCAAAGATTCTGGCCTGACAATCATTTCCCTAAGAATACCCTGTCTAAAATTTGAATGAATCCCATGATCCCTTGTCACTGCCACCATGTAATTCTCCCATTTATGAGTTTATGTTTCTACATATTTTACACATATATGTAGTATTGTATAATGTGTAATATATGTCATTCTTTGCTAGAAAATGTTGGATTTTTTTTTATTTAAATGATTCAAAATTTTATTAGATTTTTTTTTTCTTGTGAGTTTTCCTTAGGCTTTTGTGGGCCCAAATATTTGTTTCTTTATTGCTCATAAGCTAGCCCCTTATTGCTCATAATCATTTCATTGGAATGTGTACAAGTGAAGCAACATCTATATATCCCTTCATCACAACTCTTCAATTGGAAAGTTGTATCTGGATGGATGCAAAAGCCTCGATAAATATGGACTCCCACAACCTATTCTAGGGATGAAACTCATTCATAAAATGAGTTTTCTCTTTTCCTACTCTCACTCTATCTTCATGTTAAAAAAGACGTTGTATCTTGGATGCTGGACGTCCTCAAAGTTGCTGCATCATGAGAGTTATTTCTTGAAGGGGCCGAATTCGATTTTAAGGACAGTGCATTAAGTTACATGCCTCGATTAAAACAACAAGTGTTTCTTCCTTTTATTTATATCTATGCTTATAATATATATTTTTGCAACAAAAAATTCATGCTTCATCAAATTCCTAAAAACCTGACCAGACAAGTCCAATGTGGGAAAATGGAAAAAACCCAAAATTCTATAGATAACTAAACCTAAACTCTAAAAATAATTAGATCTAGTGAGAAAGATTAAACAAAAAAAAAATTTTTTTTTTGGCCTTTTGAATTAATGTGCTAATTTTAATGGGGTGAAGTAGTCAATCAGAAGTGTCTTGTATACAGTTAATGATCGGCTTATGGGTCTTTGTCTAACTGTTGCTATGTAAATGTGACCTGTATTATAATAGTAACTTGATTTGATTTTATTCTAGTTTAATTATATTCTGTAACCACTAACAAGGAATCAAAGCAATACTTGATTAAATTAAGTCTAATCTAATAAAGAATTTGAACAAGTAATCCAGAAGGCTTCGAGACTAAAGAGGATGTTGTGTTAGAGAATACGACGTCCAACCCTGTGTTGGTTAGGGAAATGGGAGACAGGTGGAGGATCTGAATCATGTCAGTGTTTTGAAAACAAGGGTTCTTAATTGTTAATTTATTAGCTAAAAGATTATTTAATGTGACGGTGAACCACAACGGTCTGTTCTTAAGTTTTTGAATGGAAAAGGCAAAGGTGAAGAATAAAGAAAAGTTTTTTTCTTCCTTTAGGTGTATCGTGTCTTTGAAGCACTACTTGTCATCTTTTTTCAATGTCTCCTCTTTTTATTATTTTATTACAATCAGGTAGTAGGGTTTCAACTTGGTTGCCTATGGAAAAAATCCATAAACAGAATCAATTTTGTCCCATTTTGGATTGATGTTTTGATTAAACTGAACTGAACTGTGTTAAGACATTGTATTTGGCTCTCTTAAGTCTTATACACATTCGCTTATCAACTTAAGCTTTTAGATGCACCAATTGTTCAACATGGTGTCCGAGCCAGAGGTCATGTGTTTGACTCCCACGAGCGAACGAGTTGCTTGGCATTTATTTGTTTCTCGAGTGTGAATGCTGTGTGTTTGTCTTCGCCATGTTTCTTCCCATGCGAAGATAACACATTCATTTTTTGTAAATTCTATATGTGGGGCCCCCCTTAGAAAAACACTATCGAAGCAATTAAAGCAAAAACTATTCACTTTTTGTAAATGATAAATGTGGGGCCCACTAAGAAAAACACTATCGAAGCAATTAAAGCAAAATTTAACGATGTAAACAATTGTATGTAACAAGGATTTCATTTCAAATCTCAAATTCTTGCGGGTTTATAAATTGTAATATGTTCATGGGCATTGTTGCAATTTTTTAGAAATCCAAAATTCAAAATCAAAACTAGGGTTGTTTAACAGGCCGGCCGGGCACGGCACGAGCACGTTTAACCCGTGCCTGGCCAGTAACCCAATACCCTAGGCACGACCCAGCCCATGGCACGACTAAGGTTGGGCCATGGCACGCGAGCTAGCGGGTTGTCACAGGCTGCATAATAAATGCATTAAAAATTTCAGAAAATAGAAAAAAATAAATAAAATACAGAAAATTCTTAAAAAATATT
The DNA here is from genome assembly GCA_947561395.2 of Buxus sempervirens. Lineage (NCBI taxonomy): Eukaryota > Viridiplantae > Streptophyta > Magnoliopsida > Buxales > Buxaceae > Buxus > Buxus sempervirens. Next base: position 9,415,121 of record OX387194.1, on the reverse strand, counting down.
TATTATTCACACACATTTTTTACACATATTGGGATACAATTTTTGTGTAAAAAAAAAGGTAAAAAAACCTCAAGAAGACAAAAAAAAAACCCTATTCTTTTTAATGCAAGCCCGCAGACCAGCATGTGGGTCAAGCCATCGTGCCTGGCAAGGCCGTGCCTTGACAAGCCTAGTGCCCAATACCCTAGGTACAGCACGGCACGGCCCACTAATAGGTGCTAGGCCATGCCAGGCCAATCACACGTCGTGTCGGGCACGGATAAGTTTTAAGCGTGTTGAGCCATGTCGTGCTCGTACCAGCCTGGCCCGATAAGCAACCCTAATCGAAACTAGACAGATCCAAATCAAATTTATATGATTCGGTTGACGCTTACACCGAAAATAATTGGCTTGGTTTTTCGTTTTACGTTCGGGTTTGGATCAATTTAGCATTGGATGGATCTTGTAATGTGCAGTGCCTTCGATGATTTTTGCTCATTAGTGGTCAGTGTATATTGCGTTGCCCCTTTAATGATATATCTCATCAGTGCATTTGCTTTCCCACTCTACTTAACCGCCTAAGTTGAGTCAGGTTCAAAGTCACTCTCCAAATAGCCGTAACTTTTCTTCTTTCTCCTTTTGTCTTGATTGATAATTAAGCTACAATTGCTTCCCCACTCACATGGGAACCTCTTTCATGAATAACAAACTAGTTTGGACTCTTTGCACACAGCCAAAGAGTGTCCTCAATCATGGGCCATGATTGTATTTATGCACCATCTATTTTTTCTAAGTTATTATTATTTGGGTAAGTTGGTATGAGCCTCTAGAAGAGCTGAAACTTTCTTTAGAAGGTGGAGAAGTCAAAAGAAGGGGAAAAATGTGCCCAAGGTCAAGTTGTGAACTGTTAAGCAAATAATAAGAAGTTTCTTTTCCTTGATTGATTAAAAGGTGAAAGTTGAAGAGGGATGAATCTGATCTAGAAGGGCCTGGAAATGTTGCCCTGAAGCTTTCATTACTAATGATCTCTTACATTGCATGACTGGAATATGTTGTGTATGTGCCTTGTATTTAGTTAATATATATAATTTTGTTGTATACATAGCCCCAACACTGCGGTTAGAGCTCCACGGCGAGCTCGCGGGTCTTGCAGGCCCGGGGTTTGGGAAAATTTTGTGGTGGTAGAGGTGATTTTGTAATTTGGGTATTTATTGTTGTGTACCCGCAGTTTCGACCAAGAGAGGATTTTGCACTATGTACCCTATTTTCATATATCTGATGAAAAAACTCCTGTCTTCATCTCCTATCATCCATGGACATAGGCATCTTTGCTGAAACATATAAATTGTGTGTCTTTGTGTATTTTTATCGGCTGGTTTGCCTTTGTTTTTTTCCTCAGCAGAATACCAATGGGGCAATGTGTTTTGTGTACATATAAAAAGTGACAAAACAACCGTATATACATATATTTTTAAATTGTCCTCATTATTTTGGCGAACCCAGGGAAATATTTTTCACGATTCTGGCTGGCCTTTTTGTTGGTCACAAAATATCCCTCGAATATCACTAAAAGACTCCTCTTTCCACTAGGAAACTATCTACTCAAATGATTCCTATCTTATTATGTAATTACCCAGTCTCAAAAAACCTACAACCACCCAAAGAGGTCCATTGTCTATGTGCAGTGCACATTCCTCTCCTATGTTACATTAATATAGGATTGACTCAAGGAAACATGTACACCAAAAGAATTTCTGGAAAACCTTCACACATTATCTGCAACAGCCTGCAACTTCCTGTGGACCATTTGGGAGATCAGAAATGTTTGTTTGAGCAAAAGAAGCCAACAATAGAGGGTGCAATTCAACATTTCAATTTCTGCAAGACCAAATACAGGTTACATAGGATGGATAACACCGGAATACTCATTTGTGAAGATCAAATTTGATGGAGCTGTTAAAATGAAAATGAAAAACTTTTATGGGATTTCACCTTGAACCTGGGAAGAACAACTTCAACTATGGCAGAAGCCTTGGCATGCCTTGAAGGAGTAACTGTAGGAGCACATCCGAGACATCAAAACAGTATAATGGAAGGAGACCAATGCTTTACATAAATCTGCTAAATAGGGGAAAGAAACAAGGGACCATGGAGCTTGGTTTGGATTATATAGAAGATCAGAGACATCATTAACAAGGTTAAAGAAGTGAAGATACAACATTGCTACAGAGAAGGGAATGAAGCAGGAAACTGTTGGGCTCAAAGATCAACTTCTGCAAATCAAAAAGAAATTTTTTTTTTCAAGTTCTTAATTTTATTAAACAAGGCTTTTAGTCTAATCTAGAATCCTAGATGTTCACACAGGTATACAAATACTCCTATTTTATTTCAGAAGTCTGTGAATCTGGGTTAACTCCACAACTTATCTTGACTCACCAACTAATCAATTCACATAACTTTTATATATTTCCAAGACAAAACAAGTTATCTATATTACTGATTTGTTCTTCACAATCTTTTGGTCTTTGTACCTTATTCATTTATTTATAGTCAAATTGCATTTTTATAAAGAAAATTAATGTCACCATGACAGCCTCTAAATTGCAAGTCAAAAGCCAAATTGCATGAAAACAAATCAAGTGGAAGTCCACAAGGAACGTCACCCATTTCAGTAGCTCAACCAAGTTTTCCAAATTACCAGCGGTTTCAGTGACTCTCAGGTCAAATTAGATCACCCAATTTAAAGCCTCAAAAATATTACTGAGATGAACAAATCATTAATTTATGCTCTTTTTTGTTTTTTAAATGTTCTTTTTGGATATATTATTTAAGCCTAAAAAATATTACTGAGATGAACACATCATTAATTTATGCCCCTTTTCACATGCAAATCTCTGCAAGATTGATTATGTTGCATGTGTTCAACCGCTTACTCACGTGCAATATCATTGATCTCACACGTGTATTGGTGATGTAGGTCATTAAAATCATAGTATATAGTATGTGAGGAACACAGAGGAGTGGGACATAAATAATTTTGTCTCAAGATATAAATACATAGATCTACTAAAGCCAATACATTTATGGGGATATTGGATCCACCAAGGAAATTAATAATCATATTTAAAGAAATAAGTTTCTAGAAAAACAAACAAGGGTAAATTATGAATAAGGGTCATTTTTAAAAAAAATTAAACTTAAGGTTCGCTTTACTATAACTAAGTAGGATACAAGCGCAGCTTACTAAGGACATGAGCATGTTGTACGTGGGATATGGCCTTCCCCACATGGGATACGGGCACATCATACATGGGACATGGGTACATTGGATTCAAACATTTCTTAACCATAGTAAAGTGACACTACTTTTTTAATTCTTTTGACAAGTAACCCTTTCTTGGAAAGAAGAATTTTGATGGACTGTTTTTAATTATAAAAAGTGACCTTATTCATAATTTTCCCAAAAGCAACCATGGATATATATATACCATTGGTTATTGGTGGAATAAGGGTCACATTTTGGCTTGTATATATATAAATATGTATAGAATAATATTCAAATAACAAATCTGCTCACTATATTCAATATAAACTCAAATTTTATTTTATTTTATACTTTTTTTTGGGAGGATCTACTATGATTAATTGTGTTAATGAGTAGATCTCCAAAATCTATAGTATCAAATTTTGTAATAAAACTATTGTGTATGTATGTATGAACGTGTGTAAATCTGTGTGTTTGCCTCGGTCTGGTGCGAGTTTCACAAATTTACGAATCATACGGTGACAAATCTATACCATATACAAGACGAACATGCCCTTTGGAAAGCGTGACAAACAAATACTTTTTATTCCTAAAATAACCTTCTAATGTAATTATTACATCGGTAAGTTTGTCTTTTTCATATTCATTCACCAAAAGATACCATTCAACAAATTCTTATCCTTTACATGACCTTACCTTTTAATTTGATACGTGTAATACTGCACGTGCACGCTGTTAGTAACCCTGGACTAACATAAGTATCAACGATTTAAGCTAAAGAGTGGCCTGCCTCATCGTGGGCTAGTCTTTGTAAGGCCCAGCCTGATGTCAAACTGAACTTACTTGTAGGCCCAATCTAAACGACGTCAAACCTTCTTTAGGCAGCGTAAATCCCCCGCATTATTGCACCGGCTTGGCTTGTCCGTACCTCAAATTAATGCTTTCACTGGATCAGATTATGATCTAATTTTGATCCTTAATTGTTTACCAAAAATAATAATAATAATTTTGATCCGAAATTCTAGAATATGTTTAGCCCTTCAAATCAAATTGCCCGAATAGTGATCTGAATGTTCATATCCAATTTAATCCGAATTTAAATATGGATGGGTAGTTAATTAAGGAGAAGAGAGCCTTTTCAAAATTTTGAATGCACAATTTTTTGGTAACTAAAGAATATCCTAAACTCACATTTATTGTCCAAAATGCATTTCAATTTTTCTATTTATTTTTATATCCTAATTAGTTACAATTATTTAATTTGATAAATATCTACTAATTAATCAAGTAATTTCAAATGCATATTAAAAGAATAAGAAAAAGATTATTAGTTGGTTTTTGGTTTTTTTCAAATAATAAAATAGAAAAATCAATATTTTGCCAGTAAAATTATAATTTCAAAATGACGTTATTTTGGTATAGGTCAATCCTGTCCATGTTTGACTTGGTAGACAAACATTGAATGATCCGAAAAGAATTGGCAGGTTTGACGTCCGAAAAATCGGTGGGTTAATATCACAACTCACAAGCATCTCAAACTATAAAAATTTTATTTTAATAAGCTATCAGCTAGCCAAGTCAGCTTGGCTAAAACTAGCGTTTGGTTTGCATGAGCTACAGTTGAGCTTAATAATTAGGTTCACGAGGAAAGCCTCTACAACCTATTCTTTTCTTTTTCTTTTTTTTTTTCTGGAAAAAGAAAACTAGTATATATTATCCAACCACTTACAAATGGGCTCCCTCTCACATCATCAAGGATAGAGGTGGCAATGGGTCGGATTCGGATCGGGTTGATGCAGGGGGTTAACAAGCCAAGGCTCAATTCAAACCTGCATGTTTAATAAACGGGTTAGAATATCCCAACCCATTCTAATCCGCCAATCCATTTAAATAATTTAAATTACTACAAAAAATTAAAAATTTTAATTCATTCTAATATCAAAGTCTATGCAAATTCTATTTTCTAATTCATTCTAATATCAAAACACACCTAACAAGCATAAAAGCACAACAATCATTAAAATAGAACTAAATTAACATAAAGAAAAGAACTAAACATAATAATAAAGTCTTAAAAGACTATACTTGTAATCAAAGCCTCAATTTATATAATTAGTAGAGGCTAAGAAATTTGAAATATTTATATGTAAAAACTCTTTCTTCACTTTATCCTTTGTCATTATTTATATTAAAAGAGGAAAGGTTGAGTAGCCACAACTATTGTTAGTATAATGTTTCAAATTTCTATTACACAAAAAAAATAATCGGATTGTAATCAGGTTGAGGGGTCAAACCCTAACCCAACCCGTTTATGATTGGGTTGAGAATTTATGACCCGAACCCAACCCACAAGTTGAAACAGTTAACCCAAACCTGCCTAAGACCGGGTGGGGTTCAGGTAAGTTGGCGGGTCACAGGTCACAATTGCCACCTTTAATCGAGGAAAAAGGGATGAGAGAAATGGAGGAGAAGAATACATCCATAGATAAGAGAATTTATCCATGAAAAAGTTTACCAACGAATCGGCAACTTTGTTCCCTTCACGAAGAGAGGCGGAGAACTTCACAGCTTGGAATGACTGACACAAACGCCTAGGTTATGTTTGGAACCTTGGATTTGGGAAGAAAAGAAAAAAAAAGCTAAAAAGGACAAAAAAAGAAGAGAAAATAAAATAAAAATATTGATTTTCTTATTTTTTCTAATGTTTGGATGAGATGAGAAATGAGAAGAAAAAAATATATTTTAGTAAAGATTATGGGTTGGGGTGGTGGGCGGTGGTGTTGGGTGGCAGTGGGTGGTGGTGGTCGGTGTTGGTGGTGGTGGCAGCTGGTTGGCGATGGTTGGCGGTGGTGACAAATGGTGGTGGTGGTGGTCGGCAATAGTGGCGGGCGATGGTGGGTTGTGGTGGTGGTGGGTGATGGGTTATGGTGGTGGTGGATGGTGCTAGTGGTGGGATGGATGGGTGGTGTGAATAGTGATAAATGATGGTGAATTTTCTTTTCTTTCAAAATTCCTATCTTTTTGGAGAGAGAATTTTTTATATTAGAGAGAAAAGAGGGAGAGAAAATTTGAAGAGAAAATCTTATTCTCCCTTATTCTCCTTCAACTAAACGAACACAAGAAAAAAGAAAATTTTAGCATTTTCTTTTCTTTTCTCCCCAAATCCAGGGTTCCAAACACAGCCTTGATCTCTAATATCTGTCCATTGATCGTCCACAAAATCACTTCATCAAACATTTCAAAATTATGTGAGATCTACCAAGAGATGTCGCTAGCTTTATCGCTTTGAGAGCTGCTATTCTTGAAATGGTTATTTGTTTAGTTTGCATTTGTGTGTAAGAGAAAATGCTGATAAATTAAATTTTCTACCTTTTTTTTGCATTTGGTGTGCATTTATTTATTTAGAAAATAAAGAAAAATGTTAGTCTCATTCCCTTTTTTAAGGAAATCAATAGTGCTCTATAAAATGACCCTTGCATGTTGATCCAACTTGAAGGGCTTTTCTTTTGCTCATATTGACTTTTATGTCACAATTAATTTGTTATACAATTGCATTGATTGTATGCCACTTGTTATTACAAAAATAGATTTGAAAATGGTTAGATTGCTTCTTCTTTTTTTTTTTTTTTAAAATTCTCCTCCACATATTGTCAACAACAAAATGCAGCCTTAGTTAATTCAATAGGTCTCATTTTGTCAAATCACAAATTTTATTATAAGATAAATATTATAAAGTAAAGTTGTTAAATTCTGGAATTAGAATATAAAAATTTGTAGCTATTTAATTATTTAATGTTATTAGGTTTTTGTATTAACTTGAGCTAAGCTGGCCAAAGCTTGGCTCAGCTTGTGTCCTCGTCAAGGGCAGGGCATTTTTGAAAATACATAAAAAGGTCCAGCTTAAGTCACAAAAAATAAAATATCTAAAAGTAAACTATTTATGAAAAGTCAAAAGCCGGCCACCGGCGACCCGAAAACAAAGTCCGAACCATCCACGTGTCACGAATGTTACCGTTAGCATCGAGAGATGGATGACAAACCAAGATATCCGGAGTAGGATTAACGTCATCAACGACCCCGAAATCATCGAAATCGGTCCCAAGTCAAAACCCCGTTCGTTTTTCTTCGAATATCTGTTTATCTATATTAATTATAGTTATAATCCGGATAAACATCGTCTGCATTTCCGAGGAAATCATAAATCCCTCGGCCATTTCGCATTTCCTTTGTGTCTGTGTTTATTTGCTTTCTGTTCTTGTTTGTGGGGGAGGAAGAGCGTCTGAAGATGTCGAAAGGTGATGTGTTTATTGGGTCGATTGACCAGGGGACGACCAGCACCAGGTTCATGATCTACGATAGGTTTGCCAGGGCTGTTGGGTCGCACCAGGTTGAGTTCACGCAGTTTTATCCCCAAGCAGGGTAATTGATTATGAATTATGATGATCTCGTTTCTGATTTCTGTTGGGATGTTTTTTGTTATGGTGGGGTGTTTTTTGTTTTGGTTTTTGTTGTTTATTTTATTGTGTTTGTGATGGATTGGTTAGATGGGTGGAGCACGATCCAATGGAGATATTGGAGAGTGTTCGTCTTTGTATAGCGAAGGCTCTTGACAAGGCTACTGCAGAGGGGCACAATGTCGACAGTGGATTGAAGGCGATTGGTCTCACTAATCAGAGGGAGACGACGCTTGTTTGGAGCAAATCTACTGGTTATCCTCTCCACAATGCCATTGTTTGGATGGATGCTAGGACCAGCTCTATCTGCAGGTTTTTTTCCCCTTTTTATTCATTTTTGTTATTATTCATTTGAGAGATTGGGTAAGATTTTGTTTCGTTGATGATTAATATCAAGTGGGTCTTATTGTTTTTGGGTTTTGAACGGAACCCATGTTTTAGATTTGGCCCTTCTGTGTTTTTGTGATTCTTGACAGTTCCCTTATCTCGGATTTTGAAATTGTTTTCTTTTTTTTTTTTTTAAATTACTTTGTTAAAGGAAACTAGAGGAAAAACTACCAGGGGGGCGAAATCATTTCGTTGAGACATGTGGTTTGCCTATCAGCACTTATTTTAGTGCAATGAAGCTTCTATGGCTGTTAGAGAATGTGGATGCTGTTAAAGAAGCTGTTAAAACTGGAGATGCCTTGTTTGGGACAATAGACACTTGGTTGATCTGGAATCTAACTGGAGGCTGCAATGGTGAAGACCGAAACCAGAACAAGGTGACTGGATTACATGTGACTGATGTCTCAAATGCATCTAGAACAATGCTCATGAACCTGAAGACTCTTGATTGGGATCTACCCACATTGGAAACCCTGGGAATTCCCATTGAAATCCTACCCGAGATTGTTAGCAATTCTGAAGTTATTGGAACTATCGCTAATGGGTGGCCGATTTCTGGGGTTCCAATTTCAGGGTGTCTTGGTGATCAACATGCAGCGATGCTTGGGCAGGCATGCCGAAAGGGTGAGGCTAAAAGCACTTATGGCACCGGTGCATTCATATTGCTCAACACAGGTGAAGGGATTATTAAATCAACACACGGGCTATTGAGCACCCTTGCATACAAGCTCGGTCGGGATGCGCCTACCAATTATGCTCTGGAGGGCTCCATTGCTATAGCTGGAGCAGCAGTTCAGTGGCTTAGAGACAGTCTTGGCATAATTCGGAGCGCCAGTGAGATTGAGGATTTGGCAAGGAAGGTTGATTCATCAGGTGGAGTGTATTTTGTTCCTGCATTTAACGGATTGTTTGCCCCATGGTGGCGCGAAGATGCACGTGGAGTGTGTATTGGGATCACAAGGTTTACAAACAAGTCACACATTGCTCGAGCTGTGCTGGAGAGTATGTGTTTTCAGGTGAAAGATGTGTTGGATTCAATGCACAAGGATGCAGGGGACAGTGGTGAGTTCAAGGATGAGAAAGGGGACTTTTTGCTTAGAGTTGATGGTGGTGCAACAGTTAACAACCTTTTGATGCAGATCCAGGTTTGCATTTTTTTTCCTTATTTTTTTGTTACAATCAAAATTAACAAGCCAAGTTTTTTCCTGAATGGAGGTTTCTGTTTCTGATGCTTTTATTAAATTAGATTTAGAACTTGCATGTGTTGATCTTTAAGCTTTCTGTTTTGTTGCTTAAATTCACTAAACAAGTGATTCAGTCATTTTTGTATATGTTTCTCTGAACTACTGTCAAAAAGTGTTCTTTGACAACATAGTTTCATTTTATATGAGATTCTGCATTCCTCTTAATGCAGAAAAGGTGCAGAGGAAGCCCAAGATAAGATGGCTCTTGAAAGGAGTTTAGCTGATCAAAACTAGATACTTAAAAAAAAACTATATTATCTTACATAAACAAGACAGGAAAAATCCATTTTGAGTTCTCTTAATGCTAGCTTTGTATCTGTTAATATAGATAAATGTTTTACTCTAGACCCTCAGCACCTAAGTGGGAAAGCTTCATTTTAAATTTTCTTAGTAGTAGGCATATTTAAATTCTGATTTGTGATCAATGATGTGCAGGCTGATCTGTTGGGAAGTCCAGTGGTTAGGCCAGCTGACATAGAGACAACTGCTCTAGGGGCAGCCTATGCAGCTGGTTTAGCTGTAGGAGTTTGGACAGAGAAAGAGGTTTTTGCTGCAGAAGAAAAGGCAAAGAAAGCTACCACTTTCTATCCCATTTTGGGTGAAGAACTCAGGAACAAAAGGGTGGAGTCTTGGTGCAAGGCTGTTTCAAGAACATTTGACTTGGCTGATCTTTCCCTCTAGATCCTTCAAGCAAGCCCTACTTCTTTTTATTTCATGTTCTTTTTTTTTTCCTTTCCTTTTTCCCCCTTCGTAACAGAACATGTGCTTATTAGATCATATATATGTTCTTAAGCATATACTCCTATCGATTGTAAAGATCATGCATTTATTCTTGCTTAATCAGCCCAGTGCTTGATAAATCATATGATCTAAGTTATTTCAATTTTTTGGTTTTTCTTTGAAGAACTCTTAACCTTCGACGCATTCATGATTAATTAGATTCTGTGGTTCATTCTAGCTGAATCTTTTAGCATAATGTTCTGCTTCATGGTCTCTCAATAATAATCCTCATAATCATAACCATGTTCTTTGATGGTAAGTGGTGCTATATGTTCATACTAACTAAACTGCATATTAATTAATACTCTGCTCTGTATTTGAATAACCCTCCAGTGTTAAAACTGCTCTCTCTCCTTAGATGGTGATAAAAGCAGTTGTTCTCCAAAACAAGTGGGGTTGACCACTACAGATGAAAGTTGATATTGGTCCTGTGAAACCATTACTTTGCAAATGCAAGTATTTCACAGATGAAAGTTGGTTGAAGCAAGAAGGAACTGGTACAGAAATATCATTTTGAGAAAGATCTTGGAAACCAAGTTCAGAAAGATGGCAAAAATGACCCAAACAAAATTGGGAGGTGATCTTGTAAGTGATTGTTTCCAAGATATAACACTGATAGCTCAGAACTAAGAACCACATTTTCCGAAATCTCTTCATGGAACTGATTGTTATATATAGATGTTGAAAATTGCTCATTTTACACAGTGCTGGAAATATTTGGCCATGTAATCTGTTGTTTGGTACCTCTTGAGTCACCAATGAGATGCAACCTGCAGCTAAATGATACTGGTGTATCCTGTGTTGTCCTATCCTCAGAATTCATAAAAACTATTGTTAATTTTTCTACCCATATACATCTAAGTGTCACAAAGAAACAAAAATTCATTAATTATCCTTGATAGAGTTACAAATAAGGTTTATTGGTTATAAAATAATAAAATCTAATTTCGCTCTTTTCTTTTTTCATGACTATACATTATAACTGTAAGTAGGGCAGCTTGGTCTGGGTTTCAATGAGTTTGGGCTCAACCCACTTTAAAATTAGTTGGCCCAAATTCACCTTGGCCCGTCCTAAACCCAAACTCATTGAGCCTAAACCAAGCCCTAAAACTATTTCTTGACTTTTAGCTGGGTTTGGCCAATCAAAATAAATGTACACTTAAGAGAATTAAATTTTTAAATATAGTTATGACGAAGTAAATTAAAATTTTAAAACTAAAATATTAATTAGGATACAACAATGATAAAAAAAAAATTACTCAATACATGCAAGTCTAAAGAGATAAAATACAATTCACATGTTTTTTTTAGTACCTTGAAAGGAAAATAACCAAAGATCACAATAGAGAAGGCATTTTCTCTAAAATCATCCAGTTCATAGGAATATTTATTTTTTCTATATAAAAATAAGGTTACTCTATTTAATTAATTAACTTTACCATTCATATGGTATGTAACTATCCCCACAAATTCAACTTCAAGATGGTTCGTAACCTTAATTTGTTGAAAGTTATATAAGACTAACATCGACAAAGTATTAGCATTGTAACTTTCCTAATCGCATATTGGGAAAAAATAACTTCCAATTTCTTCAAACAAGATAGTAAAAGATCATACAAAACAAGTCACAGTTTTCTTCTTTGGTTGTTGCTATATTTGGATGTAACTCATGGGTTTATTAAATTCCAATTTCTTTAAACAGGAGAGAAACAAATCACACAAAAGAGTTATGTTTGGATACAAGTCATAGGTTTCTTCTTTGGTTGTTGCTAATTGCTATATTTGGAATTAATTTATGGGTCAATTCTTACTTCAAGTTTTTTGGGTTATATATAAAACATAAACCCAAGTCCAAACCAAACTCAACTTTGCTCTTAATTTTATGCCCGGACCAAAAGCAAACCTAAACTTAAATCTTAGTTAGGGCTATTATTCCGGTTAAGTTGGGCAGGCTTGGGGCAGGTCGGGCAATACTGACAGCTCTACATGCATCCACTCTTAACACCTATCCTCGTTCTTGTTCTCCAGCAATTGTCCTTAAAAACTTTGATAATGAGTTGTTATTTAGTATGAATGCTGACTGTATGTCGCCTCCTGAAGGGAGATTTATGCTTTCATTTAACTTTATACAGTATGATTGCAGCTTTGCAAAATGGTGTTTTTAGTTTCATTCATGGCAATAAAGACTGCTAAGAATTTTTATGGAAGATTTGCTTACTATTAGAGATCGCTAGGCTATTATTTGCTGTCTGTATTATTAGCCGCCTTAGAAGATTTGAAACATTTGGGCTGCTAATATCTGTGTAGATGGAGATCTATGAAACGTTGTTTAACTGAGTAAAAACATTAATATTTGCAAGAGACAATCGCTGAGAATGTGAACTTCAATCTTTTAGGGTAGTCTACTTCAAACAGGCATTCTTATCCACCCATAACAATACACAATGGGGACATAGAATTTAATTAGATGCTGAATGTTAATAGCTTTATGTAGAATTAGTTTTCTACACAGATTTCTTTTTAAGTCATCGATTGGCATATAAATTTCCTAGATAGTATGATTCATGCCTATGGATTGTGAAGTGATTTGAGCTAACATTTTTGCTTAAATCCTACTCGACCAGTGTGATGAATGAAAGCACTTTTCATGGAGAATAGAATCAGCCTCCGCCTTTTTTGACTTTCTTTACAGCCCAAGTCACCATCCTTTTCCATTTAACAGTCTAGCTACCCATTATTCACATATAGAATCCAGACCTTCTATTCGCTTCGATTTCTTTATCCAAACTGATTGTCATTTCCTTACTTTCTTTTGAATTCTCCTCCTCAGCCCCATTATCAGAAAACTAAAGAACCCTTTAAGATGCTTTCTTCTATCTTTCCTTTGCTCATACATGTGGTTATAATTTTAACAACTTAAAGATAAATATATGACTTAATTATACAAGACTTCTAAAGCCATGCAACTCATACTTTCTCTTGATTCAGTTATTTATTTATTTATTTGTTTTTCCATCTTTAGCAAGAGTTAATAAATTCCCTCCTTTAAGAGCTGGGTCAATGAGAGTTTGGGTTTAATTCAAGGGGATTTTGGCATTTAATCCAAATTTATTCATATAGTATTTCAAAGGAAAATACTAGTGTTTAATCCAATTTGTAATGAAATTAAGGTTATGGATAGCATGATGGGAATAAATTCCTCCACTCCAAAAGATAATAATGTACCACAAAGGAATAAGGTCTAACAGAAGAGCTATCATAGCTCTAAATTTTCAATATGGCATTTTAGCCTCTAAAGACAATCAGGATTCAGGATTGCACATAGACCCGTTTGACTTCAAGGCCTTATAAGTTCAACTGCCAACAAAGAAAAGTTCAAAATTGAAAGCAGCAATTATTTCTTTCAGTTAGTGACAGTTATAATGCGGGCTCCAATGGCTGGAAAGAGGCACCCTTTTAAAACAGTTGAGATAAGAATGAGGAGTGGGTCTGGGTCTAAAGTTTTTATTATGTGTGAGAATATTCATTTTGTCTGGTGAGAAACTGGTGATTGACATGTCTCCTTATCCACCCTGGGGCCAACATGGAAACACTTATGCCATGTTATCGCCACGTGGACTAAAAATCCGACTGCCACCTAAGCAGCGGTGGGTCCTAAATTCCATAGTCGGAGTCTCTCTGAGGTTGATGGCTCATATGATTTATTAGATTCTGGATGAGGTCTGCATTACTGCTTAAAGGCTACAACTTCTCTAGTGTGGGGACATATAATAGACTGGGGTTGGGTTGGTGCAGCCTGTTCCAATTCAAGCTTATATTTGCCTCACCTTAGCTCAACTTGGTCTGAACCCTTGTGGGTTCCTATCAGATTTTTGTTTGTAGAATAGACAGTTTAACTCAAAAGTGTGATTGATTCGCCGCCATGATGCTAAAAGCGAAGCATGGCATTGGCCATGAATCCATGCATATGTAGCTTTTGAATTATTGAGCAAAAGAAAACACAAGGAAGAATGGAATTTGATGATGGGTTGTACCAAAGAGAACTGATTCCAAGCTAAAACCCTTTCAATCGATCATATTAAAGTGTTCAGCCTAGCCCACCTGCACGTGATCAAACCCTATGAAGGAACCTAAAATTAGAAGCTATTCAGGGAGAAGCTATTCAGGGAAGGCACAGCTATGAGTGGAGAAAATCTACAATAATGTTCCAAAGTTTGATGCAAGCATGTCCTTTGTCTCAGATAGTAGACTGGAATTGGTGCTTAGAGGGTTTCATGCAATTAATGTTCTCTAATCATTCATTGAACCAGTAAGAAGGTTCTTTGTTTCAATCCAGTTTGACCATTAGTTCAAATTAGAGCTTTGTTAGAAGGGATATTAAGTCCCATAATCCCTTTTAATATAATAAATATATAAAAAAAAGATTGTGTTTTTAACACATAAAATATGTGTAGGAAAGTTAAAAAAAACTGTGCCCATGTGTAATTGAGGCTATATGTGTTTTTCAGATGTTTTATGGGCTACAAAGTGACTGACTTCAATGTGTCATATATGATGATCCCACACAGGTGGTTGATTAAAATAACACATTGAGTTTTGCCCATTTGCATGTGAGATTGATGCAAGCACTCACACCACCACCTTCAAAAATCATCCTCAGAACACCATACTTGAATGGATATGTGGAGAGAATAATATTTCAAAAGCTTTTGAAAGACAAAGATATATAATTGTTGGAATCATAAAAGGAGGGCATCAAAGGAAGGCAGTCTTTGAATTTTTTTGAAACTTGTATAGCATGCATTTCCCACATCTAAAAGCTCTGCCACAAGCTTTATCTAAACTTCCCAATTTCCCCATCTGCGTGGAATCCCACCTCTAGGTTTTTATTTATCCCTTTTTGCTTCTCTCAGATTTTTCTTAGATTCCACCGCTTAAGGAAGCCCAATTCTTAGTCCAAAGCAAGTATATAAACCCCAACAACAGATCAGAAACTCATCAAACCCATAAGTCTTCTTCTGCTACTACTACCAATACTGCTGCTGCTACTGCACTTTCTGTTCTTCTCAAGGTGAACCCCTTGATAACTTTCTACTTCCATCTCTTCTGGCATTTTCAATCACTTCCTGAGCTTTCACTCGTGTTTGGGACGCCCCTTTTTCCAAATTCTGTATAACTTCACTTCTGATTGAGCTTACTCTCACAAAAGAACACAATTTGAATTTCAAATTATTTTCTAACACTGTTTGTTTTTAGCTATTAGAGTACTTCCAATATGGCATTTTTTAGTTAATGTTATTTCACTACCAAGGGATAAGAGACATTATAGCTTTAAGCAATGTGTAGCCATTGCTTCATGGAAGTTGTTCTTTCTCATCATATAATCTCAGGGAAATATTAAGATTGATGCTTCCATTTCTGTGACTTTTATAGCTCCTATGAAGCATATACATAATATATGTGGCTTTGCAAACGAAAGACTTAATAATTAACTTCATTCTTTAGCATTTTAGCTGCAGAAGATGAGCTGGCCAGGAGATTGGAGTTGCAGATCTTGTCAACACTGGAATTTCAAGAAGAGGAGTAGTTGCCAACTGTGTGGGGAACCAAAGTGTGGTGACATAGGTGACTATGGAAATTCCAGTGGAGGAGGTGGTATGACAATTGGATCTAGTGGTTCTGATGCGTTGGCTGGTGACTGGTATTGCTCCACCATAAACTGTGGTGCACTCAACTATGCTCACCGGACAAAATGCTTTAAATGCGGTGCGATTAAGGATGAAAGTGACACATCGTCGCGATCAAGAGGTTCAGGGTCTGGTGATTGTAGTCGCCCCGGATGGAAAGCTGGTGACTGGATTTGCACCAGGTGAATTCATGTTCTATTCTTGTTTTGTTGCAGAGGGGAAGATGAAAATATTGTTTGAGAGAAGCCTAAATTAAATTTAGTAATTGAAGATTATTGAAAACCAAATCATAACATTTATTCTGCATCTTGTTGGATGGATCCGGCCAGAACATAATTTCAGGCTGGAGCATCCATTTCATGTAAAAACTTTGATTATTTACTTATTTTTGGATTATAGTATGCATTTGATACTGGTATATGCATGCAATGCTATTTTTTTTTCCTCCTTATTTTGTTTTCAACTTTAAATTTTTATAACTTTTATCTTGAGAGAATATTGATGGACATACCTAGTTTGCATCTTCTGTTTTCCGCATATTACATGTGTTTATCTTTTTAATTTATTAGGATAATTGAGTTCAAAAAACTAGCTAGTTATATCACTTAAGAATAAGTTGAACTGTCTTCCCAACCCCACCACCATCTCCCCCTCCCCACTCTCCATATAGGCACGTGCGCGCGTGTGTCTGTGCATGTGTGTCTTTATATCTATCTACTGTCTCTATGTTTCCTTCTATCATGTGTGCAATTTTGATTTTGACAGGCCAGGTTGCAACGAACACAACTTCGCAAGCAGGATGGAATGCCACAGATGCTATGCGCCAAGGGACTTCGGATATGGCTAGTAATGTTCAACCGCGCTTTTCAACTTTTGGGATGTAAATGACAGTGTATCTATCATCCCATTTGCCTAACTGTGTTTATTTTTGTTGGACATAACATTAAACTTCTAATTGCAGGAAGTACAGTGGAAGAAGAGATTGAAGAAAGACCATCTCACCTATATAATAATTTCAAGTTACCTTATGTATCCTGTCCCTTCTGTGTTCACCTTTCTTGTTGCTGGGGAAGTCCAGGTGAAAATTGTTGAAGCTTCATTTTCACGTGGGATATATCCCTTAGTATTTTATAGCTTTTTTTTATAACAAGTCCAGGCCATGTATTCAGGTGATTTGGTAGTTTCTAGCCTTTATTATTGTATGTTGTACTGTGTTTTTATATGAAGCTTATGGAATCTTCTCTCTAGATATAATTAATATGTTTGTTTACATGAACTTCTACTATACCCAAAAAAAAGTAACATAAACTCCATGAAGATGCTCTCTAGATCTCCTCTCTCCTCATTTTCAAGGCTGCTTCAATGGGGTGGTCCAAGGAATTTTGAAGCCCCAAATGCACTGCAGAGAAATCTGAAAACTTGATCATGGACCACAGTCAGAGCTTTGGATACCTCCAATGCAAAATAATATAATTAATAGATTCAAGGAATATCTATAAGAAGCACAACAAGGAAGAGTATGTATAGGTAGTGGATTATGATCCATCTAAGCGTCAAATCTCTAAAATATCACTCATTGTAAAGATAAGAACCAGATTCACTGCTTTAGGAGCATAGAGCTCAAGAAAAATCAAGTTCAAAGCACTATCTCCAGTTAAGCAAGGCTCTAGAGAGTTAATAACTATCAAGCTTTCTTTGTATGGATCTGAAACAAGTATCACATAACATGGAAAGCAAAGTCAGTCGTCAAATGGGTTGCTATTATGTTAGAGAACAAGGGAATCCTTGATTGACTCATTTTTTTTCATAAGTTAAGACTTTGTCAATGGTTACTTATCAGGAAAAAGAAAAAAGGCTTGTCAACATCAAATATGTTGTGATTGTTTTTTTTAAATATTTTTTTCTTGCACTTAATCCAAGCCTTTCCTATTATGGAGATCTTGCCACATGTATTCTTGCATAATTCAGCATCAGATTCTGTATCTTTTCAGCTATCATCTTTTCATGGATGGATTCCCCTCACTGACATCATGGGTTTGCTATGCGAGATGTTCATTATTGTTCCCTCCTACACTCCATTAATTATCTTTTAAAAAAACAAGATTCTTGTCTTCCTTCAACCCTTCTTTATGTTAACTCCATATTCTGCATTGTAATGGTCAAATAACCCAACTCAACTGAATCAGTTCCCTAACATGTCACTTGAGGTCCAGGCTGCTGGACCATTTTTGCATCTGAAAATTCCTTAGCATCCTCTTCATTGTCACATCAATTTCTTTTAAATGGAAAATCCATCAAACCCAAGATGTATCATATTTATTATTGGTTTCATAATTTCTAGAGAAGAAATTAAAGGGAACCCCCTTCAACTTGAAGAAACAGTTTAGACTTTATAACCATCATTCATGAACTCAGTCATAGTTTCAGTAGTTCTAACAAATAATCCCCACTAAAACACACTTTGTGTATATCTTAAGTCCTTTTTTATGCAGTCTTGTTTCAAATAAGATACTATCTTGAATTTGAATGGAAAATGAAATCCTCCTTTACCTCATGGCCTAATTTCTTTCAGAAATGTTGAAGAGAGATCAAACGTATCAACAAGCTAGCAGCTTAATCAAATAATTTTAACCCATTTGACTTTTATATGTGGTCTTTAAATTGGATGGTACTGGAGAAAAGAATTCAATATTCTGAAAATTAAAATTTTAAAATCTGATGGTTCAAAGTTGCCTACTTGTTCTAATCTGCATGGAGTTCTTTCGGGCTCTTAAGCCAAGACCTGTACATTCCCATGATTCAATATGCTCGTTTGTAATACAAAGTAAAAGCTTTATAAAAACTGTCGGGAACAAGAAAAGGAGGTTGGGGGAGATAAGATGAGGCTCTTGGTTTGAGATATTTACCAGTCTCATGAAAGAAAGATTTCCACGTTCCTTGTTTGAAGTTTTATATGCCAAAATACTCTTCGATCCAAGCTTCTGTTAGTATGACCTTGAAATCAAAACCTAAAGAGGATTTCAAACATGGAATTGGTATTTAATTGATATTAATTAAAGATCTTTCCAGCAAGAACTCGTTTGCTACTGGAAGTAACTCCACATATCTCGGTGGTGCAGGGATTGGAATGAAAATGGCCGTTGCAACTCTTGTCCTAGAAAAAAATGGAAAAAAGGCTGTTGAAAAACACGATGCTAGCTAACTGGAGTTGACAATGGGCTCGAGTTGGGCCATACAATGCACTTTTCTTGGGCCATGAAAACTGTAGGGCCAACAAGGCGACTGGACTCACTAAACCAGCAGAAATAAGAGAGATGCCTATCCTATTTGTGTGTTTGGAGTGATCTGGTGACAAGCATGGTGCAACTTGGGTCGGTCCCACCTCAAAATTTCCATCGGATTTTCCTTTGTTTTAAGTGCTTGAGGGTAGGGCAGGCAATGAGTCAGATATATATCCGAATCTGACCCAAATCCAATCTGAAATCTCAAATTCGGATATAAGATATAGATCCGTGGTTCGAATACGGATATCTAATTTCGGATCTAACCGAATTCGGATCCAAATTCGAATCTCTCCATATCCGATCCGAATAGGATCTGAACTGAAATCAATATATACTTTTCATTAAACCATTGGAAAACTTTGTATAAACCATGGTTGAACCATCCTACTCATGTCTTGCTTTAATATTTATATGACTCATTAGTTTTGATAGTTAAAATTTGCTTTAATAGTTAATTTGACTTTTGAGTTTTAAGTTCAAATCGGATCTAATTTGGATCGAATTCGGATTTCGGTTATTTATTTGATCAAATTTCGAATTTGGATACAATATATAAATTTGATTTCGAATTCAGATTCACGTATAAAAGATTCATTGAATTTCGGATATCGAATTTTTATTTTTGGTTCGGATTTAAATCATGGTAAATCCATACCGTATTCGACCCATTGCAAACCCTACTTGAGGGTTTATTTGAAAAGCACTAACCCTTGGATGCTCTAGGTGGCAACATCTAACTTCAATAGTAGCAAAAGAATTAGTGAGACATAACAGCTCATGTCATCCCTATCTCTCTCTACTCTTTACACAATTGAAAAAAGGGTTTTTTGCATCCATACCCCTATATTATTATATATTTGCATTTATATCCTCATGTTTTTAATATTTATATTTATACCCCTCTATTTATCAAAATCGTTACAGTCATACCCCTGACATTAAAATCCGTTAAGTTTGTTGTTTATTTTTTTAAAATGACTAAAATAACCTTTTGCAAAATAAATGATTTTTACATTTATCCCCCTATATTATCTTATATTTGAATTTATACCCTTATATTATTATATTTATTGCATCTATAACCAAAGTCATCAATATTAGAGCTTTTTGCATCCATACCCCTGTATTATGATATATTTGCATTTTTGTCCTTATGTTTTAAGTATTTATACCCATACACCTCTACATATCATAACCATTACAATTGCATCCATACCCTTGTATTTATACCCATACTCCTCTACATACCATGTAAACATACTATTAAGGCTATCATGCAAAAGAAACACAATCCTGAAGAATACTGTGATAAAGCTTATCACATTCAAACATATCAAGCAACTTATGCACATGTAATTCATAGTATCTCTAATCATAAGTTGTGGCCTCAAGACATTCATGGTCGTAATGTCTATCCACCTAACACATGCTGACCACCAGGACAACCCAAAGAAACAAACGACGTGATGTGGATGAAGTTAAATCAAGTCAACGCAGGTCATCTAAAAGGTGTAAAATGTGTGGAAAGTTAGGCCATAATAGACGTACATGCAAAGAAGCAATTCCTAGTACGGGCGAAAGGTAAGTATGATTGTAGAGGAGTATGGGTATAAATACTTAAAACATAAGGACAAAAATGCAAATATATCATAATACAGGGGTATGGATGCAAAAAGCCCTAATATTGATGACTTTGGTTACAGATGCAATAAATATAATAATATAAGGGTATAAATGCAAATATAAGATAATATAAGGGGATAAATGTAAAAATCATTTATTTTGCAAAAGGTTATTTTAGTCATTTAAAAAAAATAAACAACAAACTTAATGGATTTTAACGTCAGGGGTATGACTGTAACAATTTTGATAAATAGAGGGGTATAAATATAAATATTAAAAACATAAGGATATAAATGTAAATATACAATAATATAGGGGTATGGAAGCAAAAAACCCTTATTATTATCCTAATCAGTAATTTACTCATCGTAATAAGGTTTTGAGATGGACTAGGGTTTAGGAAACTTTGTAGCTTTCGGTTGCCGCCGAATTTGAATTAGGGTTTCTGGATCTGCAATCTTATTGATAAGGGCTTCAGGCCTTTTGGCGGCTAGGGTTTCGGGGTGTTGAGACTCTTATTCCTAATCTAAGTTGGTTCAGCATAGGTATAAATTGTTTCCTTTTCCATCTCTGTGACTCTGCTTGGGGCCTAGGGTTGAGGGTTTTTCTCCTTCTCTTGTTTCAGTTTCGCAGTTCAGGGTTTTTACGAGAACTGAGTTGTTACTCGAATTCCGATCTGGGTTTTCTTTGTCCGTGTAAACACAGATTTTTTATCGATACCGTAATCATAATTCTTTGAAATCGCTATTTCTTGCTCTGATCCTCATCTCGGTTTTCTGAAATCTTATTGTTTTCATTGCTTTTTGGTTAAATTCCCATTAGGCTTCGTCTGATTTCAGCAAAAAAACTCGGAGCGCAGCTTTTCTCAATAACTGAATCCCCCATTATGAATCTTCCTGCTGAGCCCACTCCATTCTTTCCCCCGCCCTTTGCAGGCAATGGTGATGCTGTTGGATTCTGGCCTCAGTTTCCGATCAGTAACGATCAACCTGGTTTCCCTTCCCATTTAGAATGCCCACCCTTCAAGAAGATCAGAAGTTACGAAGAGTTTCCTTCAGATTCCTTCCCTAACCCGCCTCTGAATCCAAGAATGCCTCCACCTAACGCTCCGGTTAACCGTGCGACGAGCAGAATATTTTTCAAGACCCGTCTCTGTGCAAAATTCAAACTGGGTCAGTGTCCATATGGTGATAATTGCAACTTTGCTCATGGTATTGAAGATATGCGGAAGCCTCCGCCTAACTGGCAAGAACTTGTTGCCGGCCGGGAGGAGGATCGGCCGGCTCCGAATTGGGATGATGACCAAAAGATCATCACGAGGTTGAAACTCTGCAAGAAGTTTTATAATGGGGAAGAGTGTCCATACGGTGAAAGGTGCAATTTTCTTCATGAAGATCCTTCCAAGTTCAGGGAAGATTCAGGGAAGTTTAGGGAGAGTGTGGCAATAAGCATTGGAACTACAGGAACTCCAATGTGTCAAGGAATTGGTTCTGATCAAATGGAAGGCAATGGTTCAACGAGTTCTGGTTCAGAGGGCAATCGAGTGAATTCAAAGCCTGTGTTTTGGAAGACAAGGATCTGCAATAAGTGGGAGACAACGGGTCACTGCCCCTTCGGTGAGAAATGTCACTTTGCTCATGGACAAGCAGGTATACTATTACAGATTATTTCGTTTCTGTTGGTTGGCTGTGTTTCAACTTTTACCTCTTTTACATATATGTCCAACCTTGAGTTGTTTAATAATCCATTGAATCAAGATCATAACTCTCTTTAAAAGTCCATTTGATTCAGGCTACAAGCGGATTTCTTGAAGAGAACACTTAATTAACTAGGATGAAGAAGAAGGCATGTTTTAATAATTTAAGAGTTCTTTTCTAAGTAAAATATCATTAACCAATGATTTGTTTTTGATTATGTTGTATGCATAGTCTATGCTTACACGCACACGCGCACACAGTAGTTGGTAGCTTGCATATGCATGACAATGGTGAATGGGAGAAACTAAAGTCTATGGCTGGTATGTTTTTTATTACGGAGAATTGGTTTTACAAAAGCCCTGAAAAGATGAAGATTTCGTTTAAACTTCCAAATTTTTGAATATATTTCAACGTTAAATATGAAATTATATGGGGAAAAAAAACTGAGTTTGACACCCTTCTTGAAGCAGGGCTTTCCAATCATGATTTAGGTAAAAGTTGAACAAGAGTGGATCATACATATTAAATCTCAATTATAGAGAAGTCATTGTAGTTTTTTACTTGTTTCTTTTTGTAAGTATGAAATAATTTGATTGAAGTACGGTTTTTGACATGTTGGGATAGAGGAATAGGATTCATTTTAGTATGCCCAACTAGCGAGGATGAGGCATTTTATTGTTGTAATAGTAATAACTGATTGATGCTTAAAGTTTTCACTGATATCGACGTATATTTGTGCATGCCTTCAGAGAAGGAAATGATAAAAGACCTTAGCCTAGTGTAGGTTCTGGAAGGGCTATATTAGCAACAAACTTAACATTTACGAGTTTTTGCAAAGTGGCTGCACTTGGCCACCGACCTGTGCTTCATACTGCTAGCCCTAGGTTTTTACCATCTTACCAAGTGACAGTCCTTTGGTCAGTTGGTTTAATGGTTTAAAAAAAGGAGAAGATAGATTAAGTAATCTAAACTTAATTTATGGGTAAGACGTTTGAAATTTTGTGTGGACAAATTTTGATAAACTGATGATTGCTGTTGTTTTGATGACAGAATTGCAAAAATCTGTGGGTCAAAACGAAGTAGAATCTGGGAATGGAGTCATTACTCCTCCAAAACCTCTCCCCAGTCCTGCTGAAGGTGCAACAACACTCATTAGGCCAGGAAATGCAGCCACTCCTAAGCAGCAAGTTCAGGCCAAGAAGTTCTTATTGAAGTGGAAAGGACCAGAGAAGATCAGTCGCATTTATGCTGATTGGATTGATGATTTGCCTCTTCTGCATAGTTCGCCGAGCAAAGCAGAGAGATAATTTGAGATTGAGGTGGTTTAAGCATGGCATTAAAGAAAAAAGAGTTCTTTTCTTTCCATATCAATTTTTTTTGTTTTTTTTTTGTTTCCCTCACTCATTTGGGTTTTGTTTGAAGGCAAGAAGTGGGTGAGTTGGTGTCATTTTTAGTAGTTGATTTCATATATAGGTTGATTTGTCATTTTTAGTGGGGAATTTATCTGCAATTTCAAATTCATTCAAATGTATTCCAATTGATTGTTGATAAAGGATTTCTCTCAAGAACAAGCAATAGATTGGGTTGGGTCAGATTCAGGTGTAAACTCTGTAACCCATTTAATTTCTGCTTTGGCATGAATTTGTAATAGTTTAAACTGTTATTTCAATGTCAAATTAAAGTATAGTATAATATCCTTACACCCATAAAGAGAAAAGAGAAAAATGGCAACAAGGAAAAAAGATTAACAATGACAATTCTGAGTCAGGATTCTCTCAACATTCTATACTGCTAACCATTATTCCACTCTCCCTTTCTTCTGTAACTTTCTGATTCTGGTTTATGAATTTTATTTGCTCTGGTTGGTTTTAGGGATTTCCCACTCTTCAAACAGGTTTGGCTTCAAAAATATAAAGTGCAGAATGCAAAATTGTGCATTCTATCGCATGTATGTGAAAATTCAAACATGAACCCAAGAACAAAGTCTTGCACAAATTCCAACTCTGCATCTAGGTGAAATGAAACAACCTATTTGACACCATGGAAGTACCCTTGGAAAGTACATATGAAGGTCCCAGAATCTAGACAGTTGCATTTGACTAGTTACAGAGATGGCAGAGCCAAACCAAAAAACAATCATTCATTTGGACACACAATAGAATGAATTCAGTGGTAAAAACCATATAGCCATACCATGAATTATGTATGACACCGTGCCATTCCCTCTCAAGCAGCACAAAGAAGCACTAGTTCTGTCCTAATCGGCAATGGTTGTTTGAAGGGGTAGGGAGCTCTCGACCTCCTCAGAGGCTGCAGCAGCAGCAGCACTCCTTTCTGCAACAATCTTGGACATCCCGAACATCTAAAATCCCCAAATAATTATCACATCAGCATTACATAAGTGCAAAGGGCTGCACAGGGTAGCAGACTACAAAGTTTCAGAAATTGTCAGCATATCGTTGTAAAATGTCTAACCTTGTGAATGGTTTTCTTAAAGCACGTTTTGTGCTCGTCCATCGAAGCATTAATAAACTCGTCTATATGATCCCTCAAATCAACCAAGAAGCTAGCATCCTCGGATTTCTTCTTCCGACAAGAAGTGATCGCCGGGTTCGTCGCAGATGATTGTTGCAATTCTGATTGGCTTTTCTTCGCCTCCATTCTTTCAAATATCACCGCACTCAGGTACCTGGGGCAAAACAGAAACAAACGATTGTGAATTGGTTTTCTGGATGAATTAGGGGAGTCACTTGAATTTTAGATGAATTGATCTGGTTCCAGCTATTCAAATCAATGGATTAACATAAACCCTAACCGTCTTCTGATTTCGACATGAATACACAAACAGCAATCTTATCGGTCTGTCAAAAGCACATAACCCAACAGAAGATTAACATAGACACGTGAACACAAGTCTTACCTTTCATAGAAATCTGAAACCCTAGTAAATGCAGCTGAAATCAGGTCGTTATGAACACACGTAGAGAAGCGAGGTTCACAAAACAAACCGCCTGGTTTCAATTCACTGCCCCACCAGGTTTATAACTCTGGTGGAAATCAGGAAGAAGAGATGTGGGTCCCACGTGGACCACCATTACAGGTGTCTGAACTGCAAGATGTTGAGTCATCACCTAACGTCGGCGTCTTTCTTCTCCTCGTGTCAAGGTAAGCAAGTAATGGAGGACCAGAAATGCTTTTTTCGATCTTCTCTTCTTCTTTGTCTTCCCTTGCTCGTCCTTTCGTCTTCCTCTCTCAGAAACTTTCGAACCAAACCCTAACTGTAAGAGGGTTCAGTTCTTTTCTTCGTCCAACCATGTCTATTAACTTGCAGCCTCACGCATTCGCTGGCAACCCCTTGAGGTCCAAGACACCCAAACCGAGTGATCCGACTTCTCCAAATTCAGCCCTCGAAAAGGTGAGAACACTTCTTTCGGAGAATACACACGAGGGTTCTTCCCTAATTTTGAAGGTATTGCCCTTCAGGAAAGGTAAGCCGTTGGCCTGTTCTTCGGGTGGTTCTACCAACGGTGACACGCCGGTTTGGCATCTGGGGTGGATCAGTTTGGTTGATTGCAAGAAGTTTTTGGAGAATGCTGAGATCCGTTTGAACGAAGATTCGCTTGTTTACCTCGGATCGAAGTCCGAGGACGATGATGTTGTGTTTTGGGCAATTGATGTGTCTGCTGCCAATAGCATTTCGGTTCCTGAATCGGGGGAGACGCACTTTTGCTTCGCGGAGCTGCGAACTTTGATGGTCGCTACAGATTGGGCTGATGCTCGAGCCATGGAGGAACTGGCGATTGCAGGTCACGTAAGTGATGGTTTTCTACTGATTTCACATTTTTATTGGGAAGTGAATTTTGTGTGTTTGTTCCTTTTTTTTTTTTTTCTTATGCATTTATACGAATTTGGGGTTTAGTTGTTTTTAACTCCTTGAATGATTGGAGTGAAAATGCAGTACGAATCTGTGCCGTGGTGTCCGTGTAGGGATTACTAATTTTGTATTAAATTAACGGTCTAACGGCCACGATATCAGACTATTGAATTTGGAACACTAAATGTTACATCATTCTCCAATTTTCTACAAATGTGTTTCGTTCCCTATGTGAAAGGAAATTCATGCAGTAATTATCATTGTTAAGTTGTTTATTCCAAGATAGTAGTGATAATTCACATCTGGAGACGATGTGAATGATTTAAAGCATTTGTTATTTACTTATTTTTTACTATGAGGAAGAAATCCACTGTGATATTTATCGTTGGTAATGCCTATGCCACCAAGCTAGTGACCCATGAACCCACACTCAAGAGCGACTATCTGTTTTGTTGGTATTGTCAACTCTTGATGGGCAATAATATGACTTGGGTTTTTAAATGATCACCACAAATTGGTCGACTAACTCTAATTTCTGTTTGTTGGAATCTCTACTTACACCTCAAATCCATCTCAGCCAACTTGGCTTGTTGGGGTTTTGTTAAAATCTTATAGAGTAATTTGCTTCTTGTAATATTCCTGGTTACTTTGTTTTAATCAGATGATAGCCTGTGTGAAAGTATAGAAAAAGGTTATTATACATTCATTTTCATTCAGAAAATGTTTAGGCCGTTGATAGAATTATTCTTTATAAACATGTCAATCTACAACACATGTCACTGAGACTATTATATGTGCTCTAAGAATAGTATATCTCTCTTTTGATATTATATCAGGCCAGGGCATTGCTTGAGTGGCACAGCATTTCACTATTTTGCGGGCATTGTGGTGAAAGAACCATGCCCATGGAGGGAGGGAGGCGGAAGCAATGCTCAAATGAATCATGCAAGAAAAGAATTTATCCTCGTGTCGATCCAGTATGCGATGCCTCTCTTTCTCATTTTTGATCTAGGATTGGATTTCTCATGACCTTGAAACTTAATTGAAACATTGCTTAGTCTGACTGATGTAGACTACTTCAAACAGGTTGTCATTATGTTAGTCATTGACAGAGAAAATGATCGGGCACTTTTGAGCAAACAATCAAGATTTGTACCCCGTATGTGGAGTTGCCTGGCTGGTTTTATAGAGGTAAAAGCATGAGCTTAGTTATTCCTGATATTTTGTTTCTAGGTTGAATATATGAAAAGTATAATTAGTGGTTCTGGTTTATCTGATGCTAATATAATTCTTCAGTTAAAGGTACGTATAATCACAATTAGTAACAGCAAGATGTACCCTGAAATGGAGAAAACTGATTTAAGCCTTTGTGACCTCAGAAAGGTCAAGATGACTAGATTATGTACAAAAATGCTATCACAGGCTTTATTTTTTTACAAGTAGCGGTAACACTTAATTGTAATTTAGGGTTTTTTTAATGTTACCATCTTTTTATTTTGACAGAAACTTATTAATCGAGACATTTTAATTTTCCTATAGCCAGGAGAAAGCCTGGAAGAGGCAGTGAGAAGGGAAACATGGGAAGAGACTGGCATTGAAGTGGGGGAAGTAATATATCATAGTTCTCAGCCATGGCCAGGTAGCATTTCTCCTCATGTGCCATTTTTTTCTGGTTCCAACACTGATATGCTAATCCTGTTTTTTTATTTTTAATAAACCAGTGATGTACCAAACCTAATTAACAGCAGTTCCTATAATTTAGCTAACTGTACCTGCTGGTCTTGGAGTCAATCACTTGGTGTGGCCAGCCAATAAAGATGATTATTAATAGGGAAAAGTATTCACACGTATATAATCATATGTCCATTTGAAATTTTTAATTACAGTATGAAAATATATTATAACTACCAGATAACTGTTAAGATTGTACAAATGAGTAAAATTTGTTGGAAACACCGACTTCCAATGGATGGTCATGATAAGCAACCAGTGACATACATAACCCTTGATAACTAAATTGATATGTTCCAAACATAAGGTTAGACACCGGCAAATGCATTACATTTTCAGACCTGTTCTATTAAAGTTTAATTTCTTTATAATATTCAATGATTTACAAGATCCATACGGGTACATTCTTGTGATTTGATGATCTTATTTGGAGGAGAGCTACTCCAAAAGTTCTATTTTACCAGTGCATTCCAATAAAGATAGAACTGAGATGCAACAAGATGTCCATTTTTCTGTAATGTTGTACAGAGCCCATGTTGGGCCTCCCATCGGGGAAACATTCATAGGAAATCGTAGTTGAAATAAGGATACTGATATGTGCCAAAGAATCCTTTTGCCAAAGAATCCAAAAAGGATATTGAGAATGATTAGAAATAATGTCAGTGAAGTTAACTAGATAAGTTATGATTGCACATTATCAAGTACATGGCTTTTTACAAAATGGAATGTGGTATTTTTTTTTTGATAAGTGATGAGATTTTATTGAAAAAGAGGAAGATACAAAACTAAAAACAAAAACAAAAACAAAAGGTGCCAAAAGCAAGGGCACCACACAAAGTAAAGTCTACTAAATATGCATACAAACACCAATGTCCCCAAATGCTAGAGATTGACTCCTCGCCCCAACCTTTGCTAGACTATCAGCTACATCATTAGCAGCCCTCAGTACATGTTTGAATGAGACATTCAACCCACGCACCAAGGATCTAACAACTCTAATCATCTCCATGTATCTCCACGGTCCTGAATCTTCATTATTCATTCATCTCAATATGTTAGCAGCATCCCCTTCAATGACAAACTCGCTAAGCCCCAAAGTATTTGCATAGCGTAAACTTGTGATAAGTGCCATAAGCTCGGCTCTAGTGGAGTTTGCCTCTCCTATAGGCCTACGAAAAGTAGTAACAATCTCACCCAGATAATTCCTGAAGACCCATCTAACACCCGCCTGCCCCGGATTCCCCAAAGAGCATCCATCAAAATTTAAATTTATGATTCCTACAGGTGGTGGTATCCATACACATGGAGGTGCTACCAGAGCCGGTGATGAATAGCATACACTAGGCCAACTCCTCACAACGTCCGCCACAAAAATGCTCTGGAATTCAACATACCTCCTAGCCCATGATGCTATCGATATCCTGATAGATTCAATCACATCAATAATAGAGGAATTTTTCTCATAAAAAATTTTACCGTTTCTTTCCTTCCAAATGAACCACAGAATCACATGAAACACCAATCTATACAAAATCTTTCCTCTCCTCCTTAACCCAGGAAATCTCCACTGATGTAGCAAATCAATCACCTTCTCAGGCATAACCCAAAATATACCACTGTCAGAAAGAAAGCAATTCCATATCCTCCTAGCAAACACACAATGAAGAAAAAGATGGTCTATTGTCTCCCCCTGCCTCATGCATAAGATACATACATTAGGCGATAAAGATAGCCACTTTCTTTTGTTTTGGAGATGATCTGGGGTATTAATTTTGTAAAGTATACTAGTCTATACAAAAGCCTTGATCTTGGGAAGAACCAAAGGTTTCCAAAGAGAGTAACTCGGGAAAGGAGGAGTAGAACCGGAAACGGGCCTGCAAATGTCAAAGAAAGAATGACAATAAATAGTGCCAGAAGCTTCTGGGACTCGAATATCAGGTTGCTCGGGATCAATGAACACATCCTTAAGGAATGTGGTATGGAATTTGAGTTGTTGACCAAAACTAATTGGAAAAGGTATCATTTGTGATTTTATGGTTTAATACCACCATATCCATACAGAAATGCGACGGTTTTGTTTGTCTTCAAGATTATAGCATACAAATGATCATGTTTGGTTGTATTGGAACTTAGGAGGGTCATAGATGCTATTTATTGGTTGATTAGATGTGGAAAAATTGCGGAGAGGCTCCAACTGGGAAGAAAAGAAAAATATAAAAATATGGGGAATGTCACACCTGTCATTGATCATTTGATTAGATTCAGTTGGTATATGAACTAGCAATGAGGAGATCTTTTAAAAGATTTTAAACCACCACAACCTATCCTTCTCTCCCCCAACCCGACACCCTGACCTGCGGAGAAAAAAAAAAAAAAAAAAAGGAAACAAGAAAAACAATGAACCCCGAAAAAAAAAAAAGGGAACCCACGAACCCAATAGAAAAACAGATAGAAAATCAATCTAACTTTAAATTCGATGGTTGTAGTTGAGCAAAGATTGCATAGGTCCAATGCTGGTATCCTAAACAGCCTCCTAAATTACTAATAGATCCAGACTATTTCTTAAATTAAGTTAGTTGATTATTTTACTCAGCTGCATCATTTTTCCGTCAAGTCTTTTTCGGAGAATATACAAGGTTCCAGGTCCACACATCCCCTTTATGCTATGCTTTTATTGCGTGATTGGGTGTTGTCGGGTGCACTTGCACCTGTGTTTGGAGTCAGATATATCATATATGAGCCTAAGGGAGAGTTTGGTGGGCATTATAGAATCTGGATTCTAGTAGAATCTGATTCCATAATCCAAAAGGTGTGTTTGGTTCGGATTTTAAGGCTAGATTCTTCTATCTTATTGTTTAATCAAGCCCATAATCATAATCTACTTTTTTGGTGATTATGGGGATTATGGACATTGGTGCTTATATGTCCAAAATCTGTGATTCTAGAGATTATGTATAACATATTATTATAAATAATAACATTATAAGTATTATAATATAATATATTCTAATATATGATATATAATTGGTAATAAAATATTATATTATATTACATGTAATATAAATATCATTATTATAATATTATTATATATTATTATATTATATATATTAATACATATTATATTATAAATTATAATATAATTTATATATTATTTATATTATAAATTATTATTATTGTAATATAAATTATAATATAACTTATATTATATTACAAATTATATTTTTATTATAACTATTATATATTATACATTATTATGATATTTTTAAAATAATAATAGTGTTATTGTATTACACATAGTTTAAATAATATTATTATATATAATATATAATAGTATTATATATAAATTTATATATTATATAAAAATATACATATTATGTAATAATATATATGATTTTAAATAAGACTTTAATTTTTCTATATACATTATATTATTTTTATGCAATTTTTAATACAAAAACTCCAGATTTAATCTTAATGATCGGTTTCAACTAAACAAGATTCCAAATTCTAGTTTAAAAATCTGAGTTCATAATCCAACTTATCCAAATAGGATTTTGGATTCTAAAATTGAGGCAATATAATCTTGGTTATAGAATCTAGGATTATAATATGAATCCAGATTCTATAATGCCCACCAAACGCCACCTAAGTCTTAGGACACAGTCCAGGGTTAACAAAGTCCAACAACTATGCACAGGGATACAAATACACCAAAAGTGATTCATAAATATTTAACTTAAGAGTAATCAGACAAGAAAAATGGTGAGAGTGGGACAATAGAATGACAAAGTAGGCTAAGGTTGTGTTTGGAACCATGGATTTAGGGAGAATAGAAAATAACATGCTAGGAAAAGCATATTCTTCTGTTTTGTTGTGATTATGGACGGGTTTTTGAAGAAAAGTTTGTTAAAAAATTTCCTTTGGGGATCAAAACCTCTCTCCCCCAAGAAGTAGGAAAAGCAATATAACTTCCACTAAACTCAACTCACTCTCTCTATCTCTTAGCTACTATTGACACCAACCAGCCTTACCGGAAGAAACTTATCCAAAAATCACTGGAATTATCAGATCTTTATTTTTCATGTACTTCTCATCTTATCCAAATGCTTGAAAGGAAATATAAAACATATATCCTCTTTTTATTTCTTTTCTTTTATGATTTTGTCTCTTTTCTTTTTCATCTAAAATCTAAAGAGTTCCAAACATAGCCTAGCCTAAATAATTAAGGTTCGTCTATCCAAAAATGATTGCATACAGTTTGACAAACAAAGATATGGTGTTGACTATTTCTTTTGTAATGTTTGCTGCTGGTTATGCATTGATCATAATGGTTATATTTTTCTCCCCTTGTTCTGATTGATTTCTGTTTTTCCTTTCCAAAATTTTCACAGTTGGACCAAGTAGCATGCCATGCCAGTTGATGGTCGGGTTCTTTGCATATGCAAAATCTCTTGAAATACATGTGGACAAGGAAGAATTGGAAGGTATTCATGTTTTTGAGATTAATTGAAAATCTAGTTAGTTTCCTCACTTGGCCTTTGTTTCATGATGAATAGAAAGCTATTGATGATACGTTATGTTGTACTCATACCTTTACTTCTGGTTATTTTTCATTATTGATGGAAGATAAAATTATTTCACAAAAAAGGAGAAGGGATGCACTGGCTTCATGTGCTGTGTGGAAAATTCTCTTAGTCAAAAGAGAATCACAGGCTCAAGGAAAAACCCCTCAAGGACCTCTGGCATCTCCTTGCTATAATTGATGTCATCATTAAACCCCAAAAGATAAATACATAAATAAATAATTCTTCACTTTTGCTCCTGATTCATCATTGAGGCCATTTCTATAAAAAGGTAACTTAGGCTGGATGCTTCTGTTCTTCAGCTCATCTCTTTTGGTACCACTACCGGTTTCTTTTCACCCAGATGAAGGCTCCATCATCCTTATCCCACTGAAGCCAGTTAATACTGAATCCTAGTAAATGGTACATGATTCTATCAAGTTTAACTTGCATATATGGTTTTTTGGTTTACCTGGTAACATAGAGTATTCCATCTCAGATTATCTCTCCTTTGTTATAGGTATTCTTGATAAAAATAGCTACGCAAGAATTATAGTTCTTGAAATACACTATAGATTTGCATTTGTCTTTTGTAGCTAACAATACTAGTCATAAGTTATTATCTGATGACCTTTGTGCATACTTATTGATGAGGGTGTGGCCTTTGGTTTTGTATAAAATGCATGCTGATCATCTACCTAGGAGAAAATCACTCTGGTAGACGTTCATTCAACGTACTCACATGCAAAATTACTGAATTCTTTTATGAGTAATGGCAACACAAATTTTGTTTCTTTAGATGCTCAATGGCACAGCAGAGAAGACGTCAAGAAAGCATTAACCTATGCTGAATATGATAAGGCACAGAAAACAGCGGCAATCAAGGTAGACCAAATGTGTAAGGGTGTGGAGAAGGGGCAGAACTTCTCATCAGATTTCAATGTGGAAAGTGGGGAACTTGCTCCCATGTTTTTCCCTGGACCTTTTGCCATTGCCCATCACCTGATCTCTTCATGGGTCCATCAGGATACATTGGTTGGTGCTGAAGCTCAATTGAGACAACCTAGTTC
Organism: Buxus sempervirens; assembly: GCA_947561395.2. Classification (NCBI taxonomy): domain Eukaryota; kingdom Viridiplantae; phylum Streptophyta; class Magnoliopsida; order Buxales; family Buxaceae; genus Buxus; species Buxus sempervirens. The sequence continues at coordinate 9,381,484 of OX387194.1, read as the reverse complement.
TATATCTAATTTATAGGTCAGGCTCACTCCAATCCTTTCTTTGCTAACTCTTTTAAACCCCTTAAAAAAAAAATATATATATATATATATATATATATATATATATATATATATGGGAAATTACCTGAAAGTAGTTTGTATTTTTTTAATTTTTTCCCCTCAAAAAAAATTTGTTTTCTTTGTCAGCCAGAAGAACTGGTTGGTAATGTTCAAGCACCATGAAACTTTATTTTGTACTTCAGATAACGGGAAATGGAATGATTGTAAAGCTGAATTAATTTCTTTTAAGATCTATTATTTCTGTGAACAAAGATCTTATTCATGTGTCTCTTAAGAATGGCAATGGAGCAGGTTCAAGAACCGAAATAGAATGATAAAATTAAGCTTTCTGTTTAAGCCAAACCAATTGATACACTAAATAATATGATTAACCAGGTTGATAATAATATTTTGACTACGGCTGTAAATGGTCTGGGCAATTTCTTTGATGTGTGGAATGATGTGGGAACAAGGAAGGGCTAAATGGGGAGCTCTTGAGCTTCAAAATTATACATGGTTGGGCCTAATTTGATTTCAGAACTAATTTGATCCCAGATTGAACTCGACCCTTATCAGTTGGACGCCAGTTAACTGCCTGGTAAACTCTATTATACCCATCAAAATGATCTCTATCAGATGACTGAGGCATGAAAATTGACTTTAGAGTCGACGAATCAACCTGGGTGTGTGAACTGTAAAACTCATGCATTCTGGGTTCTCTCTTGGATTTGATTTATGGTCTTGCATGAGTATCGGATTTTGTGGTTGTCAAGCTGACAAATAGTGTAACCGAAATGCAACTATTGTGTGAATTCTGTCGAGATTCAAGCATGTACCAATTTACACAAGTCAGCAGGCCTTTCTGAAAAATAGGTCTGAAACTACCTTTTTTTTTTTTTTTGGTAATCCGGTTTGAAACTACTTGAAACTGAAAAAAATTTAGGCCTCTAATGATGTCTTTGTCAGATGCTTGATGTTTTAAGTTCAAGTAAACACTTAGGGACTTCCCCTGCCTCCTTCCAGCACGTGATGGGAGAGGTCGTTTGGTCTGCAACTACAGGGTCCTTCCCCAGTGGGGTGCATCCTCCATTAAAATATACCACAAAGATGTATGTTTGTTAAGATAAAATCTAGTCCAAGGATGCAGAATTCACTTGGTATCAGGTTCACCCAAAGAGATGGAAATATTTCGCTAAGAACACCAAATTCATACATTTAAGAAGTACATGTACAACAAACCATTTCATCCTCCCAGATAACACAATTTCGCGAGTTCAAATCCTATGGACCCTTTATCTAAACTCCTTATGTGGATAGTTTCAAGGGGCACATGGCACAATCCACAGGATTTCAATTCCAATTTCGCCGGGGCAAGAGTTTCCCTCAAATATTAGCTCTTCTACTTGCCAGTCTATGACTCCCTTGTTTAGTTGGGTGTAAGGCAGCAAAAATATGTAACAGGCTAGCTCACCTAAGCTTGCTCTGTATTTGTATATGAAAATGATATGCCAGTTTCTTTGCAGCTAATCAATCAGTATAGAAATGTATAACTGCAGAAAAGAGGGGTTTATGCACTCATCTTTTGTAAGCTTCTTTGCTTAATAATACCTATCTATACAACATAAACAACAAAGATATCATAGTTTGCAATGTAGAAGTTCCTCTATCATGATAACAAAATTATTTCAATTTAAACAGAACAATTCACAGACCATTACAGTTGCATTTTTGTGCTTTGGTATACTTTTTCAGTAGATTGAGCCCACATTATAGTTGACCTGGCTAAAGCATCCATTGGATCAATACACTTTTTCAGAAGTGGGTCGTCTCTAGGAAGAAGACCTTGCATGTTATCAGAAGCAAGTATGATTTTGTTGACAGCCCTCACCAGAAGAACCTGAAGTGCAATTCTCAAGAGATTACGTGCACCTTCTATGTCTTTTCTTCTCAGCGCTTCTATTGATGGGATTACCGTATGCTCCATGGTCGCTTTGTCTGGTAACACAACCTCAAATCCCTGTTCATGATGGGTTTAAGAAAGAAAGAAATTGTGAGTTTCAGAGTTGATGTTCCTCTTGCCCAAAAAGGGAAAAGAAAAAAGGGTTCACAGAAAGACATAGGCATGATGATAAGAGGAAGTTAATGGTGTTGTGAGTATATCATACACAGTGAATAAATTAAAAATAAATGTCCTTTTTCCAACTAGTAATTATAAGATACAATCTGACAAACAAATTATCAGTGATGACAGTCTTATGTGCTAATCTGACTAGTAGGTATCACCAAATTAATACCCCATAATTTATTATACAACTAATTACCTCTCCCACAATTCAACTACAAATCAGATGTAATTACTCTCAATTTTATGAACTAAAAAATTTAGTTTTTTGGATCCCAATGATGTCAAATTATCTAGAAAACAAAAGAGGGAAAAAAAAATTACAGAGCATATATCATCATATGAGCAAGATTATGATTTTGGGGTGCAAATCAGTACAAAGAAGATGAGAGATATCCTTGAGGGCAAATGGCAAAAGCAAACTACTCCTGTGGGATGAACCAGAACCATTGGAAGAGAATTTTGTGGCTGGAAATCAGGTTGAAGATGAAACAATGATAACGTTGGAAGTGACAAAAATGCTTAGCATCTATTGACTTCCCTAAAATGTAAAATGAAATTACCATAAGTACATCCTAGCTTGATTATACAATAATACTCCTACTAATTTAAGTCTCTCAAGGGTACCGTTTGGTAACGCTTTTCAGAAATGTTTTTTTGTTTTTGAAAGCAAAAAATTGCTTTCGAAAGCAAAAGTGCCGTTTGGTTATGCATACATGAAGCAATTTATAAAAAGCAAAAAAACAATTTCATTGCTTTTCAAAAGAAGCATAGAAATGTTGCTTCTCACTTTAACCACAAATTTACTTTCTTGCTTTTAAAACCCTCGACACAAAACTAGACCGGGAAAAAATTGACCCATCATGTCCAATCCAACCCCGAATAAACGGGTTCGGGTTGACCCGTGTAATAGTTGGGTCGGCTTCGGGCTGGGGATTTAGTAACCCATCGTATTTGAGTCAAACTCAAATCTAGCCCAATAACGATCCATTTAACCCGATAATGACCAGCTTAACCCGATAATGATCTATTCAACCCGATAATGACTCATTTAACACAATACTGGCCCATTTAACACAATAATGGCCATTTTAACCTGATAATGATTCGTTAAATCCGATAATGACCCATTTAACTTGATAATGGCTCGTTTAACTCGATAATGACCCGTTTAACCCTAAATTGTATCACTAATTCACGTTATTTTCTATTGGTGTATTGGGTTTGGTTTTGGGTTTCCCAACCTACCAATAAACAGATTTAACTTGAACCGACCCGATTATTGTTTAACCTATTACAATATACATCAAGTATATTTTTAAGTAAAATGCATCAACTGTTTACAGTAGTCTTATATGATAGCATAAAAGCATTTTATATGCTACTGTAGTTATCAAACATGCTTTTTTTCTTCTTAACAATAAAGCAAAAGTTTACCAAACAGCTTTGTTTCAACAATAAATCTTCTGAAAAGCAGAAAATTACTTTTTTGATTTTGAAAGCAAAAGCGTTACCAAACGGAACCCAGATCTTCAATCTCTTCCTTCATTCCCAAGATAAAACAGTGAGGAGTGAAAAATGGATATATGTCACAAATTGAATTACCTGATTCTGCAGTTTCTCCTGATAAATTCCTGCTGTTAGAGTTGCATCTGCAGCTAGCACCCCAATCCGCAAATTTCCCCCAGCTTCAAGCGGCTTCAACTTGGCCTTTTTAAGCTCCTTGGTAACACAGTCACCAACATGAAGAAATGGTACAGAACAGCCCTTTGAAATCTCACCATGCCATGCATGTGAGATATGACAAGGCATAACAATGCACCGAGCTCCTGATTCCTCGAGAAAGATCCTTTTATGCTTCAGATTCTCCACCACTGGAGTAGGATCTAACTGAGAGCGAACCTTTTTGCTATTCAGGTATGGAAATGAACTCCTCTCAAGGGACAAAAGCTCCTTACTTAGCACTGGATCACAGCAAGCAATAAAAGGAAGGCTATCTTCTCCATCTTCTGAGCTCCACTTTATGAGCTTTTCCAAAAAGCTCAAGGTCGAAACAGCCGATGCCCCTCCAATGATACCCACAGTATTCACTTGGCTGAGCAGGGAGCCACTGGATGAACTGCTCGTCAGAGCCGTTCTTGAAGCAGAACTCTTCTTAGATTCCGTTCTTGAAGCAGAACTCTTCTTAGATTCCGGTGGATTGCCACTTTCATCAGTCTGTAAGAGAACAGAAGAGGATTGCACAGCTAAATTTCTATAAAGACTGGATTTATACAGAATCCTATGTCCATTCATATTAGTCATGCCAGGTAGGTGATGAGATGGACAATTCAAAATTTGGAAAGGTATTCTCATGCTTCCCTCAAACATCCCCATTGCCAAAGTAACACCCGTCGATCTCCTAGACTCACTGCCCAGAAACAATACCCATCACTAGTCCGTCGATCTCCTAAATTTTCATTGGAGTTTCAACATTTCATCACCAAAAGACCCTGAAACCTCATCTAAAAAACTAAGGATTTTTCATGTGTTCTTTGAATTTATACCTTGGATATCCTGGATTTGACAGATTTGAACGCCTAAAACCCCATAACTACCTCTATGTCAGCAAGATTCTAAACTTCAGCATATAAACACCAAACCCCATCTCTAGAAAGTAGACAAGTCTGATGGATTTATAAGTTTCAGCTAATACACAACCCACTCTACAGCCAATATATGACCTGGTTCTTCCCTGAAAATGATCCCCAGAAAATAAGCCCAGCAGTAAAACCCTGGGAGTTTCATTGGTTGTCCAGAAATCCAAGCAGCAAACGGGAACCCAACATCAAAAACAATTTGTTTGAGGCAACCCCCCCGATTGAAGAAAGCAAATAAAGACATAATCTTACAGCTTTCAAGGGTTTTTATATTCATCTATCAGAGACAGTCAAAATGGAATGAGAGGAATCTAGATGCAGGTCATTCTATCACCGGTCCCCATTTAATCACCCTCTACTATAAAAAAATAAAAAAATATGAATTAATAAACTACCGAAACAGAAACCATAAAAAAACATACTAGATAGAGATTTCTTACCTGACCTCCACATATTCTCTTGTCCTTCTTTGTCAAGGGTGAGTAACGGGGTTGAAAATGATAAGCATGGAAATTGAAAGGATAACTTCATTATGCTGCAAGAAAAACGCCCATTAACTGATTTATCTCCACTGCTTAGTGGTTACAGTACATTTCTTCAATCTTACTCACCAAACTACTAAAAAGAAAAAAAATAAAATAAAATAAAATACTCTTCTTGCCTCCATAATAATTCCATCATCCATCACCCAGTGATTATTTCTCACGTTTTGTGGAAATTATTGAATTTTTTTGTGGAAATTATTGAATGGAAGAACATCCATTAAGACACTGCATTATATGCTCCATCATTTTGTCAGGTTATCCACAGCTCATTCCTCTAGTCACGTGCTTCACACAGACCTATGACTAGAGTCTACTGTTAGTTATCATAGATTCCTGGTGTCATGACCATATTTTTCATTGCTAAATTGCAGATCATTCAATTGTAAAATTGAAGCTAAAGCTCCCCAATGAAGGAAAAACAAAAAATAAAAACATTGAAAAAGCAACCCATCAGACAGCTTTGTTGTGGGCATAGTACAGATGTTCATATTAAGATAACAGAGAACCAATAGTTTGAGGGGTCATTGATCTCAGTGCTTTATCATGGAAGTTTTTAGTTATTTTAGTTGTACTGTTGACTGTGGGCCCCCTCCAATTTGCAGAGGATCTTATGTACAATAATATCAAATCCCTCAACCCTCCATTACTAGTTATCAGATGAGGACAAGAATTCTTTGCTGTTTTTGCCCCCTTTTGGATGAGCTATTGTTCTCTTTTCCATAGAAATTAAATTCACCTTAAATGAACTGAAAGCGAAGTAGCAATAGACAATCAGTGATTAGCAAACATTCCAAAAGAAGAGAAATGATATTAACCACCCTCAATGCATACAAGACCAAAACAACCCTTATCTCAAAATTACCCACAAGAAATTCTATTCTATTTAACTCTCAAATTAAATTAGAGCATCCCTTGTAGCTCAAGTCACTATCCATGTTTCAAGCTGTTTATTTCCCTTTTGTTGGTTTTCATTTGTTTAGTTTATTAGAAATAACGTGCAATTCCCCACAATCACAAACCACCATTGTCTGATGTTGGAAGGGAATCTTGAGCTCTAATGAGGTCAGAAGTTAAATATCTAATATTTCAAAATATCAGAGCAGGTATATTTGATACCTACTAGTAGATACTGAAAATTGGTGATGATACACACACTAAGGACGTGTTGGAATGCCCAAAAAGACAAGTCCTTTCTATGGTATACTTAGCCTGAGAAAGACATATCTCACAGCTGCTTCTGCAAAATGGACCCAATTGATTGATTGGTGCAGTGGTCCTATAGGACGAACACCTCATGAGCTGGCCTCCAAGCATCATATACAAAAGAAGGTGCCCTTTTGGGCATATTATATCTGCTATATATAGTTGCTAAAAACTTGAATTTATTTGTAAACTATAGATAATGAAGGTTAGAGTTTGAGCAGTATCATTTTGTACAAAAATACTAAAGGTTAACTGTATTACCAATTCACCTCTCTTTTGACCTTGATTTATGGTCCCTTAGTTTATATAATCTATCATTCAAGAAACCCTTAAAATTTGTCTAATAAAAGATAAGGAGAATCTGAATTGACAATTAATCTACTCAACTTTTCTACCTAAATGAATAAGGACAAAACCAAATGCCTTATCCCAATTAGTTTGGGTTGTCAACATTTCTACCTGGGAAAAATACAGTGGTATAAATTTAACAAGTGAATATAATTGTGTTGCAATTAAGTTAAAAACATATAAAAGCATCTCTTCCATCTCTTCTTGCTTATTATGTTGCAGTTAAGTTAAAAACATATAAAAGCATATCTTCCATCTCTTCTTGCTTATTATGTTGCAGTTAAGTTAAAAACATATAAAAGCATATCTTCCATCTCTTCTTGCTTATTATTGGAAAACACAAGGACCCACAAAAATGGATATTAACAAAGAAGTCCCCTAGGACCCCTAATAACTCTCATAACAAGCCAAGCAATATGTTTCTACTTTATTATCAAAGAGGGCCCCTCTCTTGATTTTCCTTTACTTTTTTCCTTTTATCATATGGAATTTACCTCTAATTATTGGTGTTGATTATAGTGAAAAGTCTTTACTTATATTTTAACCATAAAAAAGGATCTGAGCCATGATTTAAGAATATTGAAAGGGAAATGACATCTACATTGCCTTGATAATTGAAAACTTCTATTTTTTCAAGTTATTATGACGCCTAAACCAAACAAAATATCAAGCTGATAGCTTGTTTCTGAAACAGCATTATCCACACAAATTTCAATTTGTTATAGCTACATTATAATAAAACAAATTAAGTGTTTAATGAGCCTACTTACTCTTTTTAAGTCCTGCAATTTTTTCAACAACTTGGAGATAGAGCATTGTGTCTTCAATCCATATCATTGGCTGATAAAGCAACATCAGTAATCTCAATTATTGAGTCCTCGTCTCTGTTTAGTGATAGAGAAGGATGGAAATGACAACAAATCCACGTAATCGAACGAAATAACTCTATGAAATGAGCCTTCAGCTATGTACAAGATCAGAGGTCCTTCTCAAATATCTCGTGGCATTATATTTCTAGTAATTTGCTTATCAGGATTGTACTTAGTATGTGCTTTGGTTGGTTTATTCTTTTGAAAATGATGCTCAATGAGATAACATTCACGAAATCAAGCTTAGATTATTTTATGAAGATGGTGAGAGTGAGACATCTCAGTTATCTCCTAGTAAGCATGATCTCACACCTCCATCTTGCCCTCATAGCAAGACTCTAATCTGACCGTTCGAACATAATCGATGCACACGTGTACTAGTTATGATCGCGTTTGAACCAAATATCTTTTATCTTGAACAGAAGGTCACTGTAAGGGAAGCTTGGAGAAGTTGTTTAAAGATTCAAAAGCATACTAATTGCAGGTAAGACTTCAACAAAAATGTTATAGCAATAAGACTCTTATTTATCAAAACAAACCCTGTGAATAATGGCATTAAGCAATAAAATTCTCCAAAGGTTTCCTCCACTTGTTTCTATAATTATATTTAATAGGTTGTTTCTACACTAGAACAGACTGGCCAATCTAATCTCAAGCTTCCCATCATTACTTATCTCTCCTTGAAACTTCAAGGACTGGTTTTGATGCAACATGAAGATGCCATGGTTTCTAAGTTGCCTTCAGTGCTTTTTTGGGTTACCATTTCTGTGTATCTTTAAAGCCTTTGGTGTGACTTTTGTTATGTGATTCCAAATTCTTCAAAGTGCACTTCAAGGAACCCAAGCTTTTGAGATTTCCAAGCATGGAATATGCTTCACTTCTTTGAACTAAACTTATCCTACAATGATACACATTTCTTATTTCTATTTTTTATTTTTGTATATTTACATCCACGTCCAAGAGATCAAATTTTAATTTCAAAAGGTCATGAGTTCGAGTCACAGGTAGACCAGACATTAACTTGACCAAGGGCATCCCCTACACAATTGAAATCTATTACACATTCACACGTGCATGACTATTAAGTGGACTTACTTGCACCATTTGTCCATAATTTCACCAATGTTTTGTGGGTTTGGTCTTGACAAACACTAACTTATCCCTAAAAGTGTTTAGTCCATATGAGACTAATTTAAAGCCCTATCAAGTTGGTATTGGGTAAGAAGGCTCTCAATTGGGGTTCACAATCTTGTGGACCTCCTATCTATACTTCTATTTGTAGCTTTTATTTGGATTGTGTCAAGTTTATTTAAAGTTTGTTGTTAAACAATTCAAGATTCACATCTTTGGTTCTTTTTTTCCTTTTTATACGCATGGTATAATGTGGATGCTCCAAATAAAATTAAACTCCATGTATATAGGCTTGTGACTCCCTCAAGCAACGAAACCTTTCAAAATAAATTCAAGAGCAAAACCATGAGGCCATTAGGCCAAAGCGGACAATATCATTTTGATTGGGATTAGAGCGTTACGGAAGCTTCCCAAAATCTCACTTGTCTCAATTGTGCAATCAAATGCCAAAATACTAGACATTTTTAAATAAAATATATAAATCAATTAACATATTTAATTTTATATATATATATATATATATATATATATATATATATATATATATATATATATACTTACATGAGATATAAGTGAAAAAGCATATATTTGAATAGATTAATCCAAATTATGAAATACGAAACCCTCTCTTTCACGTTCTCTCTCATCACGTGCATCCCGCAAACTTTTCTCACTCCCCCAAAGTCCAAGAAACTCGATTCCCAGCTCCAACGGATCCAATTTTCGGGCATCCGAGGACGAGGGAGAAGAGTTCGAATTCAGCAACTCTATAGGTCTGACAGAATCTGGTTTCTTTATCGTGTCTTGTTGCTCTTCTTCTCGATCAAAATGGCTCTATTCTTCAGAAGACTTGCAAGATCTGCTGTTACGGCGTTCAATAATTCATTCGAAGCCCAAACTAAGCCCGGTTCTCGTGGTTTCCGAATTCCCTTCGGAGCTATAGCTGCTGTTTCTGGTGGAATCTCATATTACTACTGCTATTCTTCGACTAATTCGGTAATTTCTCTTGATGATTCCGTCGGAGATTCTTTGGAACTGATCTTAGCTGAATGGGTTAAATTTGGGTTGAGAAAATATGGGGTTTTGTTGTCTCTTTGTTGGATAATTGCTGTTTAGTGTAGTTCTGGATTTTTAAGCGGATGCACATTGTATCCACTGAAATTTTTTTGATTCTATTTTTACAGTTATGTGCTTTTGTTTGCTGTATAAGATATTCGGACTTAGGAATATTGTGGGTTTGGTTGCTTGATTGAAAAAGAAATGGGTAACTCAGAGTTTGATCGAAATGTGGTAGCTTGGAGGATATTGATTGCATAAGCATTTTGTTTCAATAATGTAATTTGGGTGAAAAACTGTTTAGTATCAGCTTGACCTTTGGATACTATTTCAATATTGGTCTTGAGGAAATTTGCTGCAAAACGTTGACTTTTATGGTATTTGTAATGGGTTTGAATTTCGCAATCTTTGCACTTACATTACTTGTGTTTTGTAGGAATTTTGTTTAATTTAATATATGGTTACAGTTTCTTCCTGATGCTGGCAAGTTATAATGTTATAAATACAAAGGAGGTAAATTCTGCTGCTCCTTTCGGGTTTGTGAGATATAGCAGTGATTGTAATGATTAAACAGGAAGGCAAGGAGTCAAATCCCATTGGTGCTTTTGCAATGTTGCACAAGTGCCTCAATTTTTGTTGGGGGTACATACTTAATACTTTAGATACATTGCACATTGGTGTATTTAGATGTGAGGCTCAAATGGTTTTTGGGTTGGATGTTGCATGGAGACTAGTGCATAGAGCGAAGTTTCTTATGTCTAATTTATTTTCAGATCCTATTGACAAACAATAACAATATGACTAACTAAACTATTAAAATTTACAATCAAGATATTCCTTTAAGCTATAAATTCAGATATCCTGGATCAGTGATATGTAATGGCTTTAGAATCTCATTTACAATTGAAGCACATGTCAAAGCTAATCAAGATGCAATTGCTGACTACATGTGAGATTTTTGACTGGGTTTCTATGGAATAAGTGGAGCTTTTGGTGGGACAACTATATGCAAGGGCCCTTGGAATTGATATATGTCATAGTTGGCACGTTGCTTGGCCTTGTAGGGCAAAATTTGGTGAGTTATCTTGCAGCAGACTTCTAAGAGGCAAGCATGGGTGATTTTACAGTGGAATAAAGGAGCCTAAATGTGGCAAGGTGCCCACATTGATGGATGGATTAAGGTCTTGGGCATGTTGAACTTGCAAGCCTTCAGGTTTTTCAAGTTCCCATGAAGAAAGGTTCGGGGCCTGTGTCAAGTCCAGTAACTAAAAATGTTCACCAAGAACATGCTAGTTGAGGGCCTTGTGGCAACCCATGAAAGCTCCATATAGAAGTTGGGCACATTACAAATTTGCAATTACACAAATAGAGATGAAGTTTTCCTCTAGAAATGAAGGCTCATATTCCGTTTAAGGTTGGGTTTTGGTATTTGACACCTCCCTATTTTTTTTTTGATGAATAATGAAGGATATATTAAAACTTGAGGGAAAGAGAGGAAATACAAGACCCGATGAGATATGGGGAAACAAAAAAAAAAAAAGAGAGAGCTATAACTACAGAAACAGCTAAACAAAAGATACAAACACCAAGAAATATATCATGAATAAAACACAAAACATGTATTTGACACCTCCCTATTGTTGGCATGCTCCACAAAGCATGTACTTCGTAGATGAATTTGGATGCATGTCTTATCTTTTCTAAGGGGTTGATTGAAGTCTTTGGAACATAATTAGTGACTGTTGGGATTAAGCTATGCAAACGGAAACACCAACATTAGGCAATAAATCACATCTAGAGACTATCTTGTCTGTCTTTATCATGCAGCATAAGTGCTTGAGTGGGTATGGTTTGGCTAAGATGACTTTAATGATCTGCAAACTTTAGGGCATCACAATTTATTCTGATGTTATTGGTGACTGTACTTGCAAAATGGATCATATTGTTTTTGTATGATCACCATGTGGCATGAGTTGCCTTGTTTTGCTAGGCCATGGCATTCGAAGCATGCTGTGGCCTGCTTGGTTCTTGGTGCTTGTGGTTGGGGGCTCTTGTGTCTTGATTGTTGTTTGAAGGATTTTGCAGTGATCCTGTATCTTTGCTCAATAGTTTTTAGCATTTTGTGTGATGATCAGTTTGGTTGAGAGCATGGTGGCAGCAAGGATATACAGGGTAGGCATCAATGACAAGGTCACCCAACAAATTGGACATGTAATTTAGCATTATGAAGTTTCTTGTAGGTGGGCTGATGCATCATTGTGTTATTAGTTAAAATTTGGATTGCCACTCAGATGTTGATTGGGTGGCCTTGACCTGTTGATGTCTATGGCATCTCATGAGCAATTGGTGTGTGAAATTGTATGACCATGACAAGAACACAAAACGTAGATCCTATGTCTTAACATCTTTCATGCTTAGAACTCCAAAAGAATACTAGAAAATTAGATGATGCTATTTCAGATAGAAAAATAGAAATGAAATACATAACTAAAGCTTGTGTGAGAAGGGGCTCTCTTTGTGGCCTGTTGGTATGATCTACAAGGTGGATGGTTTTGACTATCTGCATCTTGGTTCCACGTCATAAAAACCCATGCATCACCAAGAAACTCAACTTTGTGAGACAATAGATGAATCCTTCACCGCATGTGTGTGTGTGAGGTCGGTTTATCTGGTCTGACACTCAAGACTCAGAAGACTGGTGAGATGTGGCTTTGACATATGCCAGCTTAGTTGGAGAACCTCATTTGCCTACATATACTTCCGCTCAATTCCACCTAATATTGTAAGTTATATTACCAAATCGTGGCAAAAGTGGCACTCTTAAATCTAACGTCTTTATTGTGTAGAACTGCAGAAGGTATTTAAAAATTCAATAATTGCTTTTACACATGATAAACTCTACAGTGCAGTTATTAAGGGGGTTTTGTAGGTTTAAATCCTGGGTCCCTGTGTTCTTTCCAATTGCTGCTCTATCAAATGACAGTCCGGATTTATCATTATTATTATTGTAGATTAAGTTTTTATTAGGACTCCGTGCCAATATCATAGAGTTTTTGGATTGTAATATAGTTGCCTTTGTGTGTATTGTGTGTATTGTGTGTATTTGTCTCTCTTCTTTATTCACCTTTTTTTTTCCTTTTTCTATAAGTTGGTCATCAAGGAGCCCCCTATCCAAGTGTTGGTGGAATGTCCTTTAACTATTTTATGTATTGCTTATTTTAAGAACAACCAGTTTCAGTCTGACAGGCAGGTAATTGTGGGATGTATCATCCGTAATTATTATCAAGGGAAATTCCATCCATGTGGACTCAGTGGAACTCTTTCCCACCCTTTAGTTTATAGTAAAGATAAATTATACCCATTTTTTAATGGTTATCTAGTCTCTACTTCTTCTGTAAGTAATAAAATATTAGAAAATTGAGTTGGTTAATTTCTTTCTTGACAGGCTTATCTTGATCAAATCAGTGAAGAAGCAGGTCCAAAAGTTGGTGGGTTTTCTTCCATGTTTTATTTTATATTTATAATTTCTTTTCCATTATGCAAAGCTGAAAGAATCCCTTTATGGTTGAAAAAGAGGTTGAAGCTTGGGTTCCATTGATGCAAAATATACCAATTCTGACTAACTACATGCATTGATTCACATCCTGAATTGAATTATTTCCATCATGAAGATAGGGCTTTCAGCCCGTAGTCCCTGCTACATCATTTCTCATCCTTTCTTATACATTATAACTCAATAATTGCTTCTGTTCATTTTCAGCACTGAATCCAGACCAATGGATTGGATTTAGGCTGCAAGACAAAGCAAAAGTCAGCCATAACACTCAGCTATTCAGGTCAGTGTCTTGGTTCAGTTATATTTTTCCAAGTAGCATCTCACAACATCCACGTTTCAGGCTGTCCCGCTGGTTCTATACTTCTATTATTTATTCCCAATCTCCACTGATTTAAAGAACTTGCATAAATATGACTGTCATATCTAAGCCTAACAAGCTTAGAGATTTAATATACCTGGCAAGATTAAAGTGTGCGATCAGGTAACTGAAGTTTTTCCATTACTTAATGACCCTTTCAAATCAAATTTAAAGAGACAAATTATGATGCATTCTGAAAATAACTGCTTCTTTGATAGCTAATTTATAAAGTTTCAGCAAAATATCGTTAAAATACCCCTCTAAATATAATCTCTAAAAAGGAAAAAGGACCTTGATTTGTATTCTGGAAAACACCCCCACACCCACACCTCATTCACATGTGGCTATTTCTGTTGGGAAAAAAATGCTGTTATTAGAAACAAATTGTGTCAGATAATATTGAACCTCAGAGAGTAAAAAATGATGCACTGTAAATTGATCTTTATTGAGGAACTCCTAAAACGGGATAAACGAATCAAGGATTAGAGTCCTTCAGTTAGGATTCACCATAGAAGATTGATACTGGTTTGGCAAACTATAATCAACCACTCATACTCTGTTCTAATTGTAATTCTGTTATCTGTAAATGACTGTCTTACATTCTTTTTAGATGCTTCTTAAAGAGCCAAAGACTTAACAATCAAAATGCCTATTGTCTCTCAAATTAATCCAATATATCTATTTTTGCAATATGGCAGGTTTGCATTTGATCCTGATGTGAAATTGGGTCTTGATGTTGCTTCTTGCATTATTACAAGGTATTTTCCATAGTTTTTAATGGGATGAGTTTGTTCTGTGATTTCCATCGTTCTCATTGAAATTTTTTACTTGAATGTGATGGAGATTGTTTATTGGGGTATTACTGCCATTTTATTAATCATTTTTATGCGTTCTTATTGCTGCAGGGCTCCATTAGGACAAGATGATGAAGGAACTCCAAAATATGTCATTCGCCCGTAAGCCTTATACTTTCTTCCTTTTTCCCCTCCAATCCTGGATATTGTTGTGACTGATGGGATGAATTTAAATTTTTCACATTTCATTTGTTTCTCTTGTGTTAATTCATGATTTTTATGTCATATGTACTTGTATGCAACGAGAGACAATTAGGATTTCAAGACTTGGAATATTTTGGCTTGACCTGTTTATTTAAATGCTCTTGATAAAGCTTCTAGAGGAAATCAATTAAACTACCTTACATCCCCAACCTTGTCACTACCAATGAGAACTCAGTACTCCACATGTACATGCATAGCATGTTTCCTCTGCTGGTATTAATAAATGTTTCTCTAATTGCGTTCTTTATGAACCATCAATGTTAACATTTTCTCACACCAGTTACTTCGTAAATAGGTTTACAGTATCACATTATATGCCTATCTCTTAACATGCTTGAGACCTTATATAATGTCAGCATTTAAGATTTGGTTCAAGGCCCTAGTAGCAATATAGGTTGATGTGTTTCATCAATCCTCCAAGGATAGTGTTTGATCACAAACACATAATTCAGTTTATCATTAGAAATGATGAAATAAAATCCAAGAAGGAATATTTCTCAAAAACAAAACGATTTCTATGTTAATCCTATTTAGCCTATGCCTTTTCCAATCTACTACTTAGATGAGGGAATGGTATGATCTCTCTCTCTCTCTCTCTCTCTCTCTCTCTCTCTCTCTCTCTCTCTCTCTCTCTCTCTCTCTCTCTCTCTCTCGCTCTCTCTCTCTCTCGTATATTTATGTGTGTGTGTGTGTGTACGCGCTCATAACAAATACATATTTTTAAAATAATAAAAAAGGCGGAGGCAAAGAATATGGAAGGACAACCTAGCAGAAGAACTACCCACCTGTAACTTAAGAGACACAACTAAAAGAAAAGATAAAAAAAATGAGAAATATTATAAGGAAAGTCAAACAACAACTACAAACTTCAAACTCTTGAGTCAACTCCAACCTCATCTCTACTCTCTAGACAAAGAACCTTTAGATGCTCCTCTCGTACACAATTAACTAGTCAAGCTATTAGCTATCATGACATTGTTGCAGGTGTGACTTTCATCATGAGAGCTAGTCTTTAGCTATTGTTCTCTCATGGGCCAAGTTAAGAGAAATTATTTTGTGGATCTCCATGAAAAAGATGTAGCTTTTTTTTTCCTTTTTGATGATTAATGGGAAATTTCATTGAAAAACAACGGAAGAAAAATGTGGGAAATTTCATGAAAAAGATGTAGCTTGACAATGGAACCATTTTTTTGGAATCCTTCACCATTAGAGTGTTCAAATCCAACGATCTTCTCTAATTGAGACCCATCATGCAAATACACCTCAACCCTTATTGCATCATCCTCTCAAACCAGACCTAAGAGTACATGGAAGAAATTCCTGCCATTATCTTTGAATAAATTATTAATCCCTGAAGTCTTGAGTTTCTTAAAGAAAATCTGTCAAAATTGAGCTTGATGACCTTGTGACTAGGGGGCTACTAGATCTTCTTAACGTCCATATGAGATTATTAATGGATAATAGTATTCCATTTCTTTAGGATGTTTGACATAAGAATTACTCTAAAAATCATCCTTCATCACATGACCTTATTTGCTTCCATCATCATGACCTCTATAGATGAAGTTATGGTGTGTGAATGCTTAAAAATCCTTTTATTCCTTCCCCCATAAAGACCAACATAAATTATGTACTAGGTTGTCATACACAACCCCTTCTATACCAACCTAACAACCCTTCATTCACAAGGCACATGATAGAAGAGTCTATAATATACCCATCCAAAAAGTAGTTGGACAGATCTTATGTAAATTTGTAATATATGAGCAAATGGTCATTCTACTCCCCTGATGTAAGCAGATAATAAAGCCTTTTCCTTGTTTCCGTTGGTACCTTATGCTTTTGGGTGTTGAGTGTGTTTGGGGGTGTAGAGTGAGAGAATGTGTGGCAAACAGAAAAGAAAAGGACTTGGTTGAGCACTTTCCATCTGGACTAGAGGTCCACTATATGTAATTATAGGTCAATTAGAATGCCTTTCAGGAGGTTGAACAATGCTACAAACTTCAGGTAATTTAGTTGGTCTTGGATCCCTTAAGAAGTGTGAATTCCAAGAAAACCTATCACTTGATCAATAGAGGATGTCAACAATGGGGTTTCTCTATGACAGAAGTTAAGACATGGGTTAACAATGATGATAGTATGAATTAAATCGACCAAATATCAACCTAGAGCCTAAAACAGGATTCACAATCTATACCAAACTAAAGAATCGGGTAATGAGTACAAAGAAGAAATGAGTCTCCAATGGAATAGCCCTCTTGTGTTCATGCTTGCTTCTACTGATGACATAGGGGTAAACTCAACCTTTGATTGGAAACTCCACAACCATTTCCCTTCCCTCAAGAAATATATTTTTGTTCTTCTCAATATGATATAGTACCCCAACTGGGATTTCAAGAATGGCCAGAAAGTAGATATGGAGATTAACTAAAGAGGATAGGCCTTAATAAATGATACATTGACCTAGCCATTTTCATATCCATTCTATTCATCGTCAGATTGTGAAAGCTTACGTACAAGGGGTACCATCTAATAGAATCCTTAAGCGGTCCTCTGATATTCCACAGCTTCAGTAGTCATAAGTAAACATGTTCAATGTGAATGCCAACACAACTTTTGCTTATATTTATGCTTTTTTTATTGTTTCAATGCGTATATGCATCAAAAAGGAGAAAGATGGCCAAGTCCAATGTATGAATTGTATGTGGTAAGGCTAAAGGTCACAACTTGTTGAATGTCCTCAACTTTTCCCTAGGAGTCAATTGGGAATATGTTATGGTTTTTTCATTGCATTTTTTTTATGCTCAGGTATACTCCTATATCTGATCCAGATACTAAAGGATACTTCGATCTATTAATTAAGGTATTCAACAACCATTTTCTTATTGAATTTAAATGTATTTATATGTGCATTTTTAAAGAATAAGATCCTCATTTTTGTTTTTAACTTTTATTATGTTGCAGGTATATCCAAATGGAAAAATGAGTCAACATATTGCAAGCTTAAAACCAGGCGATGTACTTGAAGTCAAAGGGTAAACTCTTCATATGGCCATTATAACTTACAAACAACTGGACTTTTATTTAATCATCTGATGTTTGTCCTGTTTTGCAGGCCAATTGAAAAGCTCAGATATACTCCCAACATGAAGAAAAATATAGGCATGGTAAGATAACAGACTGATGGATAAATTTCTTCAATTCTTTATTGAAGCTGAAACACATACAAAAGAAGATGATTCTGCGTCCCCATGCCACATGAACCACCTAGGATATGCAAACATGAGAGACGGGACCTGCATTTGATAGGAACAGTTTAAACTTGGCATTAATGTTTAGCTGGTTTTCTTTTTGTCTCTAGTTGTCATCTCAGAAATGCTATCCCTTCCAGGCGCTCCTCTTCAAAAGAACCTGCAATCCATTACAAATTTCTCACTCACTTCAATTCAGAACCATGTCAGACAGATGATTTCTGCTTCATATAGAATTTATAGAAGTTCTCATCACGTGGTTCCAAATCCAATAAGCAAAAGGCTTCACTTAGTTCAATTTACTCAACAAGTCAACATTAAGCTCAGAGATTTAGTATCTTTAACACTCTTGTGTATGGATCAGCTCATAGGTTGACAAGTTGACCAAGGACAGAGAGGAGAGGTAGGCTGTATTTTTAGGGATTCTTTTAGAAATTAGATGGCAAAATTAAATTTTATTATCAGGGGGGTGTGCTCTTTTGCTCCTTCCCAAATTTTTCTCGGCATTACAGGTTTAGCTGTCATACTGTTATTGTTATTGGGTATCCTGGATCCTTATGGAATAGGAGTTATTTTTAGAAATCATATGGAGAACATCATTAATGGCTTTTCAGGACCCATTGAGAGGGCAATACTGTCAGCACTGATGTCTATCATTTTTAGCTGCTTTACAGGGAATCAAAGACTAAGGGTTTTTTTTATTGGGGGTAGTAATCTTGTATCCAGTAATTTCATGACTTCCATCTCAAAGAGAGTGCTCACAGAGGCTTACCTACCCACATGATTTGATTAAGATGCTCTTTTGCTGATGAAGATCATGTTTTCTCTTGTGCCAAGATCTGTTAATAACCTGGCAGATGGGCTGGCAAAGGTTGGGTATCCTTAGGGAGTCATTTTCTGGTGACCCTATGAAGTCAATTTTATGAAGGGTGACTGATCTGTTGACCCTGTAGCTTGTGGAGAGATTCTTATTTTTGTTTTTGCTGTATTTATTTCTTGCCATTCCTTTGAATGGCAAACACTTTCTTGTATTAATATCTCTTCAGGTTAACAAATATCTTGGCTCAGTTGAGCCCTGGAACTTTGTCCAGGACTATTGTCCTTTATGCTGAGAAGTTACTACCGTCGCTGGTTGTTCTTTATTATTTTTATATGCAGCTGACTTTTTCATCTGCATATCTATAATCTAATAAATAATAAAAATTGATTCATATTTATGAGAATAAATTTGTACTTAAGTAGTTTTAGCATCCATCTAAAGTGCAAACACTCTAACTGAACCGTGGACATATTCTTTCTCTCAGATTGCAGGTGGAACAGGCATTACACCAATGCTTCAGATAATTGAGGCTATTCTAAAGAACCCTGATGATAACACTCAAGTAAGCTCATTATCTGCACCAAGAAGTCCCAATTCCTTTTATCTTATTTCTCCAGATCTGAATATATTGTATTATTATGGTTTCTACCAGAGTAAATGTGTATATATTTTCAGTAAAAAACCATAAAAAATAATAGATGGTATACCAGATCATGTTATTCTCACATGTGAAGGTTACTATTTAATTGTCCTTCAAAATCAAAAGATTATGACCATGAATATCCCATCTAATATATCCTCTTGTACAATGGGACAAAATCTTTGTGCTCCATAAAATATAGTTGGCTTTGTTGCAACTCATGGTGTAGATCCTACATGTTGATTCAATTCGACTCTATTTCAATTCAAATTAGTGAAAAATTAATTTATTTTTTGAGCTTACAATTTATGATTTAATTGTATAATTCATACAATTCAAAAGATTCAACTCTGCAACATTAAAAATATGTCAATTTCTTTATTAAATTAGAGAACTTCCGCGCCGCCCCCCTTCCCTTTTTTTGTGTGGTTGGGTTTCCTTTTTGTTTGACCCTTCTTTATACAGTGTATAATACTCAAAAATGATTAAATATAGAAAAGGAAATATAGTTTACTTAATTTAATAACAAAATATTTCTGAGCAAAATCCGAAAGGCTACCACTAAAATTAGTATAAATCCTACAATTTATAATATGATCTGATTCTAAGTAGCCTCTAAAGATTTCAATCAAAAGTATGCTTTCAAGAACATTATTTTATCGGAGTTGTACTTTTTTGATGTGTGACCTCTTGATATTTCAGGTATCACTTCTTTTTGGTAACATATCACCAGATGACATACTGCTAAAACAGAAGCTTGATATTCTTGCAACCAGCCACCCAAATTTAAAGGTATTTGTTCTTTTCAGTATGAAAAGCTAATTAGCAAATGGGTAGTAAATTGGTGTCAATGTTGGAAGGAAAAGCTAATCTTTAATGGTAAAACTACCAGTTATTCTATACTGTAGATAACCCATCACAGAATTGGAGTGGAGGTAAAGGACACATATCTAAGGATATGGTTGTGAAAGGCTTGCCTAGTCCCAGTGCAGACACGCTTATCCTTGTAAGTTCTACTCTTATACTACAAAGTTCCCTGCTTATGCTCGAAACTTCTAACTTGTATAAATATCAGTACAACCTCGAAGGGAAGAAAAAAATATCATCATTTCTTCCTATCGGTACGTTGAGTTCCTTTTTCTCCTGCTTATTAAATGATTGTTACCACCAGCATTATAATAGTTTTCTGTTTTCTCCTGCTTATCAAATGGTTTTTACCACCTGCATTATCAGGGTTTTTCTGGTAAATCTCACATTTTGTCGGGCATCAAAAAGAACTTGAAAATAAATGCCTCCATGCACAAGGTTTAATCAATTTTGAACGAATATATCCAACTTTTCGGTGTTTGGGGAGAGTTTTGAAGAAGAAAGATACATCATAGATAGAAAGATGAAATATAAGCATTTGTCACTTGTAAACTACTGTTGTATGAAAAAAAATCAGATTTTAGATCATTGAAACTACTTCATATCATAATTAATCCAACTTTTCTTTCCCATTAAAATTACTCATGTCTGATACCTGCAATTAATTTTATAATTACATACAGGTTTGCGGCCCCCCCGGAATGATGAAGCACATATCAGGTGATAAAGCCAAAGATCGGTCACAAGGCGAGGTATGCAATGAATATACTATGTTTTACCCTTTTGGTTCTAGTCAATGGTCCACGTGTTTTCATCCTTTAGTTATGCTTTAATAATGGTTTCTTGCAGCTAACAGGCATACTCAAAGAACTTGGATACACAGAAGAAATGGTATACAAATTTTGAAGGACTGAGGCAGAAAGCATCTGAGCTTTTTGCAATGTTATATTTAAATCTTTTGTAATAAACGATTTTGATGGAGACAAACATTTAAAACACAAAGGGCAATAGCTTGAATAAAATTCAAAATGATCTCCAACCAGAAGTAATACATTTTGTTACATCCAACTCATTTGAGTTTTGATTTTGAAGAACTCTGCAGAGGCTTGGCAATGGATCTAGCAGCTGGCTTATTTTTTGCTATCTTATTCATGTCATACTTTATAGACGATAAGGCACAGACCAGGGCAATCGCTATTGTTGGGTAGACATAAACGGCCTTTGTAGGATCTATATTTACAGGTTTTCCAAGGATGCCTTCCTTGACAAGACCCCATATGAGCAGCAGTGTTCCAAACATGCTCATCCTTCCTGGTTTTAGGAGACCCAAAACTGCTCCTGCCACAGAGAAATAGCTTCCTGCAAGAACCTGTTGCGGGAGAAAAGGTAATGGAGATGAGCTCTCTCATACAGAAATCCTGAAGAGAAAAATGCATAAAAAGAAGGCAAAACCAAAAGGTTTGATCATGTATTAAAACATCTAATTAGGCTGATTCCGCTATCAGATTTTGTTTGTTGATCACATCGTACGTGATAGCAATCAACAAGATCATTGAATCCATGGATAAAACAGCATAAAACTCACAGTTTCACCATCCTTAACATAACGGTAAGGAGGATGTTTATTATTAAAGCAAGAAAATGAGATCTGAGAAGTTAAAAGTACCTCCAGACGCTGGATATCTGTAATTGCAGGTACTTCCTTCACATCAGTAAGATTATATATGTTTAGGAGGTTATTCCAGCTTGGAAACGTCATGTTCTTGATGACACCATGTGCGGCAGCACCAGGGTAGAGAAGGGCCTTCACTACAATTTGAGGAAAGACTTCACTTGCAATCAACTGAGAAGATGTCACTTCTACTGGTGTTGTACACATCCCTGACCTACATGGAACCCTGCATATTTTAAACCAAACAGGTAGAGTGATGTAAGTACATAAATTTTTTTTTCATAATTGCTCTTTAAAAATACGCTTAGGCTTACTTCACTCTTTTGGTGGCAAATAAGAATATCAGATTTAATTATCAACCAATTGAGGAATGATGATTGGCAAATATTTCCAATGCTATCTCAATTGTAGAGAGGTTCTATGCTTCAGCCTGAAGTTTCTTACTGTAGCACCTAGTAAAAGGGGAGCTCCGACAAAAAAGTATAACATTTCAGGGTGGTTGTTGAGTTGGCATGTGGGTTGTGGTAGGGTGAAATTAGTAATGGAAACATGGCAGATTCAGGGCAAGCTTTAACAAACCCTAAAAGCATTTAACCATACCAAGATGCTCCTAACCCAATAGGGTTTTTGTAATGGGGAGGATGGGTTGGGTTGACCCGCCTATGCTATATACAATTAAAATATTAGTGTTTTTAAATATAATATATAAATTAACTAATATATTTATTTTTAATACTTACTTATATGGGACATATGTGAAAAAAAACATATATTTTAATAGATTAAGGTCAAATTCAGGGCAGTTATGGAGGGGTTGACTAAACCACAACCTGATTCTGGTATAACCAAAACCTAACCATTAGGGGTGGATCAGGGCACATTAACTGATTAACCCACCCCATTTGTATCCCAAGGTGGCATACTTCAAATTTGGAAGCTTGGTGAGACATCAATTTCATACATAACATCTTGGTTGGAAAACTACTTGTTCGTGTGTACATCTAATCGAGCTTACCTCTGCATCAAGTTTCAACCCTTCAAAAAATTTGCACATGGCCAAAAAGGATCTCCTAAATCTTATGTTCTCTCTCATTTTGCTAGTTAGCTGGTGTTAAATATTGATATTGTGAGATATAATGCATTGATATTGTCGGCTATAATGCTTCCTCCAAGATTATTGGATTATGGCTTTTTTTATTTGAATCAAAAGATAAGGGTATATTGGGAATTTCTCTAATGCACCCAGCCATAGTTATAACTGAAGATTGGGCAAATGAGTTGTAAGTTGTAACTCTATTCCTTTTAAAGAAACTGAAAAATCTTCTCCTCTCCCAAGGACATAGGAACAATGCCGAGGCACATAAAATATGTGTGCAATTCTTTGATCCATTACTTTCTCGTTCTCATTACAACGGGTAAAAACTGACAAAAATAAATAAATACTGAGGGATATATCATGGGAAATATCAATATCACTCCAAAAGAAAAAATATATTGCAAGAAAGGACGGGTACATTAGGAACAAGTTGAGATTTTGGATGGAACTTTCAGAAATGCTAATTTATGAATTTTACACCCAAATAATGATATTTAACATGTACAGCATGTCTAGGTAAGCAGAGGTATCACGCATATGTTATCTTTTAAAATTTCATAAATGACAAAATATTTTAAATTCTAATACGTTCTACATTTTCTCTATGAATAATGACATTATGTTATATAACAAAGGGTAGGATGACACAAAAAATTAATATATTATACAATTTTTTTCGATAGAAAAAGAATTTAACCATATGACCTATAATTGCAATCTAGATTGGAGATGAAGATGTTCTTATATAAAGGTTCTTACGTCTGCTAAGTAATTCAGTTAAGCTATTCCATTTCCTAGAATATAAAATTGAATATTTTTTGTCTCTTATGCCAAGGATTCAAATGACCATAGCGCTAAACAATGCAGGGCTACCTCGCTCTTTCCATCTTGGGATGATTTATAGCTATCCCAAATCACAGACCTTGTCAGTTTGTGTGTTTTTCTTTTTGGCTCTTTGATGCACTATTAGCTTCCTGTTTTAACTCTTAGGCTTGTGGGTTCCCATCTCTCGTGGGCCCAATTAAATCTTTTTTCTTATCTTTAATATAATTCTATCATTACTCAAAAAAAAGATGCTTTCTAGCTATTGTCTTACATTTAATATCATGACAGAAGTATGCTAACAAACAAGCAATGATCAAATAAGAGTAAAATAGCAATAACCTTTTTCAAAAATTTGTTGCCAATTTTTATTAGTTCTTCTAAAAGAGGAGGGGTCATCAGAGCAATGCTCCAGCACAGTTACCTTTTGTGGCTGATGACTGCCAGGTGGAAGCTTACTTTGCAAGCCCCATTTCTCCTCATGTACAAAAAGTTTTGGACCCATAAAAATTTTCCACATAATATAAAGGGGTTCACCTAAGACTAATATTTTTCTTTCAAGTTTTCAAGAAACTCAAGAAAGATTAAAGGGAAAATTACATTTACACCCCTTGAGTTTTAGCGCGCGGACACTTAAACCCCCTATGTTTTGAAAGTGATCACTACCACCCCTCTAGTTTTGTGAAATGTACACATAACACCCCTGCCGTTAGCTTCCTCCTAACACTGTTAACAAATTTATAAAAAAAGACCAAATTACCCTTTTAAATAACAAAAGAAAGGAAAAAAAGGGGGGGGGGGGGGGGGGGGGGAATTTGGGGAAGTGTGCGAACGTAGGTTCGTCTTCACCATGTTGTAAGCAGGCTGAAGTGTTTTCCTTCTCCAAGCGACAATTTCGTTGAATGAAGAAACCCAACGCCCTCCTTTTTTTTTTTTTCCTTTCTTCTATTATTTATAAGGGTAATTTGGTCATTTTTTATAAATTTGTTAACACCGTTAGGAGGAAGTTAACGGCAGGGGTGCTATGTGTACATTTTACAAAACTAGAGGGGTGTTAGTAATCACTTTCAAAATACAGGGGGTTTAAGTGTCCACGCACTAAAACTCAGGGGGTCTAAGTGTAATTTTCCCAAGATTAAAAGATTAGATGGCAATTATACACGTGAAAAAATCTATTAGAAGCACATCACAAGGTTTATATAAATTAATATATTTTATAAATGTCTAATCAATAAGACCTTATATCAAATATATGGTCTGATAAATGATATACTAAGAAGATGAGAGGAAAAGGTAGACCAAAATAGGTACATTTTATGACATAAATATTAAACATTTAATCAAACTAAAATCTCTAACTTATAAATTAGCCTTACATCAAAATATAATTAATATCTAAGATTCTAAGTTCACAACCCAAAAAATGGGATTTCCCAAAAGATGCAAAAAATTATAAATTTAAGTTGAAAACGAAAAGTTTTAGTGTTCCCAATTTTTTTTTTCAGGTCCTAATAATCTTTATAAGATGTATGCCATTCCATCAAATAATAATTTGACTTACATTTCAACTTTATTCATCCTTTAGAATCAATATTATGAATGATCACTTGTTTTTAAGTTTTCAAACCAGGGATCCTCAGCAAAACCTAGAAATATTGCCAACTGAGTGTGAAATTGGGTTAAAAATTTTTAATGACAAAGAAGTATGTAAGTTTACTTGTTAGTCAAATTAAAGAAAAACTCTTATTTTTGTTAATGTATCTCTTATATTAAACAGAAATACCATAGCAGCGTATATAAATATATTTTATACGTCACAATATATCTATACATTGAGCTAACATTGAGGACTTCTTGTTATGTAATAATTTTTATAATCTGGGTAGGGGGGTGTGAAAGGGGTGGGTAGAGTCCTTTTTTGTTCTAGATGCTAGTTCTGTGTCTAGGCTGAAGTGGTGTCTTTGTTCTGGTACACAGTTTGTGTACCTGTATAAGCTATTTCTAATATACAAAATATCTACTTCTTACTGATAAAAAATATATATATACCTATACATTGAGGGAAATTATGTAAAATCAGGATTTTCCCTCCCGTTTATTTCAACCATTAGGGAAAGGTTATATATCAAGGGGTATATCAATACATGGTGAAATATTTTAGATCTTAGGTGAGATGTGCCCCTTTTTGCCATGTAGAGCAATGATGTGGGTAATAACAACTGTCCATCTAGTAAGGGACCCTTAAGTTAAGCCGTACAGGGACAATATTTTAAAGATAAATAATACCTACACTTTATGCAATGGAGAAAGTAGGTAAATTGTGTGTTCCAAGGAAAAGAACAACATTGTTACTTCTTGGATCCAGGGGGAGGAAATTTACAGTAAGAGAAAATCCCATGTATCCACATGACAGGGAAACCAGCCAGATGATTAGGATTCAGAAATAAGAATTACTTGGCTAATCCTAGAATCAATCTAAAATTCAAGATGGATAACATTTTAAAAATAAAGAAAACCTATACATTATCCAATGAAAAGAACAAAATTTTACTTCATGGATCTAGGGGAAGGGGAGTTACAGATTAGAAGAAACCCAATCTTGAACATAACAAAAACTTGTGTTATTTATTTAAAAATAAAAGCTTAAGTGGACAATCATTGAATCAACAAGGGTAAGTACAGGTGGGGATTCTAGAGCGACAGTCAATGCAGATCTCAAAAAAATTTACAACTTTTTCCAGAGAAATTGGGATGGGTGTGTGGGGGAAATGAAAATGTGGTCATTCTTGGGCTAGCTTTTATCAATAGAAGGGTTGATTCCGAAACTGAAAGAACCCTATGATCATTGAACCTAAAAACAAGTGAGATTTTAAATTTGAATTCATAGTAAATCATTACATGGCTTCTAATGTATGAATTAATGTTCAGCATAAATTAAAAAACAAATTGAACAAAAAAAGTTTTAAATTTCTCATAAAGACATGACATTTTGGCTTTTCTTTCTCTACTTGGCTGGTTTAAAAGCCAGAGACTAAAGGATGCCCAATTTTTATGTCACGAAGAAAAATGAATTGTAAAGTTTGTTGCTTTTATTGGAAATTTACAGAATAAATTACCCTTTTATCTGTTGACCCTAAAGAAGATTGAGTGGTGCAGATAACTTTAAATTCTAGAGCACAAAACATAAGAAAGAACAAGTCTTGGTTTATTTTCGAGAAAGAAAGATTGTCATGGGCACTTTTTCTTAGATCAGCTTAAGATCAAATATAGTGAAAGTTTAGAAGTTAATTGAAACCAAGAATTAGAAATGATATAAAATAAGAAAAACTTGGTATTTATGATAAAAAAGAAAAACAAAATTGCTGGGGTACTTAGTATATAGTCATGAATGATTAGATGTGCAAATCAAAAGATCTACGGGCACCCAGATCTTAAAGAACGAGTTGAGAAACAATCCGTACAGTTTTATTCATTAAAAGCCATTGAAATTTTGCTCCATGGTCAACTGTAACTAATTTGGCAATAAAACATAATATGAAAATTTCAGGACCTTTATTAAGAACAACGTGATATAACTCAAAAGAAATCGTATACCCCGATGTCAGAACATGAAGTTCACAGGACAAAAGACAAATTCCGCTAAAATAGAATTTCAAGAGAAACTAATCTATGCGATCCCAAAAAGAGTGAAATTTGAATGGTTTGAATTGTGCCTTCTAAATCAAACCCATTAATCACCAACCATATTAAGAATGAAGTCTAAAGGATAGTAACAGCACCAACCTGAAAAGAGGGATCTGAAGTATGATGAGAAGGAAATAGATCCGAGAAGCCATTGATGGTACTTTGCTTGCCCATCCGTTTGAAGAAGCCATGAATGAATACGAGGGAGAAAGCGAGAGAGAGATTGTTCAGTCGTCGTTCGGCGGACCCTATGAGGAGGGAATTAGAGAAGGGAAAATTGGTTTTTAGTAACACTTTTTCAAAATAATTAAGATTCAGTTGACTAATTCTTAAAAATTAAATATTAGTAATACTTTTTAAAATGATTGAGAATAAATATCATTTTTTCCAAAAATATCCTCAAAAAACTTGCAAACCTCGGAAATGTTTTCAAAGTCTTGATCAATAATAAAATATTAAAATGACATTGATTTCCAATTATTTTAAAACAATATTACTAATTTCTAATTTTAAAGAATTAACCAATTGAATATGAATTATGTTGAAAAAGTTGCACTAAAACCCATTTCCCCATTAGAAGAAAGTGGTCGGGCTCCCATTCATTTTACCATATTATCCTTCTCTTTTTTAAGTTTCTGACGTGCATGCTCCTCCTTTTGGTTTTTTTTTTTAAAGAAGATGCAAGATAACATGGCATCCATAAAACCAAACCAATTCCATCAAAAATAAATAAATAAATAAACCCAAACCAAACTGTTGCAAATTTTAATCAAATGCTAAATCTGTTGTTGAAACCACATAAAACCATCTAAAAAACAGGGATAGAGTACGATGGAGGGCCCGTATACAAACGGATTGAAGATCCCATCAAAGGAATTAAAATCACCATTGTCAAAGATATGATAACGTGCATGCCCTTGAAGCAACCCGTTTGGTGTTGCTTGTATTAATTTTTCCTTTTCTTTTTAACTTCTTTTGCAATTATTGGATCAGAATGAATCGATGGTCAATCAAGAAGCAATAGGAAGTATTTCTTATTTTAGTAATTAGTACACTTGCTGTTTTTAAGGAATGTTTAGCCTTCATCTCAACCGGTTTGACTCCATCTACATTTAACTATACTCATCGACGCAGTTTGAGCGAGATGCAGCTATACCAAATATCTGCTAATTAAAGTTTTTGCTTTTGAAAATGTAAAATGGTTTTTAATTTTGAAAAAAAAAAAAAGAATTTCTCCGGATAACTACAGGAGAAAACTGTAGATAATGTCATGACCTGTGAGTCTAACTATGTCTAGGGTCTTGAGATTCGTGAAAAGTATTAATTAATTAATGGTGAAGCGTCATTAAATTAAGAGGTTAAACCCTAATCCTTCTATTTACCCCCAAAAAAAAAAAACTAATCCTTATTATTGTTTAGTTTCCTCCCACAAATTCCGAGGATGGTAATTTTTATAAATATTTGTTTATATCTTGGGCCTTTGGTGGGGATTTTGGATTCTAGATTTTATATTATAATCTGGATTTTGAAAATCAAATTTGTCATTATTATTTTCAAAATCTAAAATCTTGTTTGGATATTCTAGATTTTAGAATTTGATTGAAAAATCAAACAATATTGTCATTCTCAGTTTGAAATG
The DNA here is from genome assembly GCA_947561395.2 of Buxus sempervirens. Classification (NCBI taxonomy): domain Eukaryota; kingdom Viridiplantae; phylum Streptophyta; class Magnoliopsida; order Buxales; family Buxaceae; genus Buxus; species Buxus sempervirens. Next base: position 9,352,069 of record OX387194.1, on the reverse strand, counting down.
ATCCAAATAGTGACACAATATACAAATGAACGTGTTTGGGTCATGGGTTGGGGATAGAGATGCATAAATCACCTTATCAAAGTAGGCACATGCCTTCATGAACTAAACTGAATTGGAAAGCATTAGTTTGTCTAATTATTGTATGAAGCAGTTCATGATGATGCCTTCTTGCTAGTCCTCTCTTCATCAATCCCTTCAGTAACAACATAAATAAGTTATTGAAGTGAAATTTAGGCATTAATTCCAAACTAAAATGAGCACATGCAATTAAAGGAAAAATGTTACTGAATCTTTTTTTTTTAATCAAAATTTTAGATAATTTAGATCATTACATCACACTGTAGGTCTCATGCCTCATGAGTAAGAAAAACTTGTAAATTTTATAAGCAAAGGGAAAAAAATAAATAAACACACACAAATAAAAATCAGATGGACTGAGAACCAAGCTATCAATGTCAAGCACATCCAGGTTAGTTTCTGATTTCCCACTTCCTAAGAAACTCAGTTCTTTGGATCATTTTAGACTAAGAATTATATGTTGCAAATATTGGTGATACTCTGATCTAAATTTAACAAATTTTTGGCAGCAGAAAATGAATGAATGGAAACTAATTAACAAAAACAAACAACAAGGAAACAGTATTATGAAATATGAGAATAAGAAAATAAAAACAGAGAAAGCACAATTGCAGAAAAACGAACACAAGAAGAATGCAACAGGTTTCTGACAAACAAACACAGGAAGAAATGTAATAAACTAAAAATTGGACTTATCGGATGTAAGGTCGAGGCAAGACTGAAAAATCTATGTACTTAAAGCCTTAAGCGCCCCCTTTCAGATTGTATCTTCAATGCGATGGGTTGCTTGACACCTTGGTTTCCAGCTAGTGGCGGAACCAAGACTTCAAATCTGAGGGGGCAAAAAAAAATTCCAATTAACACTTCTCATGAAATATAGAAATTTTAATGAGTTAGAGGGGCAAACCAGAAATTTTAGAGGGGGCAAAACATAAATTTCAATTAAAACATGTAGGAAAAAATATATTTTAAATTAAAAAATAAAATTTTAGAGGGGGGGGGGGGGGGGGGGGGGGGGCAATTGTCCCCTCTTGCTCTAAGGTGGTTCCGCCACTGCTTCCAGCAGTCAACGACCTATGGCCTCTCCAGTAATCCGCACACAAATACTGGATTCAGGGAACCCTTAAGTAGAGTCACTCGTTGCTGTTAATAGAAGAGAAGAAGACAGAGAAGTAGACATGGTTGTATTCACAGAGACACAAACCCTAGAAACCCTATTCCCTTTTAAATAGAGAGAAGAATAACCACTTTGCTGAATGTGCGTGACCTTTCATTCACGCACGTTCAGCAACGTTAATTAACTTAACGTTATTAAAAAAAATTAATAAACCAATGTTAAAATCACAGCGTTTAAAAACAAAACGATAAATCATTTTAGTTTTTGTTTAAGAACCAACAAAAAACAAAAATTAAAATTAAAAGAAAAATTAATTATCACACACACGCCACACCACACCAGACCAGACGACAGCGGCGGCACGTGATTTAAAGACATCCCGAAACAACATATAATATCTCATTTTAGGGGTTGCACCTCTTTAGGGCTCATTATTCTTAATAAACACAAAGAAATTTTGATAAACTTCCAATGTGGGACTATTGTCCCCACAAAAAACAAACACTATGAGACAAAATTTTGAACCCTTTAAAAACAACAAAACACAACATTATAACCATCAAAGACAACCAGAAAACCGTTTGAATCAGTCATCAAAAGCAACTAGGTATTTCAGACTAACTGGACCCACATTAATTTTCTTTCATTTTAATATCCTTATCTTTTTATGCTAATGCCACTATCACTTTTCTTATATGACACCCCAACCGGTTCACATTTTGTTAGGATCTCAATTGACTCCCAACGCCCTCTCAACAAAACTCTCCGGACTTCCTTGTATAATTGTCAAAGATTTTGGCTACAAAAGAATGCAATTAGACACATTTAAAACTTTTGTCACCTTTTAAATTGCAGTCATTCGTTATGGTTTGAGTCAAATGTTGCGACGTGAAATTTCTTATAATTAAAAATTTTTTGCTCTTGAACATGTAAAAGGGTTTTTCTTATTGAAAAAACTTTAACTGTGACATACTCTGTATGGCAGCACGACCGCACGGATGCTAGGTGTCATACTGCCAGGTGGCAATCGATGACTAGAGGGAGCATTAATTGAATGTAATCCACTTGCATGGCTATGTAATTTTTTTGTTTAATACTTTGCTGCATCATATTAGAATTTTATGGGTACGTAGCGCGTTTAGGGAAGTTATAAGCAGCTCATTTGCGCGTTTAATAGATTATTTGAAATTTTTAGTTCCCCTGTTGACTTTTCGTCTTTTTCTCTGTTTGCTCTTTGGTTCCACATCTGATTTTGTGAGAAGTATTTGGATGGTTTTCGACTTTGGATGAAGAAGCTAGGAACTTTCGTTTATTTGGATTGATTAGCGTCTGTATTATTTTATTTGGATTGATTAACGCTGTAGACGATGCCCATACCAATTTTCTTTGGATGATGAAGTGTTGAAAAATGAAAAGACTGGTGCCTCTTGTGGGTGAGCAAGATTTGATTCATATTGACGCCCTTGGTAGCGTTTTACGGAGTTGGGTCTTGATTATCAAGGATTAAGTAGTCCAGATCAGTGGCTTTCCATGGTTTCTTCTTTCACAAGTGGGTGATTTTTTAGCAGGGTTTTAGACTATCAGCATGGATTGTGTTTGCTTTTGTGTGATCTAGTAAAATTGATCAGTTTTATGGAGTTCCCATTGTGTTGAAACTGAGTTTCTTCATTCTCTTCCGTAGAAATCAGACTTGATTCTGCTGGATCAACTCATAGAGCTTCATGGGTTCGATATGCTTTTCTATTTTAATGGTGAGTTCTGTTCACCTATAAGATGTTGATTTTCAGGAATCAAGGGTTTGTTTTTTCCGTGGATTCTATGGTAGAATTTGGGATGGTTCCTGGGGTCTCGGAATCTGCCAAGTGAAGTTGAATTATTTGTAGTATTTTTTCAAGCTTGATGTTAACTCGTGCCTTCATTTTGGAGAAACTGGATTTTGGCTGACACAGATGCTGAATATTTACACGGGTGACATGCTAAGATGATGAGCTTCCTTGGCTTGCATCTTCTGCAGGAGGGATTTTTATTATTGGAAGTACTTCCTGGGGATTTATTTGTATCCCATTTCATTGTATATAATTGGGGATTCATCCTTTTTTGTTTTTCTTGTTGTTGATCTGAGCTTCTTGATGTTACATTGATTAATTGTCTGAATTAGTTGGAAATATCGATAGGATCTTTTCTCTGCTAAAAATGGATGCTTTGCAAGCTGTTTCTTCTGCTACACAAATAATTTCTAGTATGGTAGGTACTGTTGGGGCATTAGAACAAGCCTCTAGGAACCTTGATGAAGCTCCAAAGAAAATCCGGAGCCTGGAGGAGTTTGT